>CM033999.1:8620685-8753561 GCA_019603395.1 Cyrtorhinus lividipennis | reverse complement strand
GTGAAAGAAGATATTTTTATGATAGTCAGTTTAAAATGTCTTATAAGGGGATACTCCTGAGAAATATTGATGATTTTTCTGCTTTTTCCCTCAGAGGACCGCGTAAATACGCGATGCTGGTGTACGTTTGAGTTTTCTGATATTAAATTGGGTTAATACTTCGTTTAAAGAGATAAATACGGATATGATGTGAGGCACAGTTTCTATTGCCTTAAGAACAACATGTTGGCATGACATCACTTCACCCATCCGGAAGGGAGTCGCATCGAATGAAAAAGTTACAGGGAAAGGGTGAAACGGTGACTTTATAAGGGCACGAGAGAAAATAGAGACGATGGCCGGAGATAGTGGTGGGATCTGCTTGGGATTGAAGGGAATCAACGAAAGAGATCTCGCCGCACGAGAAGGAACAAAAAAAAAGCACTGAAGTAACAGATAAGAAGCTCAAACGAGGACGACTTGCAGATAGAAAAAGTTCTGAGTGGCCCACGCCAGCTATACTTCTCCTGGTATTAAAAGTCCGACGCCTCGATACGATTTTTTTTCCGTTCTCCGTACACGCGTGGAATAAATTGAGTTCGAGCGGAATGGAGGAAAACAATCCAATATTAGGCATCGTTAGGTCGGGGATATAATTTAGGGAGAGTTGGGGTAGGATTTAGGCGGTTCAATTAACGTTAAACCCTCGGAAACGGACGGACGGTTGAAAAACACGGTCCAGCCGATATTGTCAGGGTAGGGAACGGGTTGATGTTTATTGGGGACGACCCAGTGAGGTCAACTGGCTGTCAGGGATCAACGATTCAGTTATTGGTTTTGGCCATGGCGATGCAATTCAGGGGAGTTCAATTTGAAGGCGCTCTCACTGCTTACCGATGATTTGGAGAATTGTGCTTTGTTTAGGTTGCAGGGTCTATGCTCGACATTATTATGAGATAAGTAGCCTGAAGGATTGTTGCAAGTCGGACAGTCCTTCGCAGTCAACAGTTGTTCCAGGAGAAATCCGAAGTCGGCGGCTGTGTAACTACTAATGGGCAGACTCTGTTGGACTCTGACAGTAATCCCAACGGCTATTTCGGAGCTGTGGAACTGATAAAGTCGACAACTAGGCGTTCTATTGTCTATATATTAGGTGTTACGGAAGTCATGTAGACATGCAGTAGAAGCGAGGGGGACTGGCGTCCAATATACCGAGTTAGCTGACTCACCCCCAATAAATAGATTCTCTTCACCCAGAATAGATTAATGAAACAACAAGCAATACTGTTTTATAATGGCGGTTGTCTACCTACTTCTTACAGTAGCTGATTGAGGCCCGGGTCATTGCGCCACTAGAAACAACAAATTTATGAAGGAGATACGGGCAACGCTTGAATAAAACAACGTAACACAAGTTGCAAGATAAGCCGATGATCTCCCGCTGGGAAAATTGGTTTATGTAAACCAGCACGCGAGAGTTGGGTAAAGGCGGTTGTCATATTTATCGGGAAATTCCGTCTTATTTACGGGACGCGAAGCCGTAAAGTATCCTCGCGTAATAGAGTCTCTTTCCAACGCGTAATTACAGAGTTCCACTTATCGTGAACTGAAATACTAACATTACTGTAGTTCATGGGGAATTTATTGCATTCTGCAAGTTGTAGAAAGAAGGGTTTAATCGATTTCGGTGGCGATCTATGCTATCTCAATTTTGTAATGTAGCCAGGCATTTTCCTCACTTATGTAACTAGAAAGCAGTTTCTGTACAACGAAATAGATATGTTCTTGTTGAATTTATGCGTACAAATAAGTACACAAACACTCCCCGACAGTTTCAACATTCAGCCTTCTCTCCCTACAGAGGTTTGTTAATACTTGAATGAACTGATAAGTCCAACGTATAAAAATTGTCCAGAGCTGGGAAACGCGATCATCAATCCAAGTCAGCTAATGCTGCCCATTACGACTTGCCGTCACTTCTAGAGTTCTACATAAAACAATTATATTTCTTTCATTTCCAGTGATGTGAACTGGCATATAAAGTCCTCAAAGTGAGTTATACGACACATACTATGAATCTCACCCTTACATTCGTCGCGAAAGAAACATTCACTCCAAACACTCATTTTTTACCTTTTAAATTGTCCACATAAAAAATTTCCGTCCACCATCCTGAAAGTTCTCCAATTTGATGCTCCGAAAATCTGAAAAACAAATTTTTTTTCATAGGTACTAGGTTCGAACTTAAATTAGTGCCTCACAGTGCCCCATTGCCACACGCCAAAATTTTATCTTTAGAGGAAGGAAACTTTTTGAAATTTCATTGTGAAAAGCCGAGTGGACGTGACGAGAAAGTACCCTCCAGTTATAAGAAGGATATTTCCATTATTATGAACAACCGAGAGACAGTATTGTTAGAGAACAACATCTGGGAAAACGGAATCTAGGAAGAGCAAACTGTTAAAGCCCCTAGCGCTCCGTTAGAGAGGAAGACCCCAATAAAACTGATGGGGTTTCGCGCTTGCCGGACTAAGCAAAGTGGAGAACTGTAATAGGGTTAAACATATTCCGCTTCGTCCCACCGAAAGCAGCCTACCCTAGGACTCAATGGGCCCTTGTAGACTTTTTCCCGATGCAAAAAGTAAAGGAAATGAAGACAAGAAAGAGGATGCAGTTGTCTTCTTCGTAATAGGCCGCCTCTGAGCTTCAAGACTGTAAAAGTCTGGAAGGGAAAAGCGTCGTAAAAGTCTAATCGCAATTCGTGCTCGGTGCACGACCTGAACGGAACACTGAACAGGGCGAATGAGTGAAATGAGAAGCCCAGCTGAGGGCTTATTCAAAGTTGTCATAAAACTTACTAGCAACGGTACTGAAAGAACAGAAGACGGTAAATGGTAGAATACACTTTTTTTTCAAATTTATTTTTAGCAATGACACCGTCGCCACAGGTTTGGAGTAGCTACGAGATAATCTGATGATGAGTGGTGTAGGGATTCCATAGAAGAGAGTTGAGCGTGCTAACAGTTGACGTCCCTCGAATACTACAAGAATACGTTCGTAAGGATCAGGAAACTCCTTCCATTATCAGAAGAACATGTTCTGGGTCAGGGAACGAACGTTTCTTTTCAGAAAGCGGTGATGCCAGTGATGAGACCCGAGGAAGTCGTTTATATTCAACCCAGATCGAGGCCAGTGCGGACAACGGCCGAGGGGAAAGGCCTCGTTTTCTTCGTATGCAGTTCTTCATCAATCAAGCGATGCTTGCCCCTAAAGCCTGTTATCAACGTCTTACCCTACTCACGGAAACAGAATATAGAGGCAGAGGAAGGGTCTCATCAATAATTTTCGACATCAATACTGCTCTAGACTGATACTACTTGCGCCAGATATTCTCTCACAATGTCAACGCCCATGGCAATGGCTTGGAGATATGAATTTAATGGATAGCGACCGATAAGATACACTTTCCCAATAAAGTTCGCTCTATAGAAGGTACTTCGGTCATTTACCCATTCGTCGCTCGTATTATGCAACTTTACCCAAAGAAAGATATCAAACGAATATAAAATGAAGGAAACTGTGAACGAAAAGATTAACAATTTCATGCGATTATCAGGTCGGATGCTTCCTGGTAATTTGGTAGGGAAGTGACGAGTTAGTAATATACCCTGTAGAATTTTCTGAGTTTATAAAAATGCCCTCTTGTTAGGAAGTTTCCTTCGACATTTTGAGCTACTACTCACCGCCCCATCAACCCAAGTAGTTTGATCGATCGCTTTTGTCAAAAATTGTCTACCCTAACGCTTGGTCGGAGGGAAAAATGGAAGCATCCTTTTATCCATTATTAAACTGTTTCAAAAGTCTCACTAAACTATGTAAACAAGACGTGTACGAGTTTTCAGTGTTTGGTTTCAGGAAAGCCGTAGACAAAGTAGAAAAAGTGTTTTCCTGCAAAATTCAATTTACGTTTCTGACCATACAAAGCAGCCACTTCCTGCGTAAGTGCCCTTCAGGCTACTCTTACGCTCCTTCAGTTAGCCAGACCGGCAAAGTGGATTCCATTCGGTTTCACTTTCTCGTAGGAATAAACAACGTTTACTCCGAGTAAATATACGGTTTCATTCCACGGTTTGTTTACAATTTAAAATACATTTCACGACTATCAAGATCCTAGGGCGTGTATACGGTGGCGTGCCTTTTCACGCCGCGGTGGTTCTATATTATTACGAGCCGTCCCAAAAGCCTCGCTGCTTGGAGAGATGTATGAGCGAATAAATAAATCATCTCTGGATCCTACCACTCTGGAGGCGAGGCAATAATTTTCTCGGCTTTTCATTTCCAAGAGACTTCATCTGCGTGGCTAAACCTTGACATAAAGTTGGCAAGGAGGTAACTCCGAATGATACGCTTTGTTTGACAAGAAACACGTCACTCATAAGTATCACTTTGGCTTACTACACCTTCTCAGTTCAGTTCACGACGTGAGTAGGTTCCCTCAGACCGAAAATATTGTAACTTCATCTCCTGGCCAAGAGAGTTGTTTTGATGAGAAAATTGCTGACGGCAAAGCGGACATCCGCCCACTGGTGAAGGGAAACTAATTACCCCCGCAAGGAGGTGATACCTCATTGGGCTCTTCTAATATCGAGGCGTTCCTCTCGCTTTTTCCAGGTTGGAACGGTCAATTACTTAACGCTGTGTACCCTCGAGGGTTGCCTGTGACGGAAAGATGAGAGAAAACCGGGCCAAGGGTATTCATCCTGCCTTAAGCGTTCTTGAAATATACCGACCGAGCCCAGGGCGTTCGTTGCAGGAGCCCTCATTCCAAGTATATAGGCCATTCATGGTACTTATCCTATCTGAAGGGATTCAGCGCAAATGGGCCGGCTCGTTCCCAAAATAAATAATTCATTTCGATTCAGCAGAATCCAGTACAACATCCCTAAAAAATGAGCCAAGCGTGCCAGAAATCTTGAGGCAACCGATAAAAAATCAGCGCTTATCAAAACAATATTATTGAAGATACCTGAAACTAACAAAACCAGAGGATTAATATCAAAATGTATTTCCCTCGTTGGAGCAGATAGTTCTTAGTAGAAAACTAACCAAGAAAAGGACACTTTTCTATAAATTGCATAAAACTCCTCCATTGCGTATACGAAATTTAAATTTATATTAATTTTGTCAATTATTAGTTACTATTGTGTACTCGGGATGATTGGGTAAGTGCAAACCCTTAATAGGAAAGTAGGTACCTAGTTTCTGGGTCGAAAGTGTAATTCAGGGAAAACCGTTGATATCAATCGATCGAATTGTGAAAAAAACGCCAGTGTTGAAGTGGATTCCGATAGAATCACGAGAAAGTCCTTTGAGAAATATGGTACGAATCGTATGAAAGGAACGGCAGCTTCAGATCCCCAGTTATTGGCTTAAGTTGCCAAAAAGAACCAGACTGTCCCTTGGGGGAAGAAAGAGCCGCGAGTGTGTTGAAGAGGGCTCTTATAACTTGGTATAATCTTGGATTCAATAGGTTATGTTCAAGCAAAACCTCTCGGCTCATCCTCAACAATGAAGGTGGCCGGGGAAAGTTGGAAAAGCTTGGGACTGTGAAGGGTGAATGTTGGGGAACTGTACTATGTGCATCAAAAGAAGACGAAACGACAGCTTCCTTCGACTCCAACCCCTTGCCGATCCCGACACAACGTCTCACGGAGAAGGGATGCGACCTGGGGGGGTGACCGAAGGAGTTTATTCGCCTTCCCGTGCTTAGAGGCGAGAACCACCAGGCAGTTATGACGCTGTTTTGTTGCCTTTGGTTTACCGACAGGGAAACGCTTCCAGCTTCTTCCGAGATTCCCGACATATTGACCCTCCGTTGTCAGGGGACCCTTTATTGCCTTCTGGAAGTCGTTTCGGTCATCAGATTTATGACGAAAAATCCACCTTCTCCTACTCAGTCCGCAAGCTTGCGAATATTGCCGATACTGATACTTCCATGATGCAATGACTTTTTAATAATACGTCTCATGATTGACTACATTAGCCCGATGAAAACAGACAGGTTATGCATTAAAATTTCTGACGCGAATTAATGTCTTCTAACCCTCAACAAGCACTCTATCATCCGCATGTTGGATCCTGGAATAGAACCAATAAAATTTTCCGCGTGATTTACCGCTTTCCGCACTGATCAGGGATCATTTTTGTGCCAGACGAGTTCGTCGCCATACATTCATACTCTTTTTCAGCCTGGACCAGCCTGCAATCGCTTGCCAAAACTCTTCCACCCCTATTAAATTCATGACCTTCCTAGAAACAAAGATTCGCTCTCTTTCAATTACAATGTCTGGTTTCCTGATGCATTATTAACCTACTGCAGTTACCCAATGATTGATTTATTAATAAAGAATGCATGTTGGTAGATAGCAATCATGGGTACCAAACTGGGATTACGGAATACTTCAGCCACGTGAAAACGAAATTTTGAGCTGTGCCAACTATCTGCTTGATTGGTTGATGCCATTCATTTGTAAATATGTCATCGTAAGACCGAAACCGAGGAGTAGGTGCCCTTTTACCACACATTAACTGCTAGATGAAATTTTTTTGCACTTATCCACTCTAAAATGCATCCAAAGAATACGCTGAGACCCAAATATTTCATTCCCCCCGGTTCGATTTTTTTTTTTTTTTTTCTATCCCCCCCCCCCCCAAAAGAAGTAGTTCTCAAAGGCACAGATACAACCCTCTCGTATTTCCTCCTTCTCGTACAATCCTCAGCAACAAACAGAAGCATTGAATATAAAATATTAGATACGCCACCTAATTTTATCTCGGTCGGATTGAATTGAACTCACGCGCTTCCCGGAAGTTGAGCAGAGAAAAAATGGCGTGAAGGAAGTGAGATAGGCTTTCTGCTGGGATGAAATTGCGTTGGAAGCTGGAATGAGGGGCAGATGGATGCCCATTTAACGCGTATGTAGAAAACTTTCCCGGCACAGGGCCTCTACCTAAAGAGGCCGTAATTTTCGTCGACTGATGAAAACTCCTGAAATGCTCTGGGTCGAAGCCAACATCCTTTTTTCTCAAACAGCCGAAAAGTTATAATCTGATTAACGCCGTGCATGTTGAATCCATTGTCTACTATACTTTTGTTCGATTTTATTCAAATTATGCGGTCTAGATCCCTACAGTTTTTTTTTTTCTACGTAGATCGTACGACGATTGAAATCGAGCTCTTTTAAATGCTCAAAATGTCTGATACAGAGGTTTCAGAGCAATAAGTTTGCATCGACAATGACCAGACTCTTGTCCGATGAAACCCGACTTAGGGTTTCACCATCGCGAGTCAAAGCAGCAGCCAGAACTGTACTGTAGCACTTTCATTCGTTGTCGGAGCTGTCTGTTATCCAAACGCCGTAGGGTCTCGCACAGCCCCCATAAAGGAACAATTTAACGCAGAAAGGGGCGGTCCTACGAATATAATTCAATTTCAATTAACCACCAACAAAAACTTTCAATGCTCCTATCGGTAGGATACAACACAGAATGTGCGCGCAGTAGGTATGGGATTCTCTTATTCGTTTGTGGTTTCAAGAAATTCACCCCGTAAAGACTTCGTGGGGAAATTATTTTAAAAAACGTTGTTTGCTTTCCATTCTGATAAAACAGCAGAGAGAAGAAACCAGAGAGGATAGGGTGGCAGTCCAGCTACGAGAGGCGACCGGAGAGAGGGGGCTATAAATTGTTCTCGGGAATTAACTCGAGCATGAATTGGGAGGAGTAAAAAAGCGCCAGAGATGTAGCGGTACACAACACGGGATTTACAACGCAGGAAAAAAAGTCCGATGGCTGTCAAGCTGCCTAGCGAGCCGCAACACTCGTGGCTTTAACCTTTGATCGGTTTCAGAGTTTGATTCAACTCTGGGAGAACCGCTCGAAACAAGGTTGACGGAGCCTGGTATTCGAGTCTTGTAGAATGCAAAAGGGCTGAACGTCGCATGTGGTTTTGAAACGGCTCGATGGCTCGTTAAATCCGATGGAAACCCTTCAGACATGTGACAAAACCTCCGGGATATTGTGTTGGGAACGTCAAGGACCTTTTCAAACTCGTATCAGTGATTTTTACGGTAGAGAGCCTCTTATTGAAAGCTACGCTCTTGTGATGGAGATGGAAAGACTTGGGTGGTTGCCAGCCGCGTCTCGACCTTCTCAATGTGTAAGTGTCACAGTGAAAGGTCCCACCTACCACGAGATGGTAACTGAACTCATAAAAATAATGTAAAAAATCTACAGGAGTTTCCCTGAGGATATTGCAAGAGATAGCAGATGTAGGGACAGCTAAATTACAGCCGTTAGAACGGAATTTCAATGTAAACTACCTACGCGAACAATAAAAGGGCATTAGGAATGTTTTTGCAGCGGTCGCGCTTGCAAGGAAAATCCCCTAGAGATACCTTACCTGGATTACGACAGGACCCGAGGAACCTTTGGGTTTTTGCCCGCACTGTTCCACTAATCTGTCGCAACTTGGCATAGCCATCCAGAGTAAGGGAGCCCGCAGAAGTAGGCAGCGCTCGTTCTCAGGGCCTTCTCCCACCGATGAATCACAAGAGATAACCGAATTCTTGACCGCTGGTTAGATCGTAATTAGGAGCTATTTGAGCAGTTACTGTTGATATTTTTTCTCGTGTAGAAGGGATTCGCGATCCACTCAAGATGTATTGTCGTCAAAAAACACTGGATGGAGTTGCTTCGTGATCGATACGCTGAGCGTCCAAGCTGCCAATTGATCCACGGTTGATCCTGGTTTTGATGAATTCTATCTTAATTAGCTTGTCAATTGTAATTTTGGACGCTGAATTCATTGAGATGAGTCGCGGACCGATTGGCACCCACCAGAGGTAGGTATGGGTCAAAATGGGTACCATCTTACCCGTTTTGAAAGCGTTTTCGAGATTTTGGAGACCTAGGCGTATGAAGTATTACTTTCCTCTGAGTTTGGAAGTTAAGTCGATGATGCTATGAGATACTATCCAGAGTCCATGATGCTATGAGGATTAATAAACCATGGTAGAAGAATATGCAGAGTCCATGATTGTGACATCATCGCTTGTACGATAGAGTTGCGGTTTTTGGCGAAAGTTTGTGTTTTTTGGGACAAGTGTGTCGGCCCTATTTCTTAAGCTGAATCAAGAGAATTTCGTTCATTTTAAAATGTAAATATTGATCATTCCGTTGACTCACACGGAACTCCGAGGAGGACGCAAAAGCCTGAGTTGTTTGAGGAACTATGACGAGGCGGGGATAAATGTTGTCAGGAAGGATTGAAAATCGTTATCAAGTCTCTCAAACGTCTCAAAGTCTCTCTTACATTTCGTGTTACTTATGCTGGTAATGGCTAAACAATTTTTTTGCGATTTGGAAAGATTTGTTGACCAATTTTTTGTTAACATTCGACCATCATACTCCAAATTGCAATAGAAAACGAACCCCTTACTTGAGATTTGTTGCTTTTCCCTTATTTCCTGATACATCGGTTATAACCATTCAAATGATAATAACAGAACTGATTTTTCTCATGCGAAAATGTAACATTCAATAATAATGTCAAATTTTCTGCAAGAGATATTTTATGTTTTAGTCATTTTACTTCGGTTGATAATTGATTTCTTCATTGCCTCTTTCGCAAACTTGGGAATGGGGACCGACTGTCAGAATCTCTAATTCCATGTCTATCTCAGTCAGATACGCAGAATTTAATTTCAGTTGAATCGAGATAAACACATTACGGTGGTTGGTCATTTTGAACGGTCCCACACGAGTGAGATGTTGTAAGAGGCAAAACGTTACAGGCCGACCGTTTCGCTGTTAAGTTGTAAATGGAACAATATCCGGGCACAGCTGTCACGTTCAGAATAACGGACTCAACCGCACCCACGTCCACCCTCGTTGCAAAGGTAATTTAAGCCCACGGGGTCAACGCTCTTTCCGACAATTCGTTTCCAAGATTAATCGAAATCGGAGAAAGGAGCTCAGTCTGATTTGGATCGTTTGGTGTAATGTAGATGTGAAACGGTGGTAAAACAGCCTTGGTTGTGAAAGGGCGGATTTCTGAATCTGCTTCTTCTTGGTTTGGAAACAAGAGACGTAGGTGGATGTAGGAGGGTAAAAAGGTGGTTCCCCGAGCCCGAACAGGTGGATTTCCCTTTGAACTTCTCATTTGCACATTGATTACCAGTCAATCAGACGTTTCCTACTCTGCGATTCCCATCTAACGGGTGCTGACAGCCTTTTAACGCTCACCATTGATGAGCTCACTGTAATGGTGATGTCAAGGGGTTATATCGCCCAAGCAGGTTGATTCCATGCATAATCATATTACGACTGTTATTAGTATGCAGATGTGATTAGCATCGATCCCATACATGACAGTTACCTCGGGCTTTGATGCTTCACATTATAATTGGCGCATCAACTGACGCGTCCTGTCCGTATTGCTTTTGGTCTCCGGCTCCTGGGTCGTTGAGAAACGGATTCGACTCAAAACGGAACTGTTAGAATGGTTAGAAAGTGAGGTAAAACGATAAGTCCCGTTAGTATATTGGAGACAATTATCTTCCTTTCTGATCCTTTAGTTTTTGGTTAGATCGAGGTGCATTATAGTATTCATATATGTATTATGTATGTCTTATATGTATTCGTATATATTATTTGTAAACAACTGCTTCTGTAAAAGGTTTTAAACTTTAAGGCATAAACCGGTCCGAAATTTAACATGGGAAACCATCAACTTAAGATCTTCTTCAGCGATTTACCGTCACTACTTCAACAATTATACATCATTACTTCAAAAATTATACGTCCGGAACTTCAATTTAATTATTTTCAACGTTTTGAATTCAGTGTCTGGTAAATTCTATTAAATACTACTCCTAAAAACATCATATATATTACAATCGAGAGCGAACACCAAATTATATTTCCAATTATAACTAATGAATAAATTACTTAAATGACATTTTTCCTTAGGTAAGGAGTGTTACTGAATATCCTCAGTTTGACCTCAAATCAAAAAATCAACATTCGAGAATTCTTTGATCTGGGGAAATGAGTCAAAGGGGTAGGGTAATAAATCCGATTGTAACTCAATAAACCCTTTGAAGAAACGTTTGCTCATTAAGACACAGATTACTTTTACCACTGAATTCAAATCAAGGACCTCAACTTATAAAATCTTCAAACGTTCCGATTACGATTCAATGACTTTTGTATCTGATTAGAATTCGATCTCATAATTTCACGACTTGGGACTGCTTAGGAACCTACTTAAAAAGGACTACTTCAGCGAAAATTCCAGGGTGAAGTTACTGGCACTCTCGTGTCTTGTTAATGTATATACTCAATTCAACTAAATTTAACACACTATATACAATCCACCATAGTTTCAAAGAAAAAAGTATATACGTGATGCATTTCGATAAAAGACATTTGCGTTATTATTTTATAAATAATAGACGTAGTAGATTAACTAAAATGGGCTTATTCGATTGCATTGTGAGAATGTTTGGGAAATGGATTTTCGGTGTCTTAATATTAAAGTTTGGCGTCACGGTCGCCATCCTGAAGGGGATTGAATGCTCTCAACGGGAAGAATTATTCTTGTCGCTTCGTTAGCAAGTCAAATTGATCGTGTTCTAGTGGGTTGTACGGAAATAACTCATTTGGTTACAACGCATGACCGCAGAAATGTTCTGCACATCCAACTTTTTTTTTTTTTTTTTTTTTAATTCTAACATTGGTTAGTTGAAACCGGAGCCACCAATTATAAATAAAAGGCACGGCCGATCGCTTCACCATTAGAGATTTACGATTTGGTGTTTTGTTGCGCTTTAAAAAAAGATACCTCAATTGCGGTAAGTTATTTGGGACTTAATAAGCGGGGACAGACAGAAACATTTCACATAGTAGTACCTAATACACAGAATAGGTTACCTAAACCAGGTAATCTTTGTGATCTAGGAATTATACAGTACATCTAGGGTATATATATTCTCATTCAGTAGAACGTATCGTCAGAGTTGAAGTTTGTTTCATAAAACGGCTCGTGGTTACGAATAAATTATGGGAGTACTGGTATTTTTATAATACCTAAAAATGTTTGAAGGTGTTGACGTTTCAGTGAAGTTAAGTATTTAGAACCTTCTCTATTTCAGAGACAATGTCTAAACGGGCGGTCGACGAACTAAGAGGCGAGCTGCCACATTGTTCAAAAGATGCTAATTTAATTTCCGACGAGAGGAAAACAAATTTGAGAAAACGGGATTAGAGGCAAAGTTGCGGGTGAACGGAGGAATCACTGGAAATTATGTTTACTCGGCTCTGAAGGGGGTGATAAGGACATTTCCTCTCTGCATAGTGCAGGACTGGGGGATGAAAGTTAGACACAAGGCCGACCTTGAGTGGAGGCCTCTCGATGTTGAGGACCTGAGGCCAATGACGAGGGTCCACACAAACTGTGTAAGAGTGGTAATAGTCACGGCGGAATCTTGTTATTCGGATCTTATTCGACAGCCTCATAACTGTAAAATTGGGTACATGAGCGTAGTCAAAATTCGATGTTAGTTCAATCGGATGCCCTCTCTGGACCTATGTAGCATTTGTTTCCATTTTTGGTTGGCTTTACCTTGAATAACATGCAAAAAGTCAATCCTCCGATTCGGCTCAAAATTTTTTTCTGGGCGTTTCAAGATGTCTGGATCAAGGTAGAGGTCAAAATGTGTATTTTGAAAAATGGATTTTCGAGATTTTCGGCGATCTGGGCGTGTGGGGTATTATTTTCCACTAAATTTGGGTATCTATCTACCCATTTCGAATGTCCGTTTTCGAAATTTTTGGTACATAGACGTGTGGGGTATCATTTTCCACTAAATTTTGGGCGCCGAATCGATTCGAATGAGTCTCTCTGCGCCTAGTCTGAGGAATAACCAACCCTTTGAAAGAATTACGCGTTTATTCACAGTAGTTTCGAGGAGGTTGGCATTGAAAAACTTCTTCCGTAAGGATATGCGGCTTGCGAACGTTGTCTAGCCTGCCGATGTTACTTATTGTGGTCAGACGATGCGTATTTAACGCATAACCTGCTACGGTGGACCAACTCAAACCATCCCCAGCCTCGCCGGACTTTGGAATAGACAGTTTTTCGAATATGAATTCAACGTCAATAAGGATGTAAAATCTGCGGGAAGTACGATTCGTTGGCACTTCTGCATCAATAAGCCTATAGTCAATATTTATTTGGGTAATTTTATGGGGATACTGTTTCGACTATAGGTTCAACCTGTTCGTTAAAATGTGGTCGATGTCAAATGTGTGTGAGTTTTTGGAACATCCGAGAACAACATTTTGATGGGGTAAAGAAGATGAAATAGGGGTGAATTTTTATAAACCAATAGCATGAACAAACGCTCACTAAATTAACCAGGCAATATAGAACGGAAATCTTTCGCTGAGAACTGAAAAGTTATCCAGCTATTTCTTCCTTCGTTCACAGGTAGACTTATAAACACCGATTTTTATGGTATCATTGTTAACAGAACTGCTGCATTGTGCAATTATCAGAACAAGGGAGCTGTTCAAAGTCGACAATTTCGGTCAACTCTGAATACGGTAATGGCTCGTTACCACACCAAAGTCGGTCGAAACCCCTCACGAAATGAATTCTAGTTAATGACATTTTTTCCAGTCCAAGTTCCGTGGTAACTAAAGATCATTGAGAACCAAAGAAATTATCCGACCGTCAAGGGAGACTAGGAAGACCATCATCATAACCTAGCTCACACAACATTAAGCACAACAAAAGAGGTTCGGAGGGTTCAACATCGCGGAAGCACCAAAACCGCCAGGGACCCGCCCCAAGGCCCAAAACAATAGAACAAATGAAATTCTCCTTTCTCTCTCTCCATCTACTCTCTCGACTCACCGAGAGAGTGATCAAATGAGGCATAAAACGGGATGGAATTTTCTCAAAGTGGTCGCCCGAAGATGAGGAAACCTCTGCCTCATCTGATAAAAGGAACGTTCATAACAACGAAAAGGCCTACCACAACTTGTCTCTGGTTAGAGCGGCCTGTTTCATTTTCGACTGTTCCCGCCGATATTACGGAACATGATGCTCCGTCGTCCCTTCTTTTGTCCCATTTTTCCTTTTGTAAATAAAGACCAAATATTTTTTTATAGAAAGGCTAACGAGGTGTATTCTGGCGGGAAATGCGCTGTAGTGTTTCTTGTCGTACGGTAAAGCTTGCAACTCGACCGAGGGTTCCCATTTCAGGGACAAACAAAATTAGGCTTTTGAGCTCACTTCAGTTAACCCGCCTCCATTCATCTCGAATTATTATCCCTTGAATGATCTTTTACGATAGGTTCCATAATGTCTAGGGAAAAAACAACGTCTTTCTTGGTAAGAGAAATTTGAAATTTAATCAGGGACCCCTTTTTAGCTCTTGTTGGTCCTCGAAACTTTTCAGCTCGATCGGATCAAATTTTGGAAGGGCAAGGTAAAAATGTGTTTTTAAAACTCGATTTTGGGATACTTAGAGAGCTATGAATGTGAGTTAACATTTCCACTAAATTATGGATGGTGTATCTATTTAGATGGCTCCCGGAACGATTGGGTCCCGAGAATGAGTCTCAGGACGGTCGCTTTCCTCATACTCCTGCACGAAGAAATGATAAACCACTTTGGAAGAATAATTTTCAGCTTTTTCTTCATTCATTTCACGAGTCAAAATATAGACATTCCAACCAATACTGTTTTTCTGTATCACTTTTATTTCATTATAAAAAGAGTTTGAACCTTTTTGGACATTGAGGATACATTCTATGTCTAGCTACTGTCACTAGCTACGTCACGACACGTTTTTCTGCTCGAGTCAAATTTTTGTAAGCAAAAATATGAATTAGAGAACTTAAAAGAATCTGAATTCTGATAGATTCAGAGTCGTCTGAATGCAAATTGGTTCTTCAGTGTTAAGACGCAAGGGCAACGTTTTCTAATACGTTCTCAGCGTTGTATCAGCATTTTAAGTATCAAGATGAACTTTGAAGTGAAAAAGGTTGAACAAACTCTCCCAAAATGTCTCTTCTTTCGCCTGTTTTCCTCATGGGATAAATCCCGGCCTAGGCGCTCCTTATGAAAGAGTTTCATTAACGCCTTTTGTCCAGCGAAATTGAATCAAACGCACAGCGTCCTGCTTTGAAATTGCCTTGTTTAAGCGGGAGGAGAAAAGGTTTGAAACGCTGGAAGGCCGTTGAAAAATGTTGACAATAGAAGGAAAATTGCGTCCTAACTGTCGAGACCTTGCGGAAGGTTGTCGACTGAGCCAGTTGAACCCGAGCAACTCTCGAATAGCAGAATATTCGTAGCGACATTGGTGAGATATGAAAAGACGAGGAGAAGAATTTTGCGTCACAGAATGTAATATTGAGGATCCCTGATTATACTTCCAGTTTCAATTGCCTGTACTGAAATTATATAACATTGTAAACTAAATCTCAACCTAACCTCTGTTTATTAAAGGCATGTTTTTCCGCAATACTAATTGAAAATCTCGGAATGGATCAATACTGTCTTCTCCTCTTCCAGCATGTTTACTTATAGTTCTGAGAACATTTTTTGATTTATAGCGTGAAGGAAGAAAAGTACGGAAATCCCATAAATTCAAAAGCAGCTATAAAATATCTGTACGGGGGGAGTGGGGGGAAGGGGGCATGGAGAGGGGAGTGGGGACAATGTTTTCTCTGAGAAATGGGATGAAAAGGGTTCAACTTTTGAAAGGCAAGCTCACCCTGGAGCAGGCACAATATGGCGGCAAACGAGTGAACTGTCAAAGCCGCCTGAGTTGTGAAGACCTTGCGAAGAGGGTTACGGGCCAAATAGACAGATCTCATAACACTTTTCTTCGAGATATCAAGCTTTTTCTTGGAGCATCATTATTATAACGCCATGGTGAACATGAATCTAACTTTAGATTGTCGATTATGCTCGCTTTCTGTAGTCTTTTGATGGGTATCGATGTCTTTCCTTCAGTCTTTCAAAATATGAGGAAATTCCTTGAAATCTCAACTGATCAGTGGATTTTTCCATAGACGGGGGAAGGATAATTTCAAAAGATTCACAAAAGGGTTCATTCGTGTTATTTCTCTTTCGTCGTAATTGAATTTCATAAATATTTGCTGGGAGATGAACAGATTAGAAAGAAGCTACGTTTGATCAGATGATCATGAAACTTCTCGTCAAACCTCGACTCATATAATTACACTTTCCTTCACAAAGTAATTAAATTTATCCAAATGACTTGTGAAAGTGCCTCATAGAAGAGAACCGAAGAGCATCTCTGGATATCACAAAAAAGATCGGAAATTGCGCTCATTGGATCCAGGGGTGCCTGAGGAGTTCGCTCTACAGGAAATTGATTTTCCGCGTTGGTCCTAAGACTCGTAATAACTGGTGCGATAGCACAAATGTGCTCTTACACCGTTGAAATGGACTCCCATTTCAACAAGCACATAAATGCAGTTCGAGTCAAGGAGAACCCTTACCAGCTTGTCATCTACAAGCATTCTATATGACGGTCCAACGTTGATTTTTAGCAATTCGCCTCAAAGGTGACAAGCAGGTCAGGCTGGAGCTTGTTCACAAAAATTGCGCCATGAGCAAAAAAGATGAGGCATTGATTAAACATTCAAGGAAGTGGAGTGGAAAAGGAGAACGAAGGACGTTATTCTGAAACTATTGGCGAAACTCCCCGAACACGCCCACCCTGACCTAAGTCACCCCCCCCCCCCCCCCTCTATATTCACGAGTTCCTCTCAGACCCACCGTGCGCCTCAGTGAACTCGCTCCCCCTTCAAAGGCTCGCTTATCTTAATACGTGAAAATTCCCTGTCAAATCCTGCTATGATAAAGATCCAAGTTTTGGAACGATTAATAACGAGTATTATCTCCTTGGTGAGTGTCTGTGATGAAAGTTACTGTTTTGTTTATCAACTCGTCTGTTTTGCAAGTTTTAGCATTAGGTGCCGCCTTCAAGACCCAAGTTTCCACAGACAATGCGGCCAAGAAGAAGATCGTATCGTATTTTCCAGTCTAGACTATGGAGATTATCATTTTCAAAGTGTGGGCATTACAAATGATTTGGGATCATTCCAGACTCATACTCAAGCAATTTTAGAGTCTTTGACCTGCCGCAGGTGTGAGATTCGTGGATGATCACGTTATATCGCTGAAGTAATAAGGTGGAAATACCCGACATCCATGCGGTGTGTAACTGTAAGCGCACCCTTTGTTAGCTCGCATATCATTCATCCTATTTAGTTCAAACAAATTAATATTTTCTTCTGAATATTTAAATTAATTTCCTCTACAAGCAATTGTTTTCTTAACAAAGATCGCCGAGTCTCCTTCTTTCAATATCAACGAAATTCGTTCAAACTGCTGCGCAAAGAAGCCATTCTACTAAATGCAGCAGGATCTAACCCTTTTTTTTAACATTTACTATACTTGCAATACCATTTGTTCATGAAACCCGTGTTTTCTGAAAATGCGCATATCTCTGGAGTTCATTGACAGCCATTTTTCTTGCGTGAAACGTGATGAACGATCTGTTGAGCACTGGGAAAATAAATACAAGGCCACCTCGTTTATCAAGGAGTAATTCTTTCGTTATCGACTGAACGAACATCCATCAATTTCCACTCGAAAGATCCGACTCGATAAATGTGAAAGCGACGTGTGGCTCCAGCCTCGTTTTGGCGGAAAACTAACAAATCGATACGGAATCGCAGTTAAGTGATATTGGGGGAAAATCGAAAGTCATTAACCAATGGATGGGAGGAAAATCAGCGTTTTTCGATACGAAAACAGCTCAGAGGGAAAGGAGGGATGGCTTCCAGAAGTTATGACCGAGATATTGCGCGATAAAATATGAGGAAAGAGAAAGAGGAGGAAGTTCATAAATATCACGCACACCGGGGGAGCCCCCGCCATGTGGCGATTTGCCCTTTTTGATAAAAACGTAACACCGTGATGATTAATGAACCTCAAAGTGAAAACTCAATTTTTCACTTCTCAGAAGGTAGACGTAGGCCTTCGTCTCAGAAAGGAAACAGTATTTTGATCGCTTGAAAACGTAAGCTCACTGCATGCAACTGCGTGTAATTCGGATATTTTTTAAGGTTTTCGAGCCCATGTTAATTTTGCGAAAGTTAACTCCCCCCGGGCTAATCCATAATCTAACCGAATCTCGAAAAGACGGAGTTTTCCATGATCCAATAAAAAATACAATCAATTTCTGACGCAATTGAGTTCCAAATTCGCAAAACAAGTTCAATTTAAATGAACTCCCGAAGATCGATTAAAAAACACACTACTCGGTTTGAACCAATCAAGTCAATTATACCCGTTTGTCTTTATGAAGAGTGAAAGCCTGATGGGGACCAAGATGAATACGATTTTTTAAATTGGAGCTCAACGAAAGTGTAATCAAACGTATAGAATTTCAATTTGCTGGTGGTACCCAACTTGTTAGAATATTAATTTCATCATTACGCCCGTTACTGAGAAGGCAACCAAATATGGTTTGACTGCTTTCATTTTCACATGAATTCTTCAAATTGGTCCGCTGTTTTTTCCCCAATTGTGAGAGTATCCGAAGAACAGGATCCAGATTAAATTATGTTTGTGTACTACATGATAAATTTACTGTACGTACCTTTATCTCAAATCATCTACGTACACCACCCATCTATCCTCAGGCTCATCTGGGGTCATCTGGATCCTCTCCTCAGGCTTTTCCCTGTATTAAAATTAGCGAAGCTTTTCAACTCACCACGATTGTTTCATCTCAACAGACGAGAACCGCAATTAGAAATAAAGCACGCCAGAAAAAATTATAAAACACAGAACACGCTTTTGCCTGCTGCTAATTATGTTGCTCTCAAGTTTTCGTTTCATCTCAAAATAGAAGCGGCATTAATCTAATTATTCCAGAAAGTTACTTATTATCTTCGTTATACTTCACGAGGAAAGAAAAGAACGAGTAGAACAAATTTAAATACAAAAAACATTTATCAAAACTAATTGCAGGGCCCAGTGGAAAAAGGGATAGTATGTCAAGTAAATTTTTGCCGTGCCACTAAAGCTGATACCCAACTAATGATGTAGAAGCTCTGACATATAGGGCCCCAAAACACGTGTTTGTTTAAGGGTATTAACGTATACAAAAAATGATTTGTGTGGTTAGCTTTAATGCGAGTTAGTTACTCCCGTGTTTTCCTCATTATTGTAAATTTCAACTGTGCAAGTTATCAGAACGATAGGCTGACGAATGACGAAATGTTGGACGCTGAATCTATTGAGAGAGGTCCCGGACCGACAGGCGCCACCGGTGGCAGGGATGGGTCATATAAGACTACCTTCTATTTCGAATGTAAATTTTCGTGATTTCGTGAAAATGTCAAAACTTCGGATGCTGAATCGATTTAAATGTGTCTCCCTGGTCCGAGGAATAACCAACTCCTGTGAATGAATTTGCAACGTTTAGTTACCTAGGCTAGTTACCTATATCATTGTACGATGAATCGATTAGAATGAGTCCGGAATACTCCACACTCACTGTTTCCCCAACATATCTGCTACAAGGAATAAACAACCATTATGGAAGAATTTGTAGCGTTTTTGAAGAAAAACCTCCTTTCTAATCATCAGACTAAGCAAGTTTTCATATTTCAAGATCTGAATGGTCCCAGTCATTTGGATTTGTCGATAATCAGGAGGAAGTCGTGGTCGTTTTGAGAATTGTAACAGCTTGGGAAAACACAACGTTCCATATTAGATATTTCCATCCTTAGTTTCAGACGGGCGAACAACAGCAGCATCAAGAGCAGTGTTTACTTCACCCTCTCCGGTGATTGATGGACTTGAGACAGCACACTACATTAGTCATTCCACCCCTCCCCTCTCTAGCATCCCACCCATTTCACCCCTGGAAGGAATACGAATGGCTCTTAACCGCACGGAGACAAACAACACTCGAAGGTGAAGCGACGAAGAATAACCGGCTGCCGACTGTCATCGTAAAAGGCGTCTAATGACCGAATTTCGTGGAGCTGGCAGGCACCGGAAGGTGATGGACGTCGTCGAGATGCTCAGGATTTCGAGCCTATCGAGCACCGAGCTAGATATAACGGGCTCCTTATTGTTTCTCCCTTTTCTATCATCATAAGGTAGCGAAAGGTTGATTGATGGCTCGAGAGGCCTCGATTTGAGAGGTTGTGAAGGTTGTTGACCCACGTGGTTTTACCACGTGTACGACGCATTATATTCGAGGGAATCCCTCCCATTTCTCACGCCCTTTGATCGTTGATTTTATTGTTAAATCGATAAGGGCATAAGCAGCGCTTCTTTCCCTCCTTAGGTCACAGCTCTCTTCGAATAACCTTTTCCCGGAGGATTTAGTTCGAAGTAATTTTCGTAGTGCTTTGGGGTGAACGAAGAACTCCATTCATTCATAGCTCTTGAAGAAATCAAGACAATTATCATAAATAATAAAAAACTCGATTTTTTTTCACATAAACCAGCTTTTGTTTGTATTAATGTGGGAATCATTAGGGCTCTAATTGAATGTATTATGCACAGTTCTAGGTTTTTGGAGCACTTGCTAGGTCTGTTTCGGCCCGAATGGTCTACGGATATTTTAAACTTTGAATTGAACCTACACAATTTTTACAAGATTTTTATCTTTATGTACTGCCATTCTTCATTGTCTTTTCTTATTTACAGGTAAGATCCCAAGAAGTGAGAAGTCCGAAGTTGCAGCTGATCATTTGAAGCAGTGAGACTCACCTGATGGTGAGTTTTGTGAAGGTTGATGTAAGTAAAGGATTGTGTGACCAGTGGAGGTTCCTACTTTTACGGTCGTGGTATAATGTGATACAATTTTTATAACTAATTCAACCAAGTTATGAGTGGCTTTTCAACCGGTCAAGCTAAATGTTCCAGGTCAAGATAAATATTATTTTTAACAAAAAATTGAGGGATTTCAATCTCGTGAACTAATATGCAATTCACCACCGTGTGCGATATCGAAATTGATCATAATCCCTAATCTTTACCGAATGTGTATAATGAACACACGAATATACCTCGTCGGTCGAAATAATAAAATGATCCGCTTATGGGAAAAACAGAAGAGATTTACGGTCGTTTAAGGGCCAACAACCTCCCGACCTAGCCCACGACCGAAACCCTTCCTGAAGCCCCAGGAAAATAAATTGGAAAAATGTTTTCTTCCCAGTTTTTTTTTTTTTTTTTTTTTTGGAAAGGAAATCAAACAACAACCGCACACGAACCTTTGGCGACGAGAAAGGTTTTGAAAACGTCTCTGGAAATCGAAAGCGTCAACACCTCCTAAATAAAAGCGAAGAAAAAGCCATTTTCTTTGCCTTAGTCCTTAGAAGGGCTATCAAGGCCTTGGCGCGCCCTATCTCTCACGCTCGCTCAGGCAGTACAATAACTTTAGTCCTGAGGTTTTTTTTTTTTTTGCCCTCCATTTTCCAGTATCAATAGAGAACTACTTTTCTCTCGTAAGAACCGATCAATCTTGTTCTGATGTGCCGGTAGAAAAGGCTCAGGACGTCACCCAATAAGCGTCCCGGGGTTAATGTTCTGAGGCATTACTCGCCTTTCAGGGCTGATTTGTCGCTGTGTGCCCCCGTCTTCTCCTGAAAGGAGTGATAATAATCTACGTTTATCGGGCTCAATAGGCGTTGATGGATTTTTGAATAGAAGCGGGTTCAGTTATCTTGTGAGAAATGGAATACTTCCTGATTAAGGAAGGAAAAAAGAAAAACGCTGCAAATTCTTTCACGCGGGTTGGTTATTCCTCGGACTAGGCGCATGGAGATTCATTTCTTCAACATGGAGAAAATGTGGAAACAGTGGGTGTGGTGATCCCAAACCCATTCCAATCGATTCAGCGTCCTAAATTCAGTGGAAAATGATACCCCACACGCCTAGGTACCAGCAATCTTGAAAACACACATACAAAATAGATATATAGATACCTATTTTGACCCATAACTTCCTCCGGTGGGTGCCAATCGTTCTGGGACCCATTTTATTGGATTCAGCGTCCCAAATTTAATGGAAAATGATACCCCACACGCCTAGATCGCCGAAAATCTCGAAAATCCATTTTGCGTAATACACATTTTGACCCCTACCCCATCCAAACTTGGTCCGATAGGTTTGAAAAGTTTCGAGGATCAACTTGAGCCGGGAACGGACCCTTGACCCAAATTTCAGATTTTTAGAAATTCTTCTACTACCAAAAACCTCGCAGACGCCGGACGGACATTGACTTTTGGTTGGTTATTCCTCGAATAATCAACCTATGTTTTCATGCAAAAGGTCAACCTCTCCGATTAGGCTCAACATTTTTTTCTGGACGTTTCAAGGTGTCTAGATCAAAAAAGGTCAATGTCCGTCCGCCGTACGCCGTCCACGCTGTTTTTTGGTAGTAGAAAATTTTCAAAAAATCTGAAATTTGGGTCAGGGGTCTGATACCGGCCTAGAACGGTCCTCCGAACTTTTCAGCCCAATCGGACCAAATTTGGGCGGGGTAGGGGTCAAAATGTGTTTTCTGAAAAATGGATTTTCGAGATTTTGGGCGATCTAGGCGAGTGGGGGTATCATTTTCCACTAAATTTTGGACGCTTAATCCAATGAAATGGGTCCCAGAACGATCGGCACCCACTGGAAGAAGTAATGGGTCAAATAGGGTGTATATTACTCATTTTGAATATGTGTTTTTGAGATTTCTGGAACCTAGGCGTATGGGGTATCATTTTCCGATAAATCATGGACGTTGAATCCAATGAAGTGGGTCCCAGGACGATTGGCAATAACTGGAAGAAGTTATGGGTCAAATAGGGTGTATATTACTCATTTTGAAAATGTGTTTTCGAGATTTCTGGTACCTGGGCGTGTGGTGTATCATTTTCCACTAATCATGGACACTGAATCGATTGGAATGGGTCTGGGACCCGCCGCACCCACCATTTTCCCCATTTCCCCCATGTTTTTAAATTAGTTTCCATGCGCCTGGTCTGACGAATAACCAACCCCTGTGTAAGAATTTGCAGCGTTTTTTAATCTAGACACCTGGAAACGTCCAGAAAAAATTTTTGGACCGAATCGGAGAGATTGACCTTTTGCATGAAAACGAGAAGAATGACAAAAGATCAGCAGTAACAATACGTTATATACCAGTTATAAAATTAAGAAATAATATGCATATTTTCCGAAGTACCCACATTTTTATCATTACATTTGCCACGAGGCTATCCATTTTGTGTTACATGACATCTAGATTGTAAAACCTCCACATAAGCAGTAGAAGCTTTTATAAAGAGTGAACATTTTGGTTAGTGACTTCTGTGCGACTTAAATTCGTCTTCAAATCTTTTCTGACCAAACGCTCAGAATTACGACAGGCTAGGGGTGAACAAGGGTATTTTCCTTTTTATTAACCTAATTCGGTGCTTACTCTGAAAACCTGGAAAATACGCTTCCCCAGGCAATCCATCTATTATGATGAATCATTGTTTGTACTCGGGAATAATTTTGCAATATTTTTTTAAACCAATCACGCAAATGTTCTTTTAGAAACTTAATCGAATGATCTCGTCGGTCTATCAAACATTATCTCAGAGCAAACATCCTTGTTCAGAAAATGATATTCCTCCTCACACCTCGCGCATATCAATCACTTTTTAATCTCCACCGTTTACTCATACAAATCCGAATTTTCTTCTTTGGTTCTCGTTTGGATTCAAAGTTTAAAATAGAACTCCCTAGTAGAGAGGGGGGTGCCGAAAGGGTTAAAACTCGTTAAAACTTCGCTCGTTCTCAATCCAGTTGCGCATTGAAATTCACTCGCGAGTGAGAAAATCGTGAGGAAACTGTAATGAGAGGGATTGGCCGTTCGTGAGGAATAATCGAATGTTTTCTTTAATTTCACCCGAGGCTCGTGCGAAGAAGAAAGAAGATAAATTAGATAGTCGTATTGGAGTGTCCACTTGTTATTATTGCCAATAATTATAGTCAAGGGTATTTGACCCGTCAGGAAACTTTATAAAATGTGAGTTGATGACATTTTATCATAGGTTGGGCGAATTGGTTTTACCCCACGTGTCGCCTTTATAGGTCGGCAACCCTTCTGTGTGGGTGCCAGGTGGATGAGTGTGCGTAAATGTAATAAGCAAAATGTTCTAAAGGGGAACTGTCAGATTTCCATATCTCCCTCATAGCTTGATGAATGCCACGAGTTGTTTGGATATTGGGTGCCATCAATTTCCAAAGCGATATAAGTTCAGTGCAGGTTATAAGGTGGAATCCTCATCAACCATGTAGATTTATTAATCATCTCCTTTACTTGATTTATTCTTTGTCACTCGCATAAGAGAAATTAGATATTCAGATACTCTAGATCCGCATCGTATTTCAGTATTATGGAAAATCGTCAGAATTACGAACTGTACTTGGAAAAATTTCCATCCACAGATAAATCATTGATCCACATTAACCACAAACAATACAAATGACAAAAGAACTAAAAACATATCTCTGTCACCATCTAATTCACTCATGACAACCTTAATGCTTTTAACAGATGAGGTCCCTCAATGGTTAAACTCCCACGAAAGTATCATCCCAAAAGAGTTGCTCCGTTTGTGAAATGTGAGGTTGAGTGAAGTACACCTCTGCCTCTTTGTCAGTCAAAGGATATCATCGCTCTAAAGCCCCACTTCAGACTAATTAAATGTAATTTTATTATTAATGCTTGAAGAAATTAGTTGAGGGTAACTCCAAATCAACCCAGTCAAGATTCTAGTATCCCTCATTAATATCCAATCGTTATTTGTGATTCATATTGATTAATTAAACTAGGCGTGCATTCGTCAAATTATATTCACTTTATCCACCCCGATCCCAAGTTTGTATTAGACAATGTTTTTGTACACACCAAAAGTCTCGCGGCCAATTTCATTCTCAACACGAATTCATGCAAAAACTACATTATTTAATTGCGCAACAATCACGCACAATAACGATTTGAAACGTGAGAATTTATTGTATCTGATTCACTAATCGAACGAGTTTGGTCGCCACACTCAATCGGATCGAAGGAACACAATAAGTTCTCCTATGACTATCATCAGTCATAGTGAATATTTGATGTGGGCGTGTTGCCTAAACGTTAAGACGCTAAATCGATTGGGTTTCTTTCGTACCGGGCTAAGTGCTGCTTGTATTAGATATTAGAGGTATCTGGAGTGAATGCGACGACGTGTGTTCAAGATATTGAGGCGGTTCTCAATCTACTGGGTCAGCACGTTCACCTTCATGTTAGCACCGTTGTGATTGATGAGAGAACGAACGCGGCTTTAATGTTCATTCTGCTAGAATCGCTCGTCGACCAGAACGAAACTGGTTGAATAAATCCATTGACACCACCCCAAGCGTACAACGTCGACGTTATCACAAGATCTAGCCCAATCACCAAGATAGAGAACCTTAATCCACCTTTCAACTCGATGTAAGTGAAGGCCCCCGTAATCTGCGAGGATTACTCTCAACTATTCCGGGTCTAGAGAGTTCAATGCTTTGGAATCCTCGCTTCAATCAATCTATGGAAGTTTCCAATCCATCAATGGGTCCATTTTCTCTGAGCTGCTCGTTCAAATCCGGCTCATTGAGTTCGACGAACTTGACGCTGATCACGGCCATTACCTTTCACCAACCAACAGCGCTGATTAGCCTGAGACTATCGTAGAAGCTCACGGGTTTCTTGACCTCGCCTACGGCCATTCTCTGCGGTTTCCTTGAACCAATGGCCCATAGAAACTATGAATGCGACTTCCTCTTCGTTAAAGGCTATCAAACAGTTATCTTGATTGATGTGTGTGTTGATTTGTTAGTAGATGGTTAGTACGTGCTCAAATAGCTGAAGAGGTGCTGTTGAATCATTGTGACCGATGAGTAACCTAGCAAACGTCCTGAACTAATTTTTTGAGCGTGTCTAATGTAGGGCGGGTATGGGTTATGCAGTTTGGAATGAGTAATGCAGTTTGAGACCAAAACCTGGTTTGCGAAAGGTATCTAGATATTCTAACGTCTGGCCACATAATTAGCGGTGGGTAGTATTGAAAAATTTGAGGACCACGATGAGTCAGGCGTTTCAAATTATCTTCAGGTTTCGAGCTATTGTTATGAGAACGTACTCGCATTCAACTGAAGATGAGCAATTTATATCCCCGTCCACAAGAAAGGATACAGTTAAGGAGTGGGATGATACCTATCTCGAGGGTTGGGCAAGATTCCAAAAAGCAATCCCAGCTCGAGGATTCAAGACCACGAATAAGGTTAATACGCCTTCCTGGGTGAATTTCAACGTCTTTTGTTCATAATCACTTTATTTCGCCTCGAAAATGGACGCCGTTATTGGAAAAACTCAACGAAACGCCAAGAGCCCACCGCTGAGCTTGGTTTTTAAGTACATAGGTAGTTTGTCATTTAGGGAAATATATATAAGCGACCTTCACACTTTTAAAATGAGTGCATTTCAATACTTGAATGTGCTCTTGAGCTCTAACTTAGCTAACTAACTAGCTCTAACTCTAGCCTCCGCATGTTATTCTAGTTAATGAAAAGTGGATCTCTAGAGCTCGAATGTAAACGACAAAGTTAAGTTTGCGCGTTGGAAGCTCGTTGAACATGATTATCCATTGGTGGAGCAACCATTCTACTGCACGCATTGTTGTGATAGGACTCCTCATGGCCGCCTCGTTATATACTATTGATGATAACACCGCCGTAACGTATTTTAGACTCACCTACGAGATGCCTTCCATGAAAATGTAACATGAGATGGGTGATAAAAATAAGAACAGATATATGATGATCAATTGATCAGTGAGTAGGTACGTGAAATAGATATTCCTAACGACGAATAACGCCGGTACTGGTTCTGAAAAATCCTATTGCTCCATTTTCACCCACATCTTCCCTCATTTTTGGATATCTTTGGAGACAAGAAGGGAATGAAATACAAAGGCCTAAGCTCAAATGCAGAAAAAAGGAAAATAACTTGTAGGAATCAACAGAATTTGGAAGGTACAGTGCGAATTGGTTGAAGAAATTGTTGTAAGATCAATACTAGGAAATAGGCACCCCTTCCGAATGATAAGCCGTATACACTAGGTAATTGTCCTAATAACCCACCTTCTTTCAGGGGATTCATCATCAATTTTTCCAAACTTAGGTTCATTTCCTCGAGACAAAAAATGGCACACCAGAACGAATATAAATGATTACGAGTCAAACGATGGCTCCTTAAAAACAATTCACGTCTTCCCTGGAACTGGGGATGGGGCGCTTTATGAGATTCTTTATTGAAGCGATTTCCTTTTCTCGGAGAAGAAAAAAAGACGGCCAACTATTCACCCTTTTTAAAAAAGAAGTGAAGATCCGGGAAATCGTGGCGAGGCGAAGGAAATGGTCGATAAGTCCTTGAAATACCGTGAAAGCGCTATTTTTTCTGAAGGAGGAGAAAAAAGAAAAACTCGAGTAGTAAAACTGAGAAAGTAGAAAAAAGCAAGGTTCACCCCCTCGGCCTCAGTCCGCAAACCCTTCGGAAAACATTTCCGAGTGTTTGTCTAAACTCTTTGCGTTATGGGGAAAGGTGGCTGTGAGCAAGGTTCTGCTAGGCCACTCGACCAGCACCCACAATGCTCGCTTATTCTCGAACTCGGTTGGTACCGCTGGGGTTATTGGAGGGCCTTCTCTCTGAGTGGACGCGTTTTTCTTCCCGATTGTTATATCCCTCTCGTACCCTTTATCTTTACGTTCGTTTTATCGAACGATTCCCTCTCTAGTGAAACATGAAGAGACCAATCGTCAATCACATAAACCCTTGATGAGGGCAATAATCGGCGGTGGTTTGTTCACAAATCTGCTCTGAGATGAACAGTTGATTTTGCCGGGTCTTACACTGATTCACTCTAGCAACTATTGCTTTCTTTGGATTCTCATTCTCCTCCAGGTAGATGGTCAGTGTGAACCGCAGGGGACGAGACAGACGGTAAATGAAGTGTTGTTATGTAGTTACAAGGGAACAAATAGATAAAACATTTTTCGTCAAAACAACAAAATATCCATTTTGACCCATAACTCGGATTCAGCGACCGAAATTTTACGGGGGATGCTACTGTAAACGCCCAAGTCCCTAGAGAGCTCAATAACTTAACTTCAATTTTTCCGTGTATTGCTGAACTCTTGTATACGGGCAGAGATAACAAACTTTTGATTTCGCTCGAACTATCGAACTCGAACAACAAGCTGATCGATTGTCCGTCTGATGTCACTCCTTCGGTCTATGACACTGACAATGATTTTAAATGATTTTATTTGATTTGATTATGATTTTATATTTTATATTATTAGGTATTGTTTATATTTTTGAACAATGGTCGTGAAAACATGATGAATCATATGACGTCATCAATAAAGTCGATTGTGTGCTCTCGATATCTGTGCCGCCGTTATCACCGCGCCCCGTATACTAGATTTACCCCGTGTATATATATGGCTTTGAAAAATCTCACCTGGGGCAAGAAGGTAACAAGTCCGCGCGTGATTTTGAACAATGTTCGTGATTTTCACTTTTCTCTGATGGCACATTGGGTGGGGCGCAATACCGAAGTACCGTGGGCAGACTATATCCACAAGATCTTTAGAGGATTTGACATCGGGAAATAGGAAATGTGTACATAATCAGTGGTAATGGGGCGAGGACTGTGTGGAGTAAGTAAATATAACAGACTGAAACCACTCAGAAGATATGGGCATCGGGTTAGAGCATTAGTTTTAGATTCAGTCGGACACATGAACGAGATCCCCCTAATCCCTCAGCGTTCGCCTCGTGAATTAAACAGAACCCGAACCCTCCCGGACAGTTTACACCGGGCGTCCATTTTCCTGATATCTCTTCTCTATGTCCAGTAGGGGCGGAGGTTTTTTCCCCCTTAACACGAAGGAGGAATGAGATTGTCCCCACACGGAGAAGGGATGAGTTCCGTGTCGCCGGCCGCTACATCACTCGACGGAATTTACCCAAATCGTGTTCACGTCCGTTTCAGATCCCTCCCGGGTGAACCTGCATTTGGGTTGGGTTTTTCTGCTGAGGGAAAAAAAGAACACGATGACGCGTCAGGGAATGTGGGAGTGTTATGAGAATAGGAAAGGAAGAGCCTTGTCAGGGCGAACCTTCTCACTCTCTCCCGCGTGCGTTTTCTTCAGCCCCTACGTCTCCTCCACAAACCTAATGGAAGCAAAAACGGCTTTTCGAGGTCCGTCTGACGGGATTAATCTGGTTACGTGCAGCCTTCCGGGAAATAGGGGACAATTTTTTTCTCTTCTTCCTTCAAACTGATTACAAGTTCCAGTTTGACACCAAAGGTGCCATAAAAAACCAACTCATCCCGACTATTATCAATCCCTCCACAATAGAACACTCATGGACGTAATTGATACGAAAAAATGGCTTTTTAGAGAATTCTCGACCCGCCTGCAACCTGATGACCATTGGCAACGGAAGACACAAAAATCCAAACTGTGGTAGGAGGGGGGGGGGGGGGGGTAAACTGATCAACTTCCTTCCCGCGAATTCAAAGATGTGCACACAACTCTGCTGCGCGCACATATTCCTTGAAGGGGAAATCTGGAGGAGGTTGGTGGTGACATTTGTTTTGATAGATTTTCGCAATTGTGGTTTATTGTTCTTATAGAAATATTTATATCCAGAGGAGAAGAAAACCTATGTTTTAGAGGGTGTGATTTAGACGGAAAAATAATATTGTTATACCATTACACTAGTATTGGAAAATATTTGTGGGCCTTTAAAATGATCGGAAAAATCAGACCTTTTGCCGTTAGGCTTATAATTAATGATCGATCGTTGGCACGGCGGTTGACATGTTTCAGGTGAATTGCTACGATTAAATTATAATACGGTTTATAAACGACGTTCCTCATAACCTCCGTTAGTTGACAGTCAAAGTGTATTATTTGAATAATCAACACTTCTCGATACCTCATCTCATTCCCTTCACTGTCCATGGTTTTGGTTTTTTCTGAGGCATGAACGGCTTGAAGTGAGCAATCACGAAGGAAAATCTCTGAGCTTCGACAGGATGTAACAAACGCAACATTCCACTTGCCACCCCCTTCGCCAGCGCTATGTGTAACGCTCTTTCGTTTATAGTTGCGTTTGGAGAAAGACTTTCCAAGCCAAGGATGATGTCATTAATTGATAAATTGACGAAATTGCGCATGGCGAATACCCTCGGGATTGTATTTACATAACACGAGACTTTTTCCTGGAGGTCTTGGTCTCTTCTGATGTCCTTTTCTATCGTGTCATGCCCGCGACTCTGAAGCCTCTTCAACTTTAATACGGTACGCCTGGACAAGGCCTCCATTTGCACGTTTTTTATTTCGACAAGTACACACATTCTGATTAGCCATGACGGTGTTGCACTTTGTGAGACTTGGTATGAATTCAAATGTATTATAAATTTTTAAAAAAAGGATGGTTTTCATGCTCACATAATAATAGTATATTACGCGAGCAGAGAAAAACGGATAAAAACGGAGTGGGCTTCCTTCATCACAACTGAAGGAATTTGAGACATTTGGCAGAATATAACCTTCCTTTTTTCGTCATTGCTGTTGGTCCGCTGGTTCATTGAAGAGGAATATAGGTGACGATGGCGAACTGACTACATGATTTCTAATATGCAGCGTTGTTCATGTACCCTCTCCTGCATGGGCACATCTTAATGGTGTTCTAATTAATTGAACATCGTTAATTATAATTTATTCATCTACTCATTTTCTTCTAATCAAAGTTATACGCTTTCAAATTTGAACACGAAAAGCTCTCCCTTCCGTCATTTCCAAAACCTGCACAACCGCTCACATGTTTTGACGAGAACATCGATTCTCTTTACCAAACAACATTTGAAAGAAAACACAACACCTTGAAAGAGATAAACTGCTGTTATCAAACGGCATTGATGAAAAATACTCTTCCGAGTGCAGCTTTCTCTGGAGAAACGAGACACTGAAAAGTGAAGCATTTCTCCCCTCGTCTCATCTCATTCTCAGAAAGAAAAAAATATATATTCGACGATTCGTCAGTGGTGGAAAAGATTGTTCACTGCTCGTTTTATCTGCCTTTCAAACTACTTCTCTCAAAGTTACTTGAGAAGATCCTTGGCTTTTGATACGTTCGAACCTCCGAGGGACCGAGTGGTTTGCGAAAACTTTCTGCCATCAAAGAATTTTAAGCTTATCAGACGAAATCGACCACGCGGAACAACCACCGCTTCCCTTCAAAATCAAGGATGTGATTTGTTCTTATGTAGAGTGTTGTTATGAATATAGTTGTTTAGAACAGCTATTTGGCGATCAGTAACTGGAATAGATTTCAAACGATGCGTAGATATGTTCTACTTCATAGTGAATTTGGATTACCACCGTTTCACGGATTACCTCTGATGTACGAATTTACCCAAAGATTAGTAGAACGCAATGTTGAGAGTGCGGGTGTTGTGGAGGATGCGTGTTTGCAGTCAACAAAAAGATATTTAGTTATTAGCGTAATTTTTAAATAACCATGTGGTCATACAAAACATGTTTTTGCGATTTTTCGTAGGGAATTGTGTAACGAAATAGCAGTTTTTTGCCAGGCCTATAAATTATATTCGATTTTGAGATGGACCTCCTGTACAAACTTCATATGAAAAGCATTATTTCAGTTTAAAAACGCTGCGAATTATTCGACAACGTTAATTTTATTCTAGGTAGGTGAATCTTGCTTCCGAGGAAAAGCGTACAAAAGTCAAAAGAAGTCTCCACTGTAAGTTCCTTATTCAAAAACGGACAAACAATTTTTCAATAATGATGTCCCAATTCCATAACAAACGCTCTTGTCCATAACTTGCCCCCATTTGCGGCAACCGTCCTAAACCCCATCCCAATTTATTCAGCGTCGCAGATCCAGTGAAAAATAAAACCCCACTCGCATAACTACAAAAATTGCTATAACTCATTTTTGAAATTCCATTTTCACCCGAAACTTTTAGCTTCACTGGGTGGGCGCTTCCATTCGAGGTGATTGGACACGCAAATATCGAAAGTTACGAGGGCCAGCTGAAGCCTTTTTAATATAAAAAGCTTGATAATATAGCGTGGACGAAATTGTTTTAGGGTATTCGGGGTGATCTATCTATGACATGAAAATATGGGTTTACTGTTTTAAGTATAATAAACCGAGATCCTTTCCTTCATGAAAAAGCCCACACAACTCCAAATACCTTCGAATTCTTTATCTGGAGCCAGTAAGGAAATCTTCTTGTTTACCCAACTCCTTTCCCGCTCATCGACTCCGCGCTAACCACCCGGAAAACAATTAGGGAAAATGCAACTTTAATCGCCCGGATTGCTCCACATAACAGCGGAACAGGGAGCTTGAGAGAAGATGAAGACACCCTGACGAAAACTTTGCTCACACACTATTTCACCGCTGGGAAACTGTTCAAAAGCAGAAAGTCGCCTTTTCCCAGGCCGTCCACTAAACCTAAAACTTTCCTAATCAGAGAGAGAAAGAAAAGGAAACAGGAGGGCGTCAAGTTTATTACATCTGGGGAAACGTTGAATATTCATAATAGCGTTGTTTTCGAGGAGAAGCCGAAAAAGGAACTTTATGCCGACTTCAGGGAGTGATTTTGGAGGCTCTCAGAAGTGGACATCCATGAGAAAGTAAGTCGTTGGGTCTATCATGCGACTCTAAAGGCCCCATTTATAGAGGTTATAAAGATCGTGAGCTATGAAAACGCGAAATGTTTTTTTGCCTCGAAATTATTATTTTGTTGAAAACCAGAGAAACCGTGAAATGAATATTGAAAACTTTTAGGGAATATTCCATTGAGCGTAGTTTTGTCTAATGATGAATGACCAAAGATTATAGCCCTTTTCACGCAGTATTGTGAAGTTGTTATCCAACCGTGCATTTTCAGCTGTGATCTCCGGCTGCTAAATAGAATCTACTTGGCTAATGGAGGTCTCAGCTACACCACTAACATAATAAGCCTCAGATTTCGACGATGTTTCATCTTTGCATCAACGACTGCCTTATTTGTGTAGAAAGCCATCTCGAGCTCTTCGAAACCCACTCTCACAATACCAGCAATGGAAAAACGCTGCAAATTCTTTCACATAGGTTGGTTATTACTCAGACAAGGCGCATAGAGACTCGGCGTCCAAAGGTTAGTGGGAAATGATACCCCACACGCCTAGGTACCAGAAATCTCAAAAACCCACATTCAAAATAGGTTGATGGATACCCATTTTGATCCATAACCTCAACCGGTGGGTGCCAATATTCCCATGACTTTTCTCATTGGATTCAGCGTCCACAATTTAGTCGAAAATAATATCCCATACACCTACATCTCCGAAAATCTCGAAAATTCATTTATCGAAAAACACATTTTGACCTGTACCCTCTCCCCTCCCTAAATTTGGTCCGATCGGGCTGAACAGTTTTGGGGACTAACTAATCAACTTGAGCCGGAAACGAGTCTCTGACCAAAATTTCAGATTTTTAGACATTTTTCTACGACCAAAATTGGCGAGGCCGGCGGACGGACATTTGCTAATTTTAATCTAGACCTTGAAACGTCCAGAAAAAAATTGTAGGCCGAATCGGAGAGATTGACTTTTTGCATGAAAACATATAGGTTGATTATTCATGGACTGATCAACCAAAAACCTCTTAGTGCGATTCTTGAGACTGTATTGAACCGTAGATTGAATTGGTTGTATATTGAATGGTTAAACGCATTTTGAAGCGCTTAGTTGATACATCACACAGCTCGTCCGACAACTTTTAATATTTTAGTTTAATGCTTGGTTGTGGTAAGTATAGTTCTAGTACATTGTATCACCAATATTATATTGAAAATCTCAATCCCTGCAATCGCTGCCATGGCAAATAAAATGAAATGAACCGTACATGCCAGTCTGTCTTGTCAAATAAAATTAACGAGATACTTTTTTTTTTCAGGCTTATTTTCGAAAAAATCAAGGGAATTGATGTTCGGGCTTTGAACCTATGAACTTGAACATTTCTTCAAAGCATAATTATGCTCATATTCTTTCATTTACCAATTTCTGGAATTATCAGGGTTGTTTGGACGCACGTTCGAGGATGAACTCAAACTATGGCGTAGAGCGACGAAACTCTTTCATAAGCGAATATGGATGGATGGGTTAAAAGCAAGCAGGTGAAATTACGAATTCCCACCGTTGAACCTCTCCTGCCTTTCAAATTTCATGAGTCCAATTTGTCATTGCCAGAGCGGGAGGGAAATATGTCGGAGAATAAACGCTCCCCAGCCTCAATATTATGGGAAGCAGGTCGGACGCGTCAAGAAGGGAAAAGCCCAAGCGAGGAATTCGTGAGCGGAAAGTGGGGCTCTCTTTACCAGCGAACACGCGCGAGGTGAAAAGGAAATTCCTTTTACACGTACCTTCGTGGGTAGGAGAGGATGGTGTGACGTGGAAAGACGCCGAGGGGTGGAGAGTATAGTGTAGAGAGCGTCTGAGGCCAAGTTATGGGATGCCAGGGATAACGTAGACGTACGCGGAGGAGGAATGTAATACGCACGTCTCCTGGATCAAGAGACTCACATAGGAGGTGCTGGTTTTCAACGAAACGTCGCTCCAAAGGAGAATGTTCAGAGAAAAGTTGCTTCTACCCTGTGTCCGGTGAAAGAGCGTTTTCTGGTCTAGGAATTCTTCATCTGGCACGGCACTGGGATGGGTGCCTGAGTTTCTAAAGGGGGTCTCCCCAAGATCAACGGAGAAGGCACAAAGACTTGGATGGGGGTACCAACTACACTCTTATGAACAAAATATAAACTGGTCTCCAAAGTGGAGAAGGATGCCACCCTGTGACCTTGAGTAAACATAAATTGATTATTAATGGAATAACCGACCGGAAACGCGGACGTCCTCTATCGGGCAAGACGAATAAAATGGGTGATTAAAAGAAGAAGGTGAGGGTTTGTGGCATCATTAGTATTTTGGCTCCAAGCCTGTGAAGCAGCGAATGATTTGTTCTCCCTTCGACGTAGGAGACAATTTTCACAAAGCAGAACTATATTTTTTTCACTTGTATTTGGATCCGTTTATTAGTCTGTATCAGTTTCATTATCACAGCCATAACTCCCACAATCAATATAACATGAAATCATCACGAATCGCCAGATCGCCCCGAGGTTTCATCAAGACGTGATTGTGCGAAAAAGTAATTTCAACAAGCCATAATATTAGACTGTGTGAAAGACCGACAGAGACTCAGAATTCACCTCTTGGGGAGGAGAGTTCAGTCTCAGGGAAAAGACCAGGTTAACCGTGTGACAGCCCGCGGGGAGTCGTCAGGAAGTAGATGGCACATGCAGAAGGCCCAGGAGCAAAATAACACAATACTCGAGAGGAGCATGGCCATTAATTTATTCGCCACTTCTTTTCAGCGAATTCAAAATTGTCATTTGTAGTTCGCATTGACGCATCTGTGCCACTGCCTTGTGGAAATGTATTTTGTCCCAACGTACTCAGTGTTCACACCAATCTACCTACTTAAATATTATTATTCCTTCTGCCTATCTGGCCCAAGAAGGGCCGGCAGGAAGGGTGGTAATAGGTAAGGGAATTTTTGAGTATTTACATGCGTCGGAATTCCGGGCAATTAAACTCCAAACAACGAGCTATAAGGTGATCCATGATAACGTGATTATCCAAACAGACTCCTCAAGTAATCAGGCCAGATTTTTGCCTTACCTCAGCGGTATTTTATGTGTCCGGGCTACTTTAGCTCTCGTTAGCTTGGAAAATTTCTTTATTACCATTTCTTCCCTACATTTCACAACCGCAATATTCCGAACACAGTTATTGTCACCTCGAAAATGAATTTTATTAGGTTCCACGTCCCCGTATTAGATTGAGGCTTGCCCTTCTATGAATACTCTCTTTCGGTCTCCCAACACTACCGCTTCCATCCAATTCGCAATCGAACGCTCCGAATGAAAGTACTACACGGTACGGTTTCCATGTGTGTACATAAGTTGTGGGAATTGAATTTGCTCGGCGGGAACATCAGCCTTCCTATTCGATGCTGAGTTTTTCATGTTGAACGTTGAATGAGTTTCTCCAAGTAAATATGTTTCGTTTCGAGACCAACAAAAATATGAACTTGTTACTTTATCCCACTTCTGTAATAGCTGGTTGGATCGAAGCACATCTGGGACACGTACTTTTAGGTGTAGGTGGAAGTACATATTGTCGGCTCTAAAAGACCTTTCTCGTTACTAAATAATAATTGTTTCATCGGAGGCAAAAATTAATAGTAAAGAATAATCTACTCAACCTGTTCACTCTGTTCTGGTTTCTCTCTGTGTTGGTATCGATGAAACTGCTTAATTTTCGGTTTAGCAAACCAAAAAACATGAGAGTAACCGATATCGGAACATTTTTTCAACTCCTGATATTAAATGGCAGGCACAAACAGGAGAATATTACTTTAAAGGGAATATTACTTTTGTACTTTTCCGAACCAATACTCTAGAAAGCCAACTCATGATACTCTGAAAACATTTGTGCAAAGTATTGGCGTTTGGAAGGATCTACTTCTCTCTTTCTAGCCACACGGAAGCAAATTAGATAGTTAGAAAGTCTACAATGCTCACGGCGAACCGTCAATTTTTTGTTACGCAGAATACAAAGGTTTTCCTACCCTTTGCAAGTGTAACGGCTCGTGAACGAATTTGTATCGGAAGTCGAAAAACTCCGCTCCTAGCCGGAAGATACTGTAGAGAGTAAACAGTCGATAACGGACAAGTTGATCGGCCGCTTTTGAAGGAGTTGGGGCTACGAATTCGAACTCTGAATGGAATAGAGGGGGCTGAACACTGCGCGGAATTCAGCTAGGGGGGGGAGGGTAGTAGGGTAGAGTTGGAGGACTTCCACCCCCCTTTCACCCCCGACCATCTCATCTGTTGGGATCTCCTACCCTTTGTACCCGCCCCTTTGTTCCCTGTTCTGATACCACGAGGTAGCGACCCCACAAATCTGCCGCTCGCAGGCGGCGTAACTTTGTTATCAGTGCTCAAATCCTCAGGGAAAACGTGGGAAGAAAAAATAGACTATTAATAAAAAATGGAATTGTCCATCGCAAACTCGGTCGTGATAAAACACGATTTCAAAGGTTTCGAACGTTGCTTTTGTTTATTATTCTGATAATCACCCTTATACTCATATTAACCAAATAATAATAATAATAATAATAATAGTTAATAAATAAATTTTTGTATAATCCTGTCATCGATTAACCCGTAGTGTGCCTGACACATGTTCAGCCCTATGGCCGAAAGTGTATGAAAGCGGATGAAATAAAATAGGCTATTGAGCTCTTTGAGGACTTAGGCGAGTGCAGTATCATCGTTTCTCCTGAATTTTAGACCTCAAATCAATTCAAGTTGTTCCCGGAACAAATGCCGCACACCGATCAAAAACACCGTATTTTATGAAGTAACGAGTAAACCCTTTTTTCCAAGATACTCACCCACTCTGGAGACCTCAAAGAGAGGTACGTTTCCTGATCTACACGGAATAATAAACTATTGTAAAATAAGTCGCAGCGTCTTGCTTCAGGATTCTCAAAATAATGTACGAGTATTTTGGGACGGGAATATTTTTTTCCACTCCTCTGTCGTCTTTCAAAGCAGTAAGATATTGGATTCCTCATTAATACCATGAATATTCTCTTAGGGAGTTCCTCTAGAAAATAAGACCGCTCGTCGTCCTTGTTTTCATTATTGATTAGTTTATTCCACCCGGGGCACCAACTCAGCTGAACCTACACATTTGATCGGACTGAATCGCAACGAGAGAATTCGAAGTCAGGCAAGTTCATTGTTATCAACAAAAAAACAAATTACGCCTTTTCCGCATCTGGTAGGCTGTTCCGGATGGACTGGTGTAAATTTCTAGAACCAAATTTAAAACTCATTTCATTTCTAAAATCTTGAAAACCCGAACTCAACTTCGAAATTAGTGGGTGCCCATTTGACCCATACCCACCCTAGGTGGCCGCCAATCTGTCCGGGACCCGTCTCAATCAATTCAGCGTCCAAGATATAGTGGAAAATGATACCCCAAACTCCTAGATCGCCAAAAATATCGAAAATCTATTTTTCATTTAACCAAAATTATCTGGTTCGTGGATCATTGTAACGTTTGCTGTTACTTTGAAAATTTACCTTGATTTACTGACAGGAAGCTATCTAATCAATTAGGGAATGTATAAGTAGAGTGCATCGCTCACGTCCCCGATGTGGATAAATCGCTTCCGTAAGAGTCCGAAATCTTCAATACACGCCCTCTCAGCGCACAAACAAACCGATAAACACTCGACCCCTATGTCGCCTTATGGTCGTCGCCCCTCAAAAACGAAAGACACTTTCGCCAACTCTTGATACAGCGTAACGTCTGATAGAGTTTTATATCATCGAGACTTTTGCCTAGGTGCCATGGAAAGGGGATTCAATTTCATGAGAGAACGAGCCTCGGAATTACGATCTTCGTCGGCTTCTTCCCTTCAAAAAATGTTTTCCCCGGCTCCTCCCCTGCTGGTATAAACAACGAGGCTGGGAGACAACTGGGAATATTCGATTCCTGTTGAGCGGGAAATGTCGAGAAACGCCTTCGGAAAGCGGGGAATCGTATCCCATTGGATCTCTGCATGCGACGGTTTATTGTTTTTTCGTTTTTCCCCTTTTTTCCTGTCCCTCGGTTCGAACTATTTTCAATTCCACCATCATACGTTTATCTGTTGTTCGCCAGTGACAGTTTTTAAATTGCGGGACGGAGGCGGCGTAGCGTGAATTCAAAGAGAAGAAACTGGAAAATTCTTCGTATATATATGCCTCGCCAACATGTTTCAAAAGTTGTCTTCTCAATCGTAAAATCTCAGGAAAATTTACATATAAATTTAAAGCTACAATAAAGCAGACACTACTGTTCTAATAAAACTGCAATGCAGATTGGAAAACTCCATTATTACTGTTCCCCTTGGAACAGACTTTTTGAATAAGCACCGATATACGTACCATGAAATCGTCCATCTCCAAGCATTTTACACAGGTTTCAGTTTTCAAATATCAAGGAGATTCTCAATAAAATGGAAAAAAATTGCTGCTAATAAATGGTTCAATCTGATTCTAGGTGAATATTGCCGGGAAAAGGCGTATTTTCGAGGTCTCCAGAGTGGATGAAAACTGAAAATAAATTTTAAATGTCCGATGTTTGGTGATAATCCATTTTAAAATACCTATTTTACTTTGTATCGTGCCTCCGTTGGAATGGATCGGGTTGATAATGAGTTGGGCTCTAAAGGGACGATTCAGACCTCTCAGGGTGTTTTTTAATGCCCTTTTTTTGCCAAGACAACAAATGGCATTTCGGATTTTTAATTAGGACTCGTAAAGACGTAAAATGTTTTTTCTATACACGAGGTTACAAGGTTGTGTTCTTGCATCATGAAAAATGAATCAGAACAACACATAACAGCTCGATGAGAACAGAGTTGAGAAATATTTTGAATCTATTGAGAGCCTAATTTGGTGCTTGAGGTTGCCACACTTGACCAAAAGAAACAATAACCAAAAGAATTTCATGCCAACGCAAATATACAAGCTGTCCAAATTCTCTGCATTTATGCTCATGCCCTCACCTTGAGCCAGTTCAATCCACAAGATACCATAGGGTTGTGATTGTCAAGGATCAGTATGAAATAATACAAATTTCATGTTGCGTCCTCGTTTACAGAACTCGTAAATTTATTCACATCTTTTATCGAATGCGGGACTTGTCAAAAAATGATTTGATCCGGATTTACAAGGCCGTAGTTCAAACTGTTTCACGCCAGCCTGTAACCCCCGTCGATTTTCATTCAACGAGCTCTTCAAGTTAGTCCCGGTTTTCATGTTAGTTACTGAATCCGTACAAATCAATTTTAACTATCGTTCTCAATATTTTCGTAGAAATAGACTCTCCTAGTGTATACCTCCGTTTTTTTCCTCGTCATGTCTATTACGGTTTTCCATGTATTCCAGTTTTGCCCTGACACCTGAAGAGCACTCTCGCTCAAATTATAAAAAATAAATTTTCCTCACCTCAGTGGGGCCAGAACGACTCAATAACATCATGTGCACTTTAACATTATGTACACTTGAAACTATTTTATTTTCAATCTCTCGCGTTGCAGGTGCGGAACGCAACAGCAGTGTTCATCATCAACCTATCTGTGTCGGATTTGATGAGCTGCTGTTTCAACCTGCCGTTGGCGGCATCGACATTCTGGCGTCGCTCGTGGCGACACGGCCTTCTATTGTGCCGCCTCTTCCCGCTCCTTCGCTACGGCCTCCTCGCTGTCTCACTCTTCACGGTTCTCGCCATCACTATCAACCGCTACGTCATGATCGGCCATCCAACCATGTATCCTAAGTGAGTCCGTTACCACGATCCCAATGTTATCGTGAACTCATCTCTAATTGTGCCGATAGTTTTTAATTAATTCATCTTCGTTATACTTTAACTAATTCATAGTCCGTTAACAACGCTATCAGTTGACAATCACAGAAAAAAATCGTTTACATTAGAAATTATTTTGTTAATAACATTGCATTATCTGAAGAATCTACAAACTTAGTAACAACAAAACTAAAATATTCGTAATAAAATTTCAAAATAGTATACAATAAAGTGTAAAGATTAGAGAATACAAATTAATTGCATATTATAGTATAGTTATCGTCTTAAAATATTCATTCATTATCTCACATTTTCATTCAGGTTTTAAATCGTTGATCCTATTTCCTCGAAATCCTTGACGTTCAAGTTTCAGATTTTTCATTATTCTTTCATGTACCGTTATACAGAGTGATCCACGAGTAATGTCCGACCTGACTCCTGCGTGTTCTACAACTCATTTCCGACCAAATGGGTCTCGTAGCAAATTTTTTTAGAGGCTTCGTTTTCAAATGATCCGGGATTCAAGAGTTTTGTCGTGTTTTCGATCTTATTTCACTTAAAAGAACATAACTATTTTCAGGTAAACTTAATTCTGAGGATACCATTGGAAAGACCCTTAAATTTCCTATCTTTTCGATGCCTCACAATGTTTTTCAGATGCAATTGAGCAGTAAAAAAGCAGCCCGAAAAAATAATTTCGTCCAAACTAGAAAACCACCAGTTTTTTAGACGCCTTTTTTCTTTATAGTTGCAGAACTGTGAAGGTCAACTAGAACATGCACCAAAAGGTTAGCTTTCTAATGGTGATAACCTACACAGTTCTGCAACATTCTTACACACGGGTAGGTTATTCCTCGAACCAGGCGCATGAAGTTCGTTGACACACATGAATTTGTTTTAGTGTTGCTGTCTAATGAAAGAAACCCGAAACAGCAACACAATTGAGAATACTCGTTGTGAATTTGTTTTAGTGTTGCTGTCTAATGAAAGGAACTCAAAACAGCAACACAATCGAGAATACTCGTTAGGAATTCGTTTTCATGTTGCTGTCTAATGAAAGAAAAACAAAACAGCAACACAATATTAAGAATACTCGTTATGAATTCGTTTTCGTGTTGCTGTCTAATGAAAGGAACCCAAAACAGCCACACATTCGAGAATACTCGCTAGGAATTCGTTTTTCGTGTTGCTTCCTAATGAAAGGAACCAATTTTTTTTTTTCTTATACTGCAATAATTTTTTTTTTTACTATTGTCCAATCCGGCTCAACTTTTGTGATTTGAAGGGGGGGGGGGGGGGGGGTCGTTCTGGGACCCATTACATTGATTACATTGGATTTAGCGTCCATCATTTAGTGGATTGCAAAATATCTCAAAAATCCATTTTTCGAAATTCTCATTTTTACCCCTATCCCACCCAAATATGGTCCGATCGGGTTGACGAGTTTCCAGGACCAACTAGAGCCATGAACAGCTCCTAGTGTGCGTTAATATAATTGAACTAAGTAATAGCAAAAAATGAATCAGAATAAGTATTTTACCAATAAATCAACAAATGGGCGATTATGAAAGACCACCAACTTTATTTGTTAATTCTTCTAGACAACCTCCGTCATTGGTCAGTAAGGCGAAAAATGGCAAAAAATTCATTTTAAAAAGCATTGTGTACCTATGTTATGCGATATATAAGTATTCATTGTTGAAAGTTCACTCAAAATGATTTTGATCCCGCACCGCGGCCAAAAATATTGTGTCTCCGCCCGGGATCGAACCGGGGACCTTGTGCGTGTGAAGCACACGTGATAACCACTACACTACAGAGACTCCGACGGAGGGCGACGCAACAACACCCGTACTCAACAAAAACTAGCTTTGAGATAGTATACAATATCAGTATAGTATACTGATACCTTGTTTTACGTATAACACTGCAACATACAGTTAGTTGAAACGAATATAACGTACGAAGAGTCCGCCTGGTATGAGAAATGGAGTTTGAGAGGTTACTCGTAGTTCAAATTTGAGACACAGTTTTGCTTGGAAGCGGGAAAAAACTCTGGGTAGGAACTCCCTGTTCAAAAATTGTCAACTGTCCTTTTCAATAATTGATCAGATCCAAAGATCCTATAAAACTCGTACATTTTTTTATGACTTCAAGTCTTACAGCCGTATGTTTTACGTACATAATCTATGCCACATCAGTCTGCTGTGTAATGGAGTAGTATAGTTGTATAGGTACCTAATAATTGGTTTTTAAAGGATGATAGTCCAATGTTTTGCTCTATGTTTTAAAGTTATGGCAATGAAGAAGAAGAAAATAAAATTCAGGCTCCATAGTTAGTTTTAAGACAAATACAAATTCTATGATAATGTGTACAGTGGATTTTAAATATTATTACGTAGGTAAGTGTTGTAAAGGACTCTCATATTGGGAACTTTGAAGAGCTTATAAACAATACTTCCACACGCATGAGCCTGGAGCCGGAACCAACTAAATCTCGAGTCCATCAATGTTTATCGATTCTCTGGAATTGCCGTCCATGCACCGGGAAACGCGCGGAAGGTGGCGACGACGGTTGAATAACGACCCGCCATTAACCTCCTCGAGTGAATAATAGACGGGGATATTTCCCTGGAGATGAGGACTGATGACCAAACGAGAGCTCAGCCGGTTGCAAAGTCCCTATGCTGGGCATAATTTTTCAGAAAAAAAAAACCTGGAGTTATGGGAGCAATTACCCGAGGTCATCTGTCAAAAGGGAGCAACGCCAATGAATTGTCCGTTTTCTGCCCGAGAATGTTCCTGCATTGCCGGAACTGGACACAGGAATGACGTCTGAGCCTGGACAAATCGCCATTCCCCCCAGCTCCCTTGTGCCTTGATGGAAGGTTGATGCCCTTTCCCTTTTCGGTCCGGCCAGGATAGAGTGTCGTCCACATAAATTCAACTCGATACCGGGCCCAGACTGCTGCGAGAGCTTACATTTTTACGGGGTGCTACGTGTTACGCCATCGCCTCAGGGGTTTATTAGTTTCCTTCCGAGCGCTCAAATAATAACGCGCATGAATCATTCAAGCCTGGTAAATTACGGTTGCAGATGCCGAGTTTATGTTTGCAAGATCATCACCATAAAAGGCCTATAGCGCTCGGATGCATAAACCTTTGCGCCCGAATGGTCATATATAAAATTTCCCTCCCACGCTTGTAGGTACCTACTAAAGTTATGAGGAGATCCGTCTGACGGATCTTTCTTCTTTGTTATGAACCATTATTTTCTATGCTGCAGACCCACTAAGAATTCCCATCCTTCCTATCAGAGAAGTCATTTAAACTGTAAATACAATTTATTCAAACTAGGTCCTCCATCAAACCTCTAAAAATTAATAAAATATATTCGTATTTCGAAGCCTCCTCTTGACCAAACAGACATATTAAACATAATTAAAGCCTTTATCAGGTTCATCTCACTCATATCACTTCTAGCCACCCCTCTGAAGCAAATGAGTCAAAGATCGACTGCTGATCATGCTGTACTGATGACTGTTGCAGATTGTATCGGAAGCAGTACTTGGGCCTGATGGTAGCAATGACGTGGCTTTGTGGATTTGGAGCTCTGGTGGCCACCTGGATGGGTAAATGGGGAAGGTTCGGTTTGGATCCCAGGATAGGGTCCTGCTCTATTTTACCGGACGCTTCAGGCAGATCGCCGAAAGAGTTTCTCTTCCTCGTAGCTTTTGTCATACCTTGTATCTGCATCGTTGTATGCTACGCGAGAATTTTTTACATAGTCCGAAAAACGGCACTCAAATCCAGAGTGGCCACCAGAGGAGCAACTTCGTCCAGCAGCGTCATGACCTCTTCAAAACCCTATTACGGTAAAGTGCGTCTGCTCAGAAAAGGTAACACTAGCTCGACGACAGAGGACTCAGCATTCGCTACGTCCAGTACCGCTCAATCATTTTCCACTGAAAAGTCATCCTCCGTGCTGGACAATGGGTCGACTGACCTAGGAGACGTCACTATCAAAATGGTCACCCTAGCTCCTAGTCCTCACCTTTTATCCCCTCCTACCAATTCCCCGAACAAACAGAGAGTTCTCCCTGACCCATCATCGTCCTCTGGGATTGAAGAGGGTCTGAACGAAGATGACGCCACCTCCAGGAGTGGCTCACCAACGTCTTTCTGTTCTGACTCGAGAGCAACTTCACCACCAAGGAGAACAAAGAGACGTAAAGAGAGGATGCCATCTGCAGTCAACAGTACTTTGACGCACATGGCCTCCGTCTTCAGGTAACTATTTCCTTTTTAATTGTTTACTAGTGAACTCCGGCAGTCTGTTGCAACGATTCCCCAATCCCCCCTCCTTCCTTTGGGTCAGGGTATTAACATACATCTGGGATTCAGCAGGGACATGTGGACATCCATTAACCATTATAATTATTATGCATTTTACTATCAATGGAGACGTGGGTACACGCCCCTTCAGATCCTCAATATATTTTGATTTACACAAGAAACTGCAGCTGTTCAATGCGCTGTTGCAGAAAAACCAGCCATTTCAAAGGAAGTCCTCGTCGGCCCAGCTCAGCACCTCCAGTGCCCGGTAAAATGACCGCCAAAGACAAAAAACTCCTCAAAATGATTCTCGTCATCTTCGCCAGTTTCGTTACCTGCTACCTTCCCATCACCCTCAGCAAAACGTACAGGGACGCTATCGAACTCCGGTCTCTCAATATAGCCGGATACATACTCATCTATCTGACGACTTGCATCAATCCCATCATCTACGTCGTCATGAGCTCAGAGTACCGACAAGCGTACAAAAACCTGCTCATGTGCCGGAGCCCTGAGAGCCAAGTGAACACTTGCTCGAAACCATGACGGCGTCGTCGCAATGGAGGAAGGCACCACAGAGCTTGATAGCCTCCATTGTGATCAGTTACCGTCTAATAATACATAAATATGTATTTTCAACGACCCACAGTTACCATTTTTATCCTTCTACAGGAAGACAAGGCATCCATCTTACGCGATCACTTTAGAATAAATCTGAGCTATAAAAGAACATTAACTGCCATCAATTTTCAATAAATTCAAGCCACTTAGCAAATAAGCTATTTAATATGAAATTGAGCTAAATACTCCATTTTGAAGAAATTTTCGCGTTTGATGAGGTGACTTAGCATGCCATTTTTCCCCAAGAAATGTATTCTTAAATTTGAAAAAAAAACTGAGTTATTGTTTGTTATGATTTGTGATAGCAAAACTACCACCTAGACAAAAGAACCTCAAGCACAAATTCAGAAGTTATCGCTCAGAAAATACTGCCATTAATTTAATAAGTACAATCGCCTACTACCTTTACTAGCACTGAAAAGAGAGGTGTCTGTCTGTCCGGCATGCCTTATATACTTTTAAGCGGCTAAACGGATTTCAAAGACTTTTTGTCCTTTAAATAAGCCGTATATTACAGGCTGCTATGCGACCTAGTCCGTGATTCGTAACCGCACGCTAATTACCTTTCAAACGCCCAGAAAAAAATACTCAGCGCAGAGTTGCTCAAGCGTCTTCCTGTTTGCAGAGGCGAGGGGGTTTCTAGAACTGACTAAGAAGTCAGTGGAAAGGGGGTTCTGATCAGTGATCAGTAACCTCTTTTTTAAGGTTGGAGTTCCGGGCAACCGACCCTCACTCCTTAATTGATAACAGCGAGCAAAGGAAGGGGTCATCTTAGTCAAGCTATAAATAGAGTTCACAATAAAAATTGTAGAAAGATATGAAGGTGGGCTCGTATCAGTTTTAGCGAGAATTCAGCGCTCTGAGTATAGCTCCACTTATTTAAACGTCTATGATTACCCCAGTCTCTTCCCAAGGAAAAAATGTAAATCTACACTGCCACAGCCGATAGCAGATAGCACATGCATTTGGTGAACATCACATGCTCACATAGATGGATGCCTTTTCTTCCTGAATCACCGACCAGCATGAAAACACTATTTAAAAACATTTAAAGACTCTAGACTTTAAGATGATAATTACTTTTTAATTTGTACATAATGATAAATTCATAAGCTCGTATTTTGTTGGAAATTTGTGTAAAGCAGACGGAATAGGGAACTGAAAGTTTTTTACGTAACAGTAGGGATTTTCTTATTCGATGTATTGGTAGGCTTGTACGTAAATTGAACAAAATAATTTGAGTACCTACTTGAAAGTTACATTTTCATTCCTTGAACAATGTTGTGAAAAAAATCATGACGTAGTTATCAATTCAGCGGGAAATTCTCTCATGTGAATTAAACTATGGCGAACTTTGTATAGCCAGAACATAAGGAATACAACAATAGTCATCTAATAATGTAATGTTTCAGCTTAACAAATGAACTCTACTGTTCTTTACTTTTTCCTTTTCTTTTTAGATTTTCTAGACAGTAAAGATGAGATGACTTGTCCTTAGAAGTACTGGATGCATCGATATCAAAACATTCATGATTAATTTCCCATATGTTTTCCCCCAAAACGATTCTCGAACTAAAAATCTGAAAGACGATGTGTTTATCACTTATCCGTTTCTTTCTACTGTGCACTGTATACACTCACTAACCAATGACTAATGCAATTAACCCATCTTTTGTCAAGAGGCATGTTTCAATATCGGTGCTTCCACTACATCACCGTAGGTAGATTTTGTCGAGTAGAATATAGTCAGTGTCAAAAATGAGACATCCTCCTTTAACGCAAGATTGATTGAACGTCGGTGCTTTTCTACTTTTCTAAAAATCAACTCTCCATCTTCAATCCCGAGTCACCCCGAAAATTAACCCAATAGGAGAATACCCATAAGAAGTGATAAATCAAAATTCAAAACTGCCAATGTTTCCTCTTCCAACATTTTTAGAACGAGACGTTTTCGAATGAGTGCACGTTTGGGTAGATGAGACAAAAATGAAAATGTGGAGTTCGTTCATGTTCTCGGCTCAAGAGAAGCTATTGATTTGTTCCTGAGTCCTGCTTATGAAGTTTATCCGTATCTTGTTTTAGTACATAGAAGAGGTTGTAACTACTTTAATTTTGCAGAATATGTAAGCTCTCTTTTACATTCACCTACTACAATGGTTCCAACCTTAGCGTGGCTCTACCATTCCCATCCTTCTGAGAAGTGGGATTAGATGGAAAGATAATGATGAAATCCATAATAACTTCTAGCTCATTTTTGGGATCCCACGTCAATTTCCCCATCAACCCATTGATAAGAGAACCCAAACCCTTGCCTGAAGTGAGTTTTGACTCATGGGTACACCACGTCATTTTCTCAGTAGTTGAGTAAGATGAAAAAGAAATTTTTCCATTGGGGATTGTTATTACATGAAGTTTTTAAAGGTAGGCCTTGAGGAGGTGTTCGTATTTCGCCAAAAGTCTCTGTTTTCAATGTAACGGATTTATTTTTGGTCTATATGAACAGAAAACGACCTTCTGAGTCCATTCTTGTTACCCGGTTATAATGAAGAATTATTTCGATTCGAGTCAACTCTTCATTTTTATGAAAGAGCCAAAAATAACTTTTCATTTCCCCCCGAAGATATTGACGAAGATAACTTTCTCTCCTAACAGCAAAGATTTTAGATTCTACTTTTTTTTTTTTTTTTTTTTTGAAGATGTTTAATAAAAAAAGGTGAAGCGTCAGATAAAGCCTCTTTCGTATTCTGAGAAAGAAGTTTCTCAACTTAAGATCATCAATAAATGTCATAATTCAAGTTCCGTTGGGCAATACGGGCGCTAATGAGGTAGCTACGTCAATATGCGCCGACCATGAACGCCATACAAAGCTCAGCCCATTTCAAATCGCCATTAGTATTTCTATTGCCGGAAAATATCACCTAGGGCAGAAAATTAATTGCTCAAACTCCGAAAATAAATGTTATTTCAAATAATTATAACATGGAAGTTCATTAATAGTGTGTTAGGCGTTATGGCCATTCGCTATTCGATAACGTTGATTTCATATAATTCAATTTAATATAACGTCATGTCTGGTTTTTCGACTATTCGCGAAGTATTTTAATAAACAATTTTTCAAAGGGTCAGTTAAAAATAACTTATAACCGACGTTTCAATAAATCAATTGACGATAGGTGGGCGATAAATTGATTGAACGTCCTCATTGGCTAACTTTCAAGATTTCAACCATTTACCCTCGAACAGGTTAGTAATTCATCCATATCATCCGCCATCCCTGAATTCTCTCAGTTCATTCAACCTAACAAAGTATCGTGGAAAGTAAGAAACGCTCTATTTCTCGGGAATCGAAATTCACAACTGCAACGAGACATCAAAACATACCTATTCGTTTCCTTAACAAAGGTTATTGCATTGAGTGCATAAGAAGTGATTTTCTAAAGTTTTGTAACATACATTTTGTATTTTAGAAGAGCTTAGCTGAGGCCAATCTTCGTTATTGGCGGTGATAGACGACTCATAGTCACTGTGTGGTAAAAAAAATATCCGATGACTTATTATTTTATTTTTTGTCAAGCTTTTAGAGAACCACCACTCGAGTTTGATGGAGTTCATGTTTGTTTTGTCCTCTCAAATGAGTTTTTCTACACTTAATTCTCACATGGCTCCTGAATTCTTTTGATGATTAGTATGTTGCCTCAGATTGTAACGAAGGAAGACTGTGATCAAGATATTTACGAACATCTTGAGTTGGTACTTATAAAAAGAAGTAAACGTTTTTATAATAACAAAAAAACTCTCATGTTATCTATCTCTTCACTTTTAGGGTCATAGTTACCTTATTCATGCTGAGTTCGCCATTGAATCAAGAAGATACCTCTCTCTCGTAACGAATCACAACGCTGGAAAGTTTTCAATCATTCCTAAAAGCGTAATGAAAACGGCAGCTTTCCACTCCAATCGCTCCGAATATGCCTCTCTCGACCACTCCAGAAAATATCAATATTAGGTAAATCACGTTTCCACAGAGCATCGTTCGAGACCGTGAAATATCGTTATGGCCTCATCCCGTAAAATCCCTATCGGCATTCCCAGTGGTGGTGTAATGCGGTGCAATTTATAACGTGCTGAGCCTCAAGGCTGAAAATTATTACGCTGGCCGATTATGACCGAAGAGTTCTTATATGGGTTTGTATACCACATTTCATCACCCATTGAATCACTGACAGCGGGCAGGAAAGTTGGTGGCGGTGGACATTGAACGAAAAAAACTGTTATTTATACCAATTTTACTCAATAGGCCATAGCCGTCAAGTGCAGAAAGTAGGTTAGAAGTTTTCAGGTTTTTTCAACACGAAAGGATAGTTTCAAGCTTGGTGATCAGTATTGATAAAGAAATGAACTCCCAGTACCCTTTCTCAGGTCAGAGAAATAAAAGATGGCTGATGAATATGTAAAGCAGTCAGTACCAACCAAATGAAAAATTCGAAATGAAAAATCTGAAAAATGGGCATATAAAAACGACGTTGAAGATTGAGGCAAAGCCTTACCAGATCGCACAAAACGCTCAAAAAGAATGTTTTCCCTCGCAGTCAACTTGTTCAACAGAAATGAAACAACTCTTATCCTAGTTATCCCTGTTAGTTTCTTTAAAAAAGCCGTTCGAAGAATCAAATAAAAATGTAGCAACGCAAGTCCGTAGAAAAGACAAACCTCGCGTAAAGGGCCAAGAAACTGGGAGTTTCGTGATATTGTCAGATAATGTCAAAATGTCACGATCGAGGATTACAATCGGGGAAACAAGTTCAATTTTCAGAGCCCAGTTGAACAACAACGAAATGATGCAGGAAGCCACCGATGACCGTGGTTCGCTATCAACAAAGGGTTATACTCTTGTTAGGCATTTGCATACAACAGAGCAAAATGAGGAAACACGAATGGTAAACAACCAAGCGGTCTTGAAGGCCTGGAAACCCAATTTTCGAGTCCCTCTTCCTGACCAGTTCCTGCATCAAAGTTAGAGAAAACTTGGAGTCCCTTCTCAAGACTACTCTGCCTTATGAGACCCCGGTTTGCGGATATCTTTTGTTCATTTGCGCGGAGGTTTCCATAAATCGTCCTTTTTTTCAACAAACTTGTCGCATTTGCGGATTAAGTGCGAAGATAATGTGAAATACTGCTGTATAACCAACTCATTGGATAAATAAAACAGCTTCGATAAAAATGAAAACCTCTTCAAATTATTCAACAATGGTTTCTTAATCTTGCTAAATCTTGCTTCTATGCCTATACGAGTACACACCCCCACCCCCCTATCCCATACCCAACCACCGTTTGCGTCATACTGTCCAAAACCCATCTCAATCGATTCAGCGTCCGTTTGGTACTCGTAGGTCTAATCCTAAAAAAACCATTTTAAAAATGGTATTATTGGAGTTGACACATTCGCTCCAGCTCAATAAACGGCTGAAGTTAGTAATTTATTTCGCTTATATCCAGCAATCCTCCGGAGGGAACGCTCAGAGATGTTATTGCAATTTATGCTGCAAAGGGTTAAACTGGATTATGTAAATCGCACCTTTTGCCCAGTATACTGCGCACAATGAACCCCTCACCTTCGCCATGTTCCCCAATAAAGACGAAAATTTAAATATTCTTTCTCATCTCAGTTTTTTTTTCTCCGTAAAAACGCAGTGGGTTTGCACCTCCAACTAATTAATGCTCAGCCTTGTGATTTACAATTATATTCCTAGTGCACGGTTCACGGCTTGCGTTTCCATCTGAAGAGACCTCAGATCGGATTCACAGGGGAATTTAAGTAAACAAGGGAACGCTGTGAACGAGTGATTGAAGTTCACTGCTTAAGGGTGAACATTTGTTCACTAACTCGGCTACGTTCTTGTGTGTGCGCCATGGCCGATTTACTTGCCAGAACATACGGGAAACCAAGTTGAGTACTTTTTGAGTTTTCACCTTTCTACTCAATTACTTCGAACGGAATTAATTTTTCGTCCGGTGACCAGAACGATCGTTTCCTCACCGGTGACTTTGTTGAGGGGACTGCTCAGAGCTTCGCTTGAACGAAAATGGTGGATACTCACATCATTCCCACGGCACCCCCCCCCCCCTCCCCCCGAGCAATAGTGAAATTCCCTTGTTGATCATTACTTCAGGCCAGGCCTTTATTTTCTGGATAGGATTTCCTAAAGAATTAATCTCCTCACCGAAGAGAATTAATTCATTTTTTCTGTCGGACTCATCTGCATAGTAAACCTACAATATAAAACTGACTTAATATTCCAACTTCATGAATCCTGAGTGTATTCGTTCCATTTCCATACTCATGAGAGCATTTCTCGAAGATTGAGCAGGATTGCTATTCGTATGGAAATAATTTTAACTGCAAATGAAACCACTCAGTCGTTGTTCATTTACGATCATCATGAAGCTATGCACCCTAAGTACGAGAGCAGTAATACGTGGCTGGTAAACCGCTTCTTCGAAAGGAAAGTGGAAACCTACGTTCGCTTTTGTAGGTACTTACGTAAAAGCGGCCAATAAATACCAATGACCAATAAAAACTGTTCCGATTGAAAGCCAGCCACGCGTGCGAACGTCTGGAACGCATTTCAATCAAATTTTATTGGTTGATTAAGGAAATAAATGTTGGAGAGGTGTCACACTGCTTACCCCTGAACCAATGGGTGGTATTCAACGTCGGAAATGGTACTGCATCGTATGCCTGATTCCTGGTCGGCCCACATCGAGGGTGGTTATGAAGGAAAGGTCAAAGTTTGTTCATCAGCCTGTTCGCTAAACAGTCTCACGACCTTTTGGCGACAAATCGTTAGGAATGGGTCTTAAATTACTCTTAACTTGTAGGGTACCTTTTGTCAGCGCAGTCTTCAGGTTTCATTTTTTCCACCTTGCGTTCATCTTCATACATTTGTCTGTGCTCATCACATTGTTGTAGCAGAAACGAACAGGTATCACTAAGATCTAGTTCTCCATTTACACAAAATGAACGCCATCGGGGAGTCGAATTGTTCATTTTGTACTTATGTGCACACAATGAAAAGCGAACGAGATCAAAAACCAATCGGCGGGTCGAGCAGGGTAGCAAGATCTGAGAGGTAAGTTCGACCACCGTTGCTAGCGCTCCACATGGCAGGATATAGAACTATGAGGATAACTTTCAATAGTTAATTTTGCTGTTACTATTGAAAACAATAATTTGAAATTGACGGATTTACAATACTCCACACTAATGTAATGGTCACCACTACGTATGGCCTTAGGGTCACAACGTGGGTTCCTACTTCCATCTCTGCATCATCCCTCCCTTGTGTAATAGACGTGGGATATCGAGAGAAAAGTATCGATACTGATGTAATTCTCAGGTATCGAAATAATTATTGTATCCACCTGAATATCTCCTGGAGGCAAATATAGCGACCCTTCATTTCCTACAGACCTGCATCACTGAATCGATTGGCTCCGAATTCACACGCATAAATTGAATGAAATCCAGATGATTTTTATACTGATTGAATTATTATTTCATTATGAATAAAATTATTACTGATATACTTTATTCTAGAGATGGCTGATTAGTAGGTTGAGGGAAATGGAGGTCTTGTTGGCAATAGACATTGTCTATTGGCGACACTGTTTTTCTACCGATTTTTTCCTGTGGTTAACTCCCTCCCAATGATAGTGACCTTGTGTTGTTTTGTAATGTTGCAATGCATAATGAGTGACTTTTGTACCATGGGTCCTTCCAAGTCAGTAGTGGTTTAATTATTTTTATACATGAAGATAAAATAGCTAATTATGTGGTCATACCATTAAAACTTCCAGGAATACTTCAAATTGGAAGCTCATCAAGAAAGTGCTGATTCATATCTGTCAGCTCCTGAACGTTCAAGTTCAGCTCAAGTCTGAATAAGGAAAATTAATTGACGGCTCTGACCATGACGAGTCCAAGTCAAAAATGTTTTGAAGAAATGGGATCTTGAAAAAAGAGGCAGTTCATTTGGTTCAATAATAGGTACAGCGTTTTTTAAGCATCAGCAGGTGGTCTACCGCCATCCGTCTGCTCCGATATTATCAGATATATCAAAAGCAACAATATCCAAACTCAAATATTGGGTATCTGCCTAAAAATCAATAATTGATATTGATATTTTTATCTTTATTGTGTGGATTCTTGTGTCGTTGATGCTGCTAGGAAGACGTTGATACACCCTGCCTTCAAAAATCGGTAGGAGAGATCAAAGTTAATCACAGTTGAAGTCAGCATGACGGCCGAAAAAGCCAACGACCCTTTAAATACAATCCAGATAGCCCTCCAACGACAAGAGCGGTTTAGATGTTCAAATAACTTTTTCAGCGGAATAAAATGGGGCTAATTAAAAAAGAGTTCCGGAGCATTAAATCCATTTTATCCCTTTTCTCCAGTGAGGTTCCGAGCCTTATCAACTGCGGCTATCATACCGGACGATTTGTTGCAGGCGAGAGTCATTAGGAGGAGTTGAAAACCTCCATACATTTCACCGAGCCCCAGTCAGTGGAAAAAGATAATACTTATCCGCGAAGTGTTGGAGAGGGCTTTTGTTTAAACTGATAAAGCGATCGCAATTAAAACCTACCCCCCGAGGGGGTTTGAAGCCTGAATATGCAAGTAGATGAGCCAATTTAAAATCGATGTGGTGCCCATAAACAAGGTTTTATTGGCTCATGGGGATAAAAACGGTGAGACGTCCGTGACACGTCCTCGTAAAAGTTAACCAATCCAACCGGAATGGACGTTTGCATTCTCTATAACCTCGATCCGTGCCAAATGACGTTGCTCGAAAAGCTAACAACGACCGGATTAATTCATTTTTTATTTTTCAAGTCTCTCTAGTAATTTTCATTCTACAGAGTAATATCTATAATAGGAATAGGAATAGGATATTTTGAAATGTTAGATATCTGATAATGAACCAACTAGGTAGGTATGTAAGCATACGATAATACCGAAACATCCGGTTTTCTAAGTTTTACCAGTGCTCAAAATCATTTCTTGATTTTCAATGTCATCCATTTACTTCTGTATCTTGTAATTGCATAGCCCAAGCTTGTGCCTTAGATAATTAGCTGGAACATACATTGACTACTTCAGCAGGGCGTTGACGTTAATCGAGGCATCCAGTTTAGGCCCTTAATTCCACTGTAAATATCCCTTGGAAAACGATAAATAATTTTCAAATCTTGTTGCTATCCATTTTGTAACGCTTTGATGGCTAAAGCTTCACAAAATAACAGTAACTAGATAATATGACCCGTCTGATAATGCCGGTAATGATTAGCAAATAATTAGCTTTTCAACCATGTAATTTTTTGTGAAGAATGTACACAGTTTAATAACATATTTTGGCATTACTGGGGTGGAAAAGGGGATCAATTATTTTTTTAAAAGTTCAATACACATACACACACATTGCGTTATTGGAAGTACATATTCTGGAAGACATTATGTTGCAGTTCGACATCAAAAATGAGATAACAAAGGTCCTGGGCATAGGTGCAGATTTTACGTCAACACTATGATGTAGGTATGTTTTAGATTGTAGAAGATCCTAGATGATGCATTTTATGCCATGAATCATCATTACACAACTGACTATAGACGTGAGATTCGATTGGGAGGTCGGGTGGAACAACAACTTAAAAACAGACGGTGCAAAAAATAAAATAAAATAAATAAAAATAAATTGTAATATTAATATTTAAAATTAAAGAAGAAAAAATCAAGTTAGTTCCAATGATAAAATCACGCGCCAAAACTGCAATATTTTGCACTTACCTCCAACAAATGTGATAGATATGTGAAAAAGTTGTGCTCTTTGATCATTCTTCATATTAAACAAATCCTTCCTTATTGATGAATCCTTGATATTAAATTAACTTGGAAAAAGGCAGGAAATATTTCTTCATAGCTACTCTTCTAAAATCTCAAATAAAAATATATGTATCCATGAAAACATCAATGAATCTATCAATCAACATTGTCATTGGTGTTTTTTAATGGAAAGGAGTGTCGGAGTATTTTGATCGATGATTAAGCTTGATCATTCCACGAGGCTTTTATATTGAATGATCACAGTAGGCTGTTATTTTCCTCGATTGACAAATAAAAAACTATTGAAAACAATCGATGACAGAAGCAACAATAATACATTTAAAAACTTTGAGGGCCAGTTAGACAGTTTTGCTGCTTACTATATTCAAATATTGGCCCAGAATTAGCCTAGAAATGTCAAAAACGAATGGTTTGGAACCTAAATTGACTATTTAGCAAAGTACAGTATTACGCGGTAGCGATGGTACCCCGTTCGAATGTAGTTGGTTAAATGAAGTGAGAAAGAAGTTTTTTTTTGTTTTTTTTTTTTGTTTTAATTATTATTGCGGCGGCGAATTGAGAATTAGGTCGTATTGCAATAACGACAAGTATATAAGCGATATAAAATATAAGGTTATACGGAATTCCTTAGCTTCTCCGAAAAGCGACGATGCGTATAATTTCCGCGTGGTTGGTTCGCAAAATGAGTTTCGATAAAGCGCCTCCAAACGGGTTGTCGATCGAATAACTATATCGTTACCTCAATTCAGCTCAAACTCAACTAACCACGGAGCGGCTTGTTAAGCGACGAACAGTTCAGAGAGAAGGTATTGAACTTGTAGTTGATTGAAAGTTGGAGAAGTCCTACAAAACGCCTTGGGTGAAAACGAGTAGTTCGAACGGAGAATATGATATAAGGCCGGCATGACAGGTTCACAATTCTCCTAAATGTACGTGTTCAAGGAACGAGGAATCATGACAATCCCGGTTATAAAGGACGTATACTGAGACGCCTAGCAAAGTTTACATGAAAGAACGAAGTAAAATGGAAATGGAAAATGGACAGGTCCACATATTTATTTGAGTATTTTATGTCAAAAAGGACCTTGAAATACCTGGAATCAAGGATGTTTTTTGGTCCACACATGAGTGAATTGCTTGATTCACCTCCATAATTTGATGTCCCTTGTACAGAGGAACGTAAACCATCTATTATATTTCAACAGCAAATTAAATAATGTAATTTTTTTAGAGCCAGGTAACTGTCAGAATCTTCATAAAATGAATGCTTTTCGAAGAAGAGTAAGATACTATAAAGTAGGGAAATGAAAGCTGTAAAATGAAACAATAAAATTTATATTAAACGCCGGATGGTCTTCGGAGATGAACTAAGGCGGCGCTCGGGATACTCCACCCCTTCAAGACAGTTTAGTATTGCGGGTTCGTCAATAACTCCGTGCCGCCCTCAGAGCCATGAACAATTCTAGAGAATAAAACGCAGCAAAGTCTTTCACAGGGGTTGGTTATTCCTCGGGCTAGGAGCATAAAGACTCATTCCAAACGATTCAGCGTCCAAAATTTAGTGGAAAATGATACCCCTTTGCTTAGGTACCAGAAATATCGAAAACAAACATTTGAAATGGGCAGATGGATTCACGTTTCGACCCATAAACTCATTCGGTGGGCGTTAATCGTTCTTTGACCTGTCTCATTGGATTCAGCGACCAAAATTTAGTCGAAAATGATACCCCACACGCCTAGATCTCGAAAATCCATTTTTCAAAAACACATTTTACCCCTACCCTCTCAAATTCGGTCCGATTGGGCAAAATGTTTCGATGACCAACTAAAGCCGGAAAAAAGTCCCTGACCGAAAATTTTGATTTTTAGAAAATTGTCTATGTCTACATCCAAAAATCACATGGACAGCGGACGGTCATTTTGAAACGTGTTCGAAAAAATGTTGGGGGCCAATTGGAGACAATGACATCGATCATGATTACATAGGTCCATTAAAGGAATAACCAACTAAACAGTTACTTCAGACTTTATTCTGGCATTCCCTGAGCACCGATTTTGGCATACAACTTGAAGCTTTTCAGGTAAAAAGATGACGATATAACATCATAATAAAGAGGAATTAAGAACGAACAAATTTGATTGATTGGTTGATGTTTTTATTTATTGATCAGGAGAAAGGTAGGGCGATGTTACCCTCTCTTCCACTCCCCCTGAAAGTATGAGTTTTACAATGGTGTCCCCTTACAATCATTTGATGACATTTAATAATCTAATAATACTCTGAAAAAGTCTTCTTTCCAGGTCTATCTAAAAAATTTGACGTAGAAAATTAGAAATTACGTAGAAATTTTTACGAGTAGAACATGAACGAATTCCACGCATTCCATCTCAAATAAATGTGAAGAAACCACTTCCCCATGCGTCTATGTGGCCCAAAACATCTTCATTTGTACCTTACTAAATTTAACTCTACTAATGAACACATTTTCTCTCGATAATTTATTTTTAGGTCTAAAAGCCTCAACTTCACACACTTGTACTGTAGAAATTCTCATCGTGAAGCGCTCTAGAAACGTAAGGACTTTGTAATTTTACTCCTAATCACAACAAATTTTTCCAAACCAATCCTATTCTAGTATCGGCTGCGTTTTGTACAACAGGATGCTTTTTGTACTAGGACTTACTAGGCGACACAGGAATGCTAGTCCACACGAATGGTGCTCATTCATCGCTTATTTATTTCACACTGTGATTCATTGTGATTAGTGATTTTTGTTCGTGAGACACACTTGGAACGTTTTATAGTGTAGCATTATATTTTATACATCAGCAAACCGTTTTAATTACGTAGACCAGTGAGTATTTTTTAAAGACCATAACAATTTTGCACTGTGAGCATATTTTCAAGAATTGATTATAATTTATATTCAAGACATTCACCATACATTTTAGCTATCGCACACAAAATTTAATGATTCAATTTTTTATAATTAATAATAAATATTTTGAATTATTTCTTTAAGAATTTCTCCCATTGATTACCATTTGTAACAGGAAACTGAGGTGGACTGATAGGCTTAAGGAAGTTGGTATTTTGTAACTTAATAAGTGCCTAGTGTGCAATACTTACTCAAAACAAAATAAAATGCATATCTAATTTTGTTAACGATCACTATTATGTTTGAATTAATGATTTAAGAAAACGTCAATTAGGACAGTGTGAGCGCGTGATTACGTATGTGTTTTTCTTACGTCCCACCCGTAGAGATAATCAGTATTGTAGATTTGATCGTTTTGTTGATGATTAAATTACGTAGTAAATATGTTGAATATTGTGTAATTTATTCAAATACGAGTACGACAATTTCATTTGGTCTTTAGCGTAATATTAGAGTCGTGATTTAGAACCCACATCAGATATAAGTGGGAAATTGATGTTGATTTGTTTTGATCCCCTCGTCACTGCCAACATGTTACGTGGTCTTCTTGTCAGGTAGAGATTGAATGTTGTTATTATACATTTATCACCGAAGAGTTTTTCTTAGCCTTACCTCCCTACTGCTTCAACTGAATCAACGGGTGTTTGTTATCATGTAGCCTTAGCTGCCGGTACAAGATAATTCCGGAATTATCTGAAGAAACTGATTACCTAGGGCCTGGTGGAAAATAAAAGCTGCTCACGGGAAATTCGACAATAAATAACCAATCTAGGAAATGGAAGTAAGAATGGCATGATTGCTCATCAAAGCATCAGAAAAGATCAATTGAAGATGAACAAATTGATGAATTCGAATTCCATAAGTTCAGAGAGAAATTTTGACTAATGAGTTTTCTCTCAAAAACGAAAAATAAAATGGATTGAAGTCCCAAATTGAAGAACATAAATATTGAATAAAAAAGGCGATTGGAAAATGTGTGTAAATGCACCCGCTGGGCAAAGCCAGTGCAGATTTGCAATCGTATAATGTTGATATCAATATTGGATACAATCCAGTTTTGTATTAAAGCTAAAACATCGTAACTCTTAAAGAATCAATTTTGTCGAAATCGTTAGGGTGAAACGTTAGCCAATGAGAATGATTGGACCCGAACTTAATCAAATGTTAGATCATAATACGAAGTATTTAGATAGACGAATGTTAATAAGCGTAATAAGGAAAATCTATGTTTACCAGAGCAACGACCAGACTTCGATTTTGATAATACCAATTTGGCTCGATCTACTCGTCAGGGTGCAGAGAAGTATGGACCAATGAAACAAGTTTTACACAACTCGCGTGTTTATTTACACAAGTATATACAGGCAGTACACGATGACGAATGTAAACAGCTAAATTGACCACAGCCTAAAATTTGTTCTTCTAAACTCGTCAAGTTTCGACCACTTGACAAAATCCCTAAAATGCTGGTATCGATGATAAATATTATTTTTTGAACACACAACACGACACGTAAGCGATATCAATGTGTAGGTACTGGTAGGTATACAGTCGAATTGTACTAAGATAATGAAAAGGAACGTTGAGGAAAGTTAAGGATTTTGAGGAGGCAGGTGCCGTAATGGGAACACCGACCGCCGCAGACAGGTTACGGGAAGTCGTCGAAAGGCAGAGCAGAAGAGGAGCTGCAACGACAATGAGAGATTCACTTCAAGTTCTGCAGATCCTAAAAGTTAATCTAGCCAGATCTGGATTGTAGTCCGATGCCAGAATGATTTTACGTTGAATCAGACCGTGTTTGAAGAACCAGCATCAATTACATTCAGACTACAAGTAAAAGTATTCCAAAATCACCATTGAAACTGTTGAAAAAAAAAATCAAGATGGCAGAAGTAGGCAATACTAATTTACCGAAAGATTGGAAAGGTTTCAATAAAGCAGTGTATCTAAGTAGTTGAACTTCGTTTTCTCAGTTCGGCGGGAGAAAACTAACGCCATTGTAAATTCCGGAATTCTAAGGCGTCAGGGGAGAAGAAAACAGTCTTGATAGCTTGTAACACTTCATTCATACAATTCAAATACCCTAAGCTACCTAAAAATAAAATAAAATATCACATTTTCATTTTGACAATGAATATAACATGGTATTCACGGAGAGATCCTTTCTACAGTGGAGTTGTTACGTATTGAAGATTGATTGACTATATTATATAAAATGCATCAATCATTTTCTAAACACAGCATAGAATCCGAATTTGAATACGAGTTAACATCACCATTTAAAAATATAGGAATGTGTTTGCATTCGAGAATTTGACACGTCGAAATGAGGTGACGACAGAAAAGGTGTGTATCGCAGTTTGAAGTATGGCTTACGGGCAATTGAAACATTACTACGAATAAAGAAGTGAGCAATGAGAGCGATATCAGGGGGAAGCGCTCTCAATCCTAATTCAAAGTTAGTACGTGGGTCCTGAAATTTACTTGTTAAATTTTATGAAGAATCCAAATGGCAGTGGCTATTAGTGAATACAGCTCGATTATTCAAATAATCAAGACGAGGGCGAATCTACGTATTTTAGAACACATTTCAGAGCCAGTGACATCGAGATATTTAGTTCTGAAAAATTACGGGTAAGGGCATCCTATGATCAACACGGAACACCAGCTGTGGAGGGCGCGTAGGCCAACCCGTGAAAATTTCGCTGAATGATAGAAGTCCATTGTTAAATTGGAGGTTCACATTTCGTCCTACCACGAGCATCTGGCAAAGAAAATAAAAACCGCCTTTAGTTCACCAAAACCAGAAAAATAAAAAATAAAATAAATAAAAACTTGTGTACTTCATCTACTTCAACGATGCAACAACACTACTTCAGGTACATAAAAAGCGGACCAGCCCTCAGAACCAGGTTTAGAAATGAAATTCCGAAATTAGTACTAAAAATTAGAATAAGCAAATAATTATTTTTTTAGAGAAAATATTGGAACCAAATTATTCTTTTTTTCTTTGTATAATTTCTAATAACTTTATTGGAAAAAGAAAAGATTGTTTTAATCGGCGGTCCCTAGGCTGAGTGTCAGAAGAAAAACCTGCTCAGAATCTAAATCGCACACGTTCTGATAAATATATCCATTAAGAAAACCCCCATGTCGTAAGAGACGATATTATTAATGAGTCTTAGATCGTTAATATTTACAGTAATGTCGTTCTATACACAGTTAAAAAACATCAGTCGTGCAGGGTTCGTAATATGGGCGACACACTTGATTATTGCACGTTCCCGATAAAAGGGTCCACGATGAACTGCGAGAGAGTAAATCAATCTTTCGAATGCGAAGATGATGTGGGGAGTTGAAGAGATGGTTGAGGCTGGCTCGATGCGGGATCTTGGACGATATTGGTGGCAAGGACGGGCCGCATGTTGCTTATACGGGCGATCATTTGATGACGACCTGGAAATAAGAAAGTGCGATCAGTGGATGACAGGCTAAAGCAGTAAGTATATAAGTGAATACTCCCAGAGACGTTGTATGTTCGCCCCTTTTCTCGATTGGGACTCATTTACCCATCACAATCCAGTCAAGGCGTAGTTAATAGGTTGGTTTCGATTTTATTAAAATGTAGGTAGTCGTGACACCATTGGGTGAATACCAGCACAAAAAACGCTACCCTAGCACGTCTGTTGGTCAAAACTTGCAGTGAAATCGCCAATTTTTTGCTTAAAAAAATAATAATAACATTTTTTTTAAAATAATAAGAATGCTTCTAACGAGAATGATAATTACAGGACTATTGGTTGCAAAGCTGACCAGCAATCGATAGAATTGTGATAATAGCAAGAATAAAGATAACAAAAGTATTCTTGGGCTCAACTAAGTACCTTGGCAAGGATTTTAAGACTTAATTGAATTAGCACGACTATTTCAGCATAGAGTTTCCTATAAATTAGTGTTAGAATATAAGTTCCATCGACAAATGAAAAAACTGGGCTACTCAAAGAAAACGCTGTAAATTCTGCAAAAACAGGGGTAGGTTATTCCTCGGACCAGGTTCATAGAGACTCATTTCTTGAACATGGGGAAAGCGGAGGAAACAGTGGGTGTGGCGGGTCCCGGACCCATTCCAATCAATTCAGGGTCCAAAATTTAGTGGATACCACACACGCCTATATCGCCAAAAATCACGAAAACCCATTAAAAAAACGCACATTTTCGCCCCCTCCTCCCCGAATTTGGTCCAATCGGGCTGAAAAGTTTCGAGTCCAGAAAAAAAAATTAGCTCGATTCAGAGAGATTGACGATTTGCATGAAAACATAGGTTGATTATATTATTCAAGGAATAACCAACCAAAAGTTATATGAAAAATTCTATAACTCACCTGCTTGAGCCTGGTTGGGCTTCCCTTGAGCCAGAGGGATAACTTTTAGGTTCTGAATGGTCTTGACGACTCCAGGTGGGAGAAGGATTTGCTGGGAACCTTGCAGCACAGTAACAGTTCCTTGCTGATTTCCACCGACGAGCAGCGCTTGACCTCCAGAGGCACCTCCTAGCAAGACGTTCTGACCTTGGACGCCTCCACCAACAGCAGGTTTACTGGCCAGCAGGACCTGCTTGCCAGCGATATTGGCCAAGTTGAGGCCTGGAATGCGAACGCCTTGAGCTGTCGTGGTGATCTTGGTTCCATCTGAGGCTCCCACTGACGTAACGGCCATCACCCCAGTGGACGTTGTGGCGACCACCTAAAATTAATTAGAATAACCACCACAATTCAGTCAGCAAACTTGCTAACAAAAACACAACCTGCTCAGCCATTTTAATGAAAACTGCTTCCTCCTAGAAGGATAAAATTGAATACCTGCTGCATGGTGGTTTGGACAACTCGAGTCTGCGGGAGTGATACCACGTACTGCGAAGTCAACGCCCTGCTTACCGTTGGAAGTCTCACGCCAGCTGCAACGCATTAGATACGATAAAATGGAACTGCGACGTAATATTAAAGTTACAGTCAACCTGTTAAAAAACGTACCTTGCTGAGTAACAGTTTGCTGTTTGTGTTGAGCTAAGATGTTCTCCATGGTAAGAACAGGAGTTTGCGAACTCGTGACGACTTTGGCGACCATTTGCGTCCCCGAACCGGTCACAACTTGAGGCTTGAGTAAAGCAGTTCCTGCCACCGTGGAAACAGGAGCGTTGCTCACTAGAGAACAGGAGGGTGAATAAAGTATGAACACGGTGGATGAATTCAAATTAATCGCAACTTTGAAGAATTATAAAAACGGCGGCCCACCTTGTGCTACCACCCTTGACGTGTTTAATATAGACGGCGTGCCTGATGACCTCTGCTGCTGCTGAATTTGCTGAATTTGAGCGAGCGTCAACTGTTGGGCCTGCATCTAAAACATCAATACAACGTCAATCCACTCCCGACGAAATTAACGACAAGATGAACTCATCATGAGCACCTCACCTTGATAGGTTGCTGAGTGATGACCTGGAGCGACTTCTGATCAGGCTTGACCATGTAGATTTGCTGTTGATTTTGTTGTTTGTTCAATACGATCATCTGATGTAGCTGCTGAGAGGTTATTTGCGTCCCTTCGCCGTCCGCACCTGGTTTGACTGCCAGAATCATTTGCTGAACTTGAGGTTTGCTACCGTCACCCGTCGATGACTGAGTCTGCTGTTTCATTAGAATCATCTGCTGTTGGCCTTTGGTACTTTTCTGATCCCCAATGAGAATCTGCTGTTGTTTGTTGAGAATAAGTTGGTTTAATTGCTGCTGCTGATGAGGAGTCATTTTCTGAAAAAAAAAAAAATAAAAAAAAAAAAAATAAAAATAGGCAGCGCGGAATTAGCGATGGATATACTTCTAATAAGGCTATCACCACAGAACAATTCCGAGATCTTGACAGAATAAAATAATGACGTAATATAAAAAACACGAAGTATGCTGCTGAGGATACCGCACCTGTACGTTAGTTGTAGTGCCACTGGTTTGTGTCGCCGCACCCGAAGACTGCACCTGTTGATCAACCTGCGTCACCTGCTGTTTGCTCAGCAGTTGCTGCAACTGCTTAGGCTGTTGCTTCAACTGTTGAGCCAACTGAGGAGAGTCGACGAGGATCTGTTGCTGATTGATGACTATCACTTGCCCCTGGCTCGTTCCGCCTTGTTCTCCCTGCATCCTCACAAGGAGTTGTTGGGGACCTGTCACACCTTTTTTAAGCTGCGCCTTCTGAAGTAAGTTCGTTTGGTCACCCATCAACTGTTGCTTCAGTTGAAGAATTTGCTGCTGACTCACTTGCTGATTCAACCGTTGCACCGTTCGAACTGAAAACATGGTTTGAATGATCACAGTCCTGCAGCCTATCTCGTATTTTGCGGTATAGGATGCGAAGGAGCTTTTCTTACCATTTGGAGTGGTTCCCTGAGAGGTAATGACTTTCACTATTGACTTCCCAGCAGTTTTTCCTGCTTGCTCTGTCGTTAAAGTGACAGTTTGATTACCAACTTTTTTCGTCTGCAACAAGAATTTTGTTTTCAACTTTTTTGACTAACAAACCAATTTGACAAAAAAAGAGAATAAATGTTTTGACTGTCCACAATTGAGAAATCACAAATGACCCACTTTAAATAGTACTTAATGAAAAGAAAGCGGTTTTCTGCTACTGAAAATTAGTTTTATGGGATCTTCTGTTCCCATTTACAAAGAAAATATGGATATTAGATGCATGAAAAGATCCAGCCTACTCTGTAAAATTGAATTGAAGGTATTTGCATGCAGTATATCAAGACTTACGAGAGTCTGAGGTAGAGGTTTGATGGAAGATGTTGACACAGGTGTGGAGGAAGCGTCTTGCAGGACAGTCCTGGCGGTGACGATGGACGTCGGTGTCGCCTTTACTAGCTCAAGAGTCTTCTTAGGAGACGTTGCAACGGACGCCGTCGTCGTATGCGGAATTGCTGACGTCGACTGAAGTCGACTTATTTGTTGTTGAGTGGTCAGAGTCACGGTTGACTCTTGGAGCTTGAGCTTCGTTTTGCCCAAAAGAGTTTTGACGCCTTCGGCTGTCACTTTTCTAACCGGCGGGCCGACGCTTGTGGTTTTGAGGGCAGTTTTGGGCTTTGCTTGGACGAGGAGAGACGACGAGATGAGAGGAACAGAGCTAGACGTCACAGCGACTGTCGTCGATGACGTGCTGGTGCTGCTGTCAGTAACTGACACGGGCACTTCCTGAATAGACAGAAAATCGCAAGGCATTGACGCTTCATTTTGTTTAGAGTGGGATATTTTTCATGTCATAAGAAGTAGATGAATAAGATGGAAAGCATACGATTAGCGACGACGAGTCAATGACGGTGGATACGGTAGAGGTGGTAGTTTTTGAAATAGGCTCTTTCTTCGGTTTTGGTGGTTTCCTTGGATTTTTGGGCCTAGAGACTTTCACGTCGACTCCAAGAGCGTGTAGTCGTTCTGAAAACGCGAAAAAATGTGAACATGAAATTGCTAACTACAGTGTATTGGGGTCACAGCTTTACAGTGAACAAGATAACATCGCTGACTGACCAAAGTTTGCGCTGAGCACTAAAACAGATTTCACAGACCCAATTCTTTTCAAATGTGCATCGCCAGTCTGGACAACAACTCCACAGGTATGGGTCAGTCAGGGCAGACGATACACGCCACTAAACGCACCCAGGAAAAGTACGGGACCGAAATAGTAAAGAACATCCCGCTGTGAAGGGTTTGATATATTTTTAAAAGGCAGAAAAACGAAATATCTGGTCTAGATCATTCAACATAGTTACAAATTGTGCGGCCACAAACTATCTTCAGTGTTGAAAACAACCTTCTCAAGAGAATAAAATGAAGCCAGTACGGAATAATAACGCATAGCTGGAAAAAAATCTAGAGTAGGGGTGACTTGGGGCCACTTTGCCTCCTATTCTCAACTGTTGGTTGGCTAAGACAGGACCCCACCCTTCCCTGCAAATGGAGGATAGGCGCTGGGAGCCACCCTTCTGAAAATAACTTGGTGGCTTTTAGTTGAAATAGTTTTTTGACAAGCCAGGCTACTGAGGAAGAATTTTTGAAATAGGACCTAGGAGGACTGGTCTAGAACCACCTGTTTTTCACATCGATCGAACTCACCGTGCTCGTCAGGGCTCCTGCCCTTGTGGAGGTACATCCAAATCTTGCGTTTAGTGTCATACTTGACTATCGGATCGTGTTCGTAGTGGAGTCGGTCGAGGGCGCTGCTGACCACAGAACTGAGCATCGCCTCGGGGGCACTGTCCACCAGGTATTGCGAGTCTTTCAGGAGAGTGACGATGTCCGCTCGAGTTCCCTGGGCATTCGGGAGGCGAGCCACTGCGTCTCGCACTGAAACAGTCAGATTATATTGAGACTGCCACAAGTCAATGTGCTAATCAAACTGCCTCCTTCCCTTCGGAGAGAATTCAATGCAAATCATTCCACTGTGTCGGAACACCTGTCTAATTTATTCAAGCCAGACTCATCGTAATTATTGAACACCTAAAAATATTCATTTTATTTTATTCATTTTGTATAGTATTGTTGCGAGCTCGCACCGGCGCTGGTCAAATGGGCTGCTGGCGTCGCAAGGTCAACGACCTGTGGAGGATTAAGGGTCTCGAACATTCGGGAACCTCCCCGTTCTTCCAGAACGTTCTTGGCTAGCCAGCAGGTATAAAACGGACCCACGAGCGCCGCCCAGTTCAGTTCAATTCGGAGTCTGGATATAGACGCTTTGGGTTATAAATTGTGCCGTGCCGCGTTATAAATAGTGCGACAACTGCGTTACAATCGTGTATTGTGATTCTGTCATTGTGTAAGTGCGCGAATGTGAACAGTGTATTCAAGTGAACAATTGTTAATAAATTATTTACTATGAACATAAATCGTTACAATTAGTGTCAGACGTGGGGTTACAATAATTAGTGTTGAAGTGTTATAGTGTTTTACAGTAGTTATAAAGTGTTATAGTGACTTTAGTGTGTTACTGCGCGTTTGAACTCTTAAAACAAAATGAAGTTGACCGATTTGAAAGTTAAACAACTGAAGGAAGAGCTGGAAGAGCGCGGCTTAGCTACCTGTGGAACAAAGGCAGATCTACGCCTACGACTTAAGGAGAACTTGGTTGAGGAAGGCCATGACCCAGACAACTTTGACTTTGTGGATGATCTCACCAGTCTCACCAGGAAAATGGAAGAGAATTCTAAAAGAATTGAAGAGAATTTGGTGAGTCATATGGATAAAATAGTGAGTGATGTTGCCAACATAAAAACTGATGTAGACAGACTGGAGGACAATTTGAATTCATTGTCCAACACAGTTGACGATAAGATCTCTGCAGTTGATGATAAGATCTCTCAAGTTAGAGACGAAATTGAAAACAAAATTCGAGCACTAGAGAAAAGCAGTCAAGTAAAGTTGAGGCACATGGATATACCAGCAGAAGCCAGCTTCAACAGTGGCAACGAAGAGCGGTTTATGGGAACCCGAGGAAATAAAATTAAACCGCCTACATTTGACGGGAAGGTACCCTGGTCAACATACAAGAGACAGTTTGAAGCTGCAGCTGTTGCAAATGGATGGCTCGAACATGACAAAGCAACAGCCCTAATAGTTGCATTGCGTGGAGAAGCCTTGAACATTCTCCAGACAATACCGGCTGGCCATCAGAACAATTATGAATTGCTGACAGCAAGGTTGGATATGAGATACGGAGATGCTCATCTACAACAAGTCTACCGTGTGCAGATAAAGGACAGGAACCAGAGGGCCACCGAGACGCTACAGGAATTTGAAGCGGACATTGCAAGACTGGTGAGACTGGCTTACCCTACGGCGCCTGATGACTTTTTGGAGCAGCTCGCTGTCCAGACTTTCGTAGATGGAATCAGGGACAGTGAAACTCAGCAAGCATTGAGACTCGCACGCCCAAAGATCTTGTGCGATGCCCTGGCGCATGCTTTGGAATTTGCCTCTCACCGGAGCGGAGCACGTCTGAGACAGGTAGTGGAAGAAGAAGAGGACATCGTTGAGAGGGTACTAAGGCGTCTCACCGGAGCGGAGCACGTCTGAGACAGGTAGTGGAAGAAGAAGAGGACATCGTTGAGAGGGTACTAAGGCGTTTGAAGCAAGAGCCCGATTGGGAGGACCTCAAACGACAACTCAGATGCTGGCAATTGGGGGAGTCCTCTCACAGTTTCAAGACGGGCAAGAAGAGGAGACCTATTCTGGACAACTGCGGCCACAGCTCAAGACCGGACCAGCAGGAAGAACACCTACGGAGGACCAGAATTATCCTGGGTGAGTGGCAGCCAGAGCACTTGCAGGAGCGGCAAGCAGAAGACCAGGAGCTAAAGGATCTTCTGGATTGGAAGAGAACCAACAGGAGACCCAGTTGGCCAGAAATTAGACATCGTAGTCCAACTATAAAAACCTATTGGGCGCAGTGGAACTCTATCATTCTGGAAGGAGGAATCCTGAAACGTCGCCTGGAGAGCAATGATGGTACGGGGACAAGGACGCAGATCATTGTTCCACAAAAGTTGGTTCCCTTGGTTTTGGAGCATCTCCATGATCGAACATCAGGAGGACATGTTGGCATCACAAAAACGCTACAGAAGGTTAGAGAGCGTTTTTACTGGGTAGATAGCAAACAATCTGTCAAAGATTGGTGTAGGAAGTGTTTGCTATGCAATGCCAGGCAGGGACCAACTGTGAAACCGAGGGCAAAGATGCTGCAGTACAATGTGGGAAGCCCAATGGACCGAATAGCCAGTGACCGGATGAAGACTCGATACGACATAAAGGCAACGGAGGTGGGTTTCCAAGCAGGCGATCTTGTCTGGTTCTACAATCCGCGTCGGAAGCGAGGACTATCACAGAAACTCCAAAAGGATTGGGAAGGACCCTACGAAATCATGAGAAGAATCAACGATGTCATCTACAGGATTCGAAGAACTCCAAGAGGGAAACCGCGAGTGGTACATCATAATCGGCTGGCAGCATTTGTGGGCAGTTCGACGCAGGAAGACCTATCGAGGACAGTGACTACACCATCAAGTATAGAAGACCCGGCAACCCTGGAGTTCAACATGTTCATGAAGAACTATGGAGGGACTAGCAAAGCGAGATTTGGAGTCACCAACGAAGTGCGCGAGAACCTGTTTGACGTTGGAAAAGATTATGCGCTAGCACACTGTGTAGCTGCCGACCTCAAAATGTCGAGAGGAATTGCCGAAATATTCAAGAAGAAATATGGTAATGTCGACCAACAAACGTTGTCACTGAGGTAGCCAACAGCTAAAGTCTATCTAGACAAAACGTCTTCCCACCCTAAGCCAACCGACAGGACTCTTTGGATGTATTGCCTGAAGAGCTGCTCATAAGCAGGGAATGAAGAAAATGGCAATACCCAAGATGGTTGTGGCTTGACCATTGGATTGGAGGTAGTCCGTACGTTGGAGTTCATTTTTCAAGGGACCCAGATTGATGGGTGTGTACCGGAATCCTTCATGGAAGAACTGATGTAAGACGTACGCATTTCTACGAAGCACTGCAGAATTACTAAATGAGCTATCGACTGGGCCCATGATGAACAGATGCCAAGATTGTCTGGGCAGAACAATTCTAGAGGGGGCAGTGTTGCGAGCTCGACCGGCGCGGCCAAATGGCTGCTGGCGTCCGCAAGGTCAACGCCTGGTGGAGGATTAAAGGGTGCTCGAACATTCGGGAAACCTCCGCCTTTCTTCCAGACGTTCCGGCTACCAGAAGGTTAAAACGGACCCACGAGCGCCCGCCCAGTTTTTCAGTTCAATTCGTAGTCGATATAGACGCTTTGGTTTATAAATCGGTGCGTGCCGCGTTGTAAATAGTGGCGACAACCGCGTTACATCGTTATTGTGATTCTGGTCATTGTGTAATGCGCGAATGAACAAGTGTATTCAAGTGAACAATTGTTTTTAATAAATTATTTTACTAAGAACATAAATCTTACATATTAAATCATTTATTTTATTTTTTAAGTTCGGGCTGCAGTAATGACGAAAGTTGAAGTAATAAAGTTTGAATAAACCCCTCGATTAATACTAACCGAGCTCGAGAATAGTGACATGCTTAGGTCGATCTTCCACCAAAAGAGTGTGGCCCCGTGCTTTACTCAAGTTGCCCTGCTGCATCGACCTGACCGGCCCCACGGTACATTCAGCACCTCCAAGATTGTACGAGAACGCTCGATAAGGTGATTCATAACGATGCTTTTCCTGAAAAAAAAAATTACATAAATAAATAAACTAATAACAAAATAAACAAATAATAATACATGGAATTGGAAGGAGCAACGATATAGCATCAATTGCCCGGTCAGAGCTAAGTCGGATTTTAGGGCTTTACTAGAATGCACATTAGCTGATGAATGAGAACCTCAATCTTTTTGAGGAGTATCTTGGGAACTGCTGGAATGAATTGCACATGGTTGAGCCGTAAAAGAGTTATAAATGCGGCAAAATTTGACAGTTTGCGTTTCATGATATCTAGATCCAAAAACTGAAATGAGGACTTCTTTCCGGCTGTGAGCGGTTCTTGAAACTTTTCAGGCCGATAAGCCAAAAATTGTGGAGGGTATGGGTAAAAATGTGTTTTTTGAAACTCGATTATTTAGAACTAGGCTTGTGGTGTATCATTTTTTCACTAAAATTTCGGACACTAAACCTTTTTTTCTAATGAGAGGCCATTTTTTCAAGAGCTAGAACCGAGAGACTGACCTGAATTCTGAACTGCTCTCTTCGTTTAGGCGACGTAGGACGGACGGCGGGTCCCCTCGGGGGCAAATCGGGCTCAATCAACAGTTGAGGGATCGTCGTCGACGTGCTCGTACTCGTTGTTGTCGTCGCCGTCGTCGTAACTGCCACTGTGGGCGCCGCCGTGACGACGACGTTCGTGCCAACCGACGACGTGAGAACCGGAGTTGAAACACGGACGTTGACGTGACGACTGGAGTTCCTCTCGAGCCATTGATTGCATAGTGTGGTTAACCTATGATCTGAGTCTCGGCCAGCGCCAATCCACTGGTACGCTCCCACGTTGGATTTCCATTCCATATAAGGGACATAATCTTCTGGCAGAGATTCTAAAAAGACGGATCATAAAATTTAAAAACTCTTCGTTACCAACAAGTGTCAAAATAACATTAAAAAAGTCGCTAAAATTACCCGTGAGATCTCCAGCAAGGAACAACACAGCAGACGCAAGCTGAGATTCCAAATGAGGAGTGTACCAAGAGTTGATGGGACCAATTGGACTGCTCGCCCAGGCTTTAACCCGAAACTCCAGTTCTTTCATTTCTATCCGATGGTCCGGAGTGGAAAGGAGGATGTCTCGGATCAACGCGAAGAAACAAGCTTGAGTCTCTTGCATCAATTCAGGATGGGGCCTGGAGAAAATTTTCGTTGTTTTGAATGCTTTCAACCACACACGAATAATCAACCGCAAGACAGCGTTTTTGAAGCTATAAAATCTTGAGAACTGTAAGACACTGAGATCATGTAAAGGATGTATGAAATATTGTATTCGCACTGAAGGAGCTGAAAACTAATTGTTGTTTTGTTCTAACAATATTATTTTTTGGAGATAATTTTATTTATATTTATTACGAGTAACCACTAGAGGAGAGATGTTTCTTTTTTGTTACGTTGATTATTAGATTTTTCTCTTCATGTTATGAGGAAAACTGGCTCTTTCGCGGTCGGATGGCGGGGAGGGGGGGGGGGGGCTTGACCATAACTCCTTCTGATGGCAACATAAAAGCTTCAACCAATCAATCATTATTTCTTTTAAAAAAAGAACTCACTTGATATCTTCTAAATCGACAGGAGGAGTCTCGTCGAAATCGATGGGGAGGTCCATCATGTCGTAACCGTCGAGGTCAGACAGCGTCGCCGGAGTCAGAATACGGGTCATCGTCGACGATGACGTTTTGATAGGCGCTGGCGAGAACACGGACGGAGTCGGAACCGGAGCGGGGTGCGTGGAGGCGATCACGGGCGTCATCGGCGAGCACACGGGCGCCGGTGGTTTAGTTTCCATTTTAACCGTCGTCACCGGCGGAAGGGTGGGCAACGTCGGCAAGCTCATTTCCACGGGTTCCACTTTGACTCTTTTCGAACTGAGCGAGTCGGGTTCGGGTTTTAATTTTTTCATAAATGAGTCAATGACGTCGGTTTTGGATTTTCGACTTTCGGTGGAATCAGATCTAGCTTTTTTGAATTCTGGCTCGCCGAGAGCCAAACACTTTTTAGCCAAAGGCTCGTGAGGTTCCATCTTGATCTTCTTGTTCAGCAACAAATTGGTAATTTTACTACTCGTCCCGCTGTTGGCGCTAATTTGATGATGCTTCGTTAAAGAACTGAAAAAATTAAACTAATATATTGGACTCGGCATGATTATGAGATCTCTCAGGGTGAAGGTAAATTGAGGATAAAATTGATCAACAGACATCAATGATAAATACAGAAAAACCAAACAATCTACACAACTCATTTATTTGAAATTAGAAATTTAGAAAAATTAGAAATTCACAATTCCGTGCGTGTAACTATAATGCAGCATGTGTCCATTATTATTGGCCTATTGAACAATTTCTCATGGAAGAGCTGCTCAATTCTCTAGCCAGGAGAGGCGAAGGGGGCACGGACTTTTCTAGTTATGGCGGCTCGGGTTAAATGATCATATCCCCAGAAATTCGACTTATTTGGGGCTATAGCAAGCCTCTTGAGCAGTCATTGGGACCAGCTTTGTGTAACATTGTCGATTGAACAGCCTAGGTATTAGGGCCTAGATGCCAGATCTTCTGCTGCTCGGTTATACTTTGTGATTTATTTTCCATGGCCGCAGAAGCAGCTACAATCTCCCAACCATTGGGGCGCTGAGGGGCAGCGTCGGCATTAGTTATGAGGTGGTTAAATACCGAATTATGCTCTCACCTTGGAACCTAAGTAGGGTTATGGTAGATCTCAAGAGTTCTGACTCATTTCTTGTAGACGACAATTCAATCATTGCCTGCCACAAGAATACAGTCCTCGATCAAAGACGCGCTAATTAACACCCTCATAGATCACTCCTGCACACATTTAAGGTCCATCAGAGTTCATGAACCACAATTAAGACAGTGATGGTCAGTTTTGGACCCACAGACATACCCCACAAAAGAAAAAAAATTGTTATTTATAAAAAGCCGAACTAGGTTGTAGATGTGAGAAACAGTGTGACTCACTTATGATGGCTATTGCTGGACGCAGGAGACTTGTGAAAGTTGTGCATTAGATGAGAAGGCGCCTGTATTGGTGGCAGGGGAAGTTCATCTAAGGCTTCAATGTCTACTTTACTTTCTTCCTCTTCTTCCTCCTTTTTGACAATATCCTCAATGTCAGTGGTTTCGTCTATTTCATCATCAACCTTGAATAGAAGAATCTTAGGATAAAACAACAAACCAAGGAGCACAAGATGACTTTACGAAAATGATTCATTCGAAGAAATATTGTCTATTACCATCCATAAAAGACGACCTACATTCTCCTGCGAAAAAGTTAATCCCATTCCTAATCTGTTCATCATGATTAGGCCAATAAGATTAAAAAGTAAGGAGATGCCTCTAGGCTGTGGGGATTGTTCATAAGCCAACTCCCCTCTGTCCAATCTACCCTGAGTCTGGTGGCTGAGGTTTAGGCCAATATCACCATTGGAAATATAACAGCCAAACTACAGATGGGAAGAACACAAATGAACACAAGTTCTACTCACAGCAGGGCTAGAAACAGATGTCGTCCGAGCGATTTTCATTTTGATTTTCTTTGGTACTACAACAGGTTTCAGAGATGGTTTTTTGAGGAACTTGCACCGTAACGCCACATCTTGTAACGAGATACCTTCCGTGTGAAGGTCGGGATGATCCTGCGAAGTTCAAAAACCCCGTAAGCAAATCGCCAAAACAATGAGGCTCAACATTAAACTACGTTGTTACATACCTCACGATTGGCGCGGCGCTTCGTGTGCTGGGCCAGGATGTGGGAGTAAGACTGCTCAGGGACTGCGTAAGGGTTATGTTGACATTTCCCGCTAGAGTCCCAAGGCGTGGGACTCGTCCACAACGTGCCCAGCACTGGAGCGGCAGGAGCAATGTCAAGTATCTCCGCCACGTTTGAGGCTCTTCTCATCTTTTTCATCTGTGGCAAACTGGGCCCAGCTGGGAGGAAGACCACATCATTATAACGAACTCAACACGAACGAAGCAATGCCACTAATAACGCATGAGCTTACCAGGATAACTTTCATCTTCAGAACTCTGATCGGTTTCGCCAACTTCTTCTTTGATAAGAGACAACTCCTGGAAATACCGACTTTTTACGTTTTGCGAAAATTTTGACGTCCTCGGTTTCTTGGCTGGTGGGGGGCACGGTTTGATCTTTTCACCGTTGACGACAGCGTCCACCAGCCTCTGCCGTGAGCTCAGCAGGGACTTCAGAAGCTCAAATATCCGCCACCGCTCCGACCGCCTGGTGGTAATTAGATAATAGTAATCATTATTGATTTTATACTTCCACAATTGAAATACTTATGGAGAAAAATGCAGCATTGACAATCCCCGAGACGAGCGGAGGAGAACTAACTTGTAATCCTTAATTTGAGCTTTTCTTAAAAGGGACCTCATACGGACGATGTCTGGTCTATAATTGCCAGCTTGGAGTTGTGCACTGAACTCCGTCAACGGATTTCCAAATCTGACGTTTTCACCGCCCAACAACATTTCCAGTGCTCTTCTCTTTTCCTCTCCGTCATTGTCTTCGAAATTTGGAAGGAAATTCTGAAAAAATGTTTATTTTTATGAAGTACCTATAAGAAACTGAAGGGAAAGAATGTTTTAACAAAATCATTATAGTAGTTTGTTATGATAGAGACAATGATTACGAAGATTTAGATTCATCAACCGTGAAGGTACATGTAAGCATGTGAGCATAAAATTTGACGCTCAGCAGCTTCCACATTGTGCATTTATACCCTATGCGTATTCGTTCCCAATTTCCGTGAGTAATAAAGTGATGTTTTTGAAGTTTTTTCGATCATGGATTGTGGCTGTATGACGAGGTAAACTGTTATTTCAGTAGCTCACTCAAAACAGAGTGTACTAATATTTTATTTGAATGATTCAAATTCTGTGCTATGAAAAATTTCGAGTTATACGCGAAAGGAGAATAAAAACATGGTTCGTAGGACTTTTTAACAAAATCCTGGCCGGAGGAAAAACTAAGATAGTTCTAATACAGAGCAATTACAACTGGGATTAATTCCAAGTTGGCCCCCAAAACGGTGTAATTTTACCAAATGAAAAAGTTCAAGGGAGAGTTTTGTGAAGCTGCTCTCTCTGACAAGGGTATATTCTGGGTTCTGAGAGCCTGTAGCAGACTTTCTTAGGATATCTTTTACTACATATAATAGTACTGATGGTTGTTCAATACGACGTCATATCATATTCAGACAGTTGCCAAGATCATGTTCGGTTTCTGACGTCGACCAGAAGCTCCAAGGACGAGCAAAGCCATTAGAATACTAGCCGGTGTAGTATTTTACATCTCAGATCCGAACGAATCTCATACACAAATCACTCACTTCTAAATGCCGCTTTTGGTCGTTCGTGAACCCGTCGAAAGTTTCTAGGCTGAGCATCTCCTTGAGAATTTCAGGGTTGTCGCACATGCCCTGCGGAAAATGGAAGGTTTCTCCCAATATTCTTGCAGATTCCATTCGGCCGGATTGGCTGGCATTTGAATCTTCGGAGTTGTACGAAGATCCGCTCTCGTCCGTGTCGGATCCAGAGCTCTCGCCCCACATTCCCCATACTGCAGCCATTTAAGTTTGTTCTAAAAAAAAAAAAAAAAAAAAAAAACGAGAGCTCGGACAGTAAAAAGAATTGTAGGCAACTGCTCAAAATTGGTTGCTAAGTTTAACAGCTGGTTATAAACAACAGGATATGACGATGTGTTTTGTTTGTCTATTCGGCTGAAGTCACCCACATGGGTAATAAATTCCCAATTTGACCCATTACTTCTTCCAGTGGGTGCCAATTGTTCTGGGACCCATTTTATTGGATTCAGCGTCCGAAATTTAGTGGAAAATGACACCCCACTCGCCTAAATCACCCAAATCTCGAAAATCCATTTTTCAAAAAACACATTTTGACCCCTACCCCCTCCAAATTTGGTCCGATCGGGCTGAAAAGTTTCGAGGACCCATCTCGGCTGGGAACAGACCCCTGACCCAAATTTCAGATTTTTAGAACATTTTCTACTACCAAAAACGGCGTGGACAATGGACGGCGTACGGCGGACGGCGGACGGCGGACGGACATTGACCTTTTTTGATCAGGACATCATGAAACGTCCAGAAAAAAAATCTGTAAATTAATACTAGGTAACCAGATAGGTAAACAGAACAAAAATCACAAGCAAGACTAATATGATAGTAATGTGCTAGTAAGGCTGCAGTTGGCTAGACAATGACTTCTTCACGCAGAGAGCGCTCGAACATTGAACCATGTGTATTAAATAAGACGGATGTACCCACATTAAATTTGCATAACCCAACAGAATCAAGACTGATGAAAAAGGTATTGAGCTCTGAGTATTAGATGTTATCTCATTATCAAAACTGAGACATGGAGCAGATCATGGAAATATCGAGGATGATTCCTCAGGGCATACGCCGGAAATCCCAAAAATACAGAAACATGCTTCGTGCGAGGAATTTATGCAGGTGATGACATATGCAGAATGTGTACAGGACTCCCCAGAGTTGTATACGGTCAACCGAGGTCAATGAGAGCTCATCCAAGATCTCATAATACCTGCGTCATCCCGGCAACTACTCAGTAGTCATCAGCGTGACGGGCAAGGCTCCTGCAAAATCTGGGTGCCTTTTCAGCTACCGTGAGTTTCTAGTCTCAACATACAGCCAGGTATTGCCTACTGTATGGGATAGCACCACTGCACGAGTGAAACGAGTACTATTCCATAGTTACCTTGTAATGAATACCCTCAATCAATCCACATTGTTATCAAGTACTCGCGAAACCAGGCACCTTGGTCTGAACTCGATTAACTAACAAATAATAGAGCTAGTGCGATCAAAACTCTCCTGAATACCTATCTAAATAGGTGTACTCCTCCTATTACTTCTCTCATGAAATAGGTAAGCGGAATAGGAAAACGCGGTTTGTTTACTATCAACAAAGAGTGGGGGTGGGGGTAGTTTTGAACATTTCTTACCAAGCTAATAAAATTATTAGAAGTGTAAATAAACGTGATCTGTTCGCTTGGAAAGAACGTAGCGATTATTCAAGGAGAAACGCCCAAAATAAGCTAGTAAACATCTTAAGCCCAGATTGAAATATGTAAAAGAAAAATACACTCGGCCCTTACCGATCTACCGTAGAAGTTTTTGGAAATCAGCGCAATGACACCCAGATCAATAGTTTTCCGTGGTTTTTTCCACTCGTTTTATCAAAGTATAGAACACTTATCGACAACATTAGGCTGGTTCAGAGTCAGAAAATTATACGATATATTGGGAAAGGGCATAGCGGAGAGTTCGGGAACCATCTTGTTCACTACTGGCTAAAGTTTCTAAATTCGAACAATAAAGCACCCATCTACCGTTTGGGAATGTCAAATTATTGAAATAACATTTTAAAAATAAAGAATTGCACAAATGTTGGAACTAGTAATTTCTTTTGGCGAATAAAATCAATGATTTTGTTTGTTTAAAATTGTTAAGGTTGGCAACAACTCCTTTCAGACGCCATTCACGTGCCCCAGTGTTGTTGGGCTTTTTTCTTTTATAAAAATTATTCATATTTTCCTCATGGTTCACAGCAGAGGAGAACGCTAAGTTACTTGTCAGGAATTCCCAAGTATCCTTTCCGAGAATTTAATGAAAATCTCCTCCAATTTAATTTGTTCTCATGGGTTTATGGCAGCTTGGGCAACAAATTTGGTATGGAACCACCTCACCATCTGTTGTGGTAGTTGGTAGCATTGCTCCCGCGTGATAGTAAGGTAATTTCCCGCGAAGTTGTCGAAGTGGTTTTCGAGTTGTTCTTTCATGATTGCGTTTTAATTTTATTATTTGTGATTTCATTAAGTAATTTAGCGCGCTCAACTATTGACTGAAGAACAGAAAAAATCGGATCCACTGAAGGTAAACTTTCCGGGTTTGGGGCATATGAATGATGCTGATGAGAAGCGACGCTTTAGTTACTGCTATGCGTCGTCTTGCCCTACTTTTGTAATTTCCGACATGTCAGCGATAAAATTGCCGGTGTGTACGTGAATTTATTAAGAATTCCTAACCAAACTGGAACCTGTAACTTTATATTATTAATATATATTAGTCAAAAGGCTCTGAACGATGATCATAGGAAAATAATTAAGTCTTGATGAATTTGAGGTGGTCTTGTCTTGGGCTGATGACCAACACTATCGTTTTTACTATTTCTCTTGGTTGATCCTGTTTGTAACATGGTGATGTGGCTCCGACCATTTATCTGATCTAATCTCGTTCTTTGAAGGAGACTTAAGTGTGACTGTGCTGAAGGTCTTCTACTTGTCTAGTCATCACGATTCGGGGGACAAGGCTTGTCATCTGATCAGCTCATTCAGTCCATTCCTAGATGATGTCTGAAATTATGGGTTGTGGTTGTGCTTGAATATCTGCTCATTTCCAGTTACCTACACGCCTTTACTCTCAGACCAGGTAGTTGCTGCTATTTTGGTGCTGGGGTCGATTGCCTGAGATGGCCCAACCAAGGGGGAATGAACAATCGCTCTTCTTCAGACTTAACTGGTCCTCGTAAACTTCGACCACTCTCTCCTATGGTTTATAGGCTTTGTCTGGGAAAGAAAAAACAAAAATAATTCTTACATTAATGAATCTAATGGGTGTCCACGCCACGAAACAAGCATTGGTCGTAGATAGTACTCAAGCTCCTGAACTCGGAGGTTCTCGTCCACGATCCATCCAAGTTCAATAATAGTTGATGATAGTTGAGTGAGGATGCAAGAAGAAGTTAATTTGATTCGAACGTATTCCATTCGTTCCAAAAATCATATTGCTGACCGTCATTCCACAGCATACTGATACATCATTCAGTTCTAATGCTCAGACCAATGAGGACTTCAGGGATCATCTTTCATTAACACAATTTTCTAATTATCGTCCTTTATTTCGGTACAAAATTCAAAGGTTCTTTACTTTAAACTTTGTCCAAGTGTCAAAATGTAGTTTCTCATTGAGTATTTTTTTAATGCGGCGACGACCATATTCTACAGAATATCACTCTCTTTAGTACGTAATTACTAGCTCTATCAACATTTATTTCTTCATTTTCGGACAATATTGTGCTGAAAGTCAGTTTCACTAAGAAAGTTGGAATACATTGGTTTGTGATCCATTCAATGTTCCATAAAAATAATTGATCATATTTTCATTTGAAAGTCCCCAGGGTTTCCAAGTCGAAATAGACTAGATATGTCCCCACGTTCCACCGTGTGATACGTCTGGATTTCATCCGTAAAATTATGATTAAATGTAATACAGGTATTGCTTTTGAATTTGACAACATTCATCGATCATCAAAATACTTGAATTTCGGTAAAATTCAGAAAAAAACCTCGGCATAATACGACAACTTTAGTATTACACTATTTACAACATACAACAAAACATTCAGTAAAGGAACCTCATTCAGAGGCAATCTAGTAAACGCACCGTGTTTTTAACAAATAAAGGTGCGTTTGTCTACCAGTAACAGTCCCAAAGCAATCCACATTCATACATAACAATTTGTTTCTCAAGGAAAAAGAAAACTTTCAGGAAATCTCATTGAATGAGAGGATGGCATTATCCAATCAAATCGTTAGGAATAAATTATCACCGGAAAAAGCAGCATTTTTCCAAGATGGAAATATAGGGTTTTTTGGAGGAATAAATAAAACCCATGAAACGCTATGTACATAGCTTCAATTAGTCTTAAAGAATATAAGAGCGACTAAGTAAAGACCAAGTTAGTTACATAATTAAATGCGTTCAAACTGGGGTTAAAAACAGCACAAAATATCTGGATCAAAGTCCAAACTTTGAATTTTGGGTGGTAAGTTTGAATAATTTAATCATGATCTTGGAAATAAAATCCATCTTTGTGATGAAGGTGACTTCGGCACAGTTTATCTTCATGATATGCTTACAATTAGATAGGTAATTTAAAAGTTCAGCTAGCAGCTGGAAGACCCATCGGGTTTCGCCTAGAAGTACAGTTTGCAATTATACTTCACCACTCGGTTCAGAGTAAATCGAAACAGCACGAATACGATTACAGTACAATTCTAGCAGTAAGGTAAGTTATTCCCTCAAAACATCAGTTTATTTAGATCTTCGAGTCGACTATGATCTCGTCACCACTTTTAATATTATAGCTGTACAATTGTTTGTTGGGGTAAATCATCTCTTCGGGGCCGTGACTCATTTTGAGGTCCTGATCCGCGTAGAAGAGCTTCATTTTAGGGACCGGTATGCCTACGGTAGGTTCCAATTTCTGTTTAAGTTCAGTCACCGTCTGGTAGACGTCAAGGCACTTGCTTTCAGACTTGGTACCGTGGATGAGGTTGATTTTGACTTGTTTCTCTGGCGACAGGTCGATATTGACTAAAGGATCGAGCTTCCCGTGGAGGCCCACCAAGTCGTTGTATCTGCAAGATTAAAATATATATATATATTATATAGGTATTGTGAATCTTTGTATAAGAATGGACGTCTTTAAATGCTAGAGTAGCTCGTCCAGAAATGGAGTTTCACAAAGAACGAACAGTGGTCCTACATCAATACTCGCTAATATCTAAGAGTGCTGGCTGACGGCCAACTGCCTGCCAACTCATTTCCTCTCGCCTATTTGATCGTCTCTCTTGGTAGGTGTGTTTGGGCCTTAATGGAGGACGTTTTGGACGTTGCCTTGTAGCTTACTTGATCTTAAGTACTTACCGCTCCGGACGGTCGCTTTCTGGCTTGTCCATGTAGCGCCTGATGAACGCTCGTTCCGCGTCCTCTCGGTCGTCATGGCTGATTTCTCCTCCACCATTCAGTGTTCTGATGTTTGGTAACCGGGCTATGAGGAGTTGCCGCCTCTCGTGTTTGGTGCTCTCTGGAAAGTGCTGTCAAAAAAGAGTAAACCTGCGGTATAGTCTGATTGTAGTGTTCCTGAGTCACCAGGGTGCAATGCTAGTTGAGCAAATACGCGCTACTCCAGCTGACATCAGCCATGATATCATCAACAATTATGGAGCCTTAACGAACTCCATTCCATAATACTGGAGGCGTCAAAAAACAATTTTGAATTCTTCCCGTTCGCTATCGTGCTTCTAACTCTCCTTCTCATATATATTAAACTAAAATCAACGCAGCTCTGAAAACAATTTGGAAGGGTAAAGGATAAAGCTCATTTCTATTACTGATTTCAGATGCCACAAAGCACTGTAAACTATCGGTCATTTTGCCTAGCTTGCAAAGGAAATTTGTTTCTCCTTTGGTGGTTGTGTTGTGTCGCACCCTTAGCAGTTACCCGCAGGTATTTCTTCTCAAATTCTAAACGTTCGGTTTCGAAAAATTCTCATGATTTCGAGGAAGCATTTTTGGGAGTTTAGGTAGCATTCATTAGTGATTCAGTTTCGAGTTTTTTTGTATCTCACAAATCACAGTCAGAACTTACCACGTCAAAGAGGGGTATCCCGTGTATTCGAAGGTATTCGAGTGACGGGAAACAGGCCAGCCTGTCGATATCATCCCAAGATGAGATCAAGGTGTTGTTGAGGTTCATGAATTTGAGGTTGCGGAACCAGTGATGCGGTGAGTCCACGCTTCGGCTGGAACCTTCGCATTCGCTTTCGCACCTGAAATACCGCGGAGTGCGTTCGAGGGAAGACGGCGGGCTGGCCACATCCAGTGACGTGATAGGACAGTCGGCCAGGATGAGGGAATCGAGCTTGGGAAACGCTTGGCCTAATCTGCCGATTTCTCGCCAAGACGAAACATTGTTATCTGGAATCACATTAAAACGTTCGTCCATTAGGTATCTTGGCACACTTGAAAAACTGTTGTGTCGGGCTGAAGATCGAACTCACAATCAGGCCAAAAATTAAATTTACCTGTGAAGTATAATTTTTTTATGCCATCGTGGAGGACAGGCGATTCTTTGTTGATATCGGCCAAGTCGATGTACGTGTAACCATTTAAACTGAGATGCAGTTCTTCCAATCTGCAAAATATTATTTTTCTTGGTGGAGGCATATTCAATATTACAGGTGAACTCATCCGCAGCAACTTACCCGCAACGTCAATCATCAGGTTTATTCTAGAAAATCTGTTATGGGGGATTTGCGTTGACCTTTTTAATTATTGAAGCGTCAATGTGAACTTTGGCTAAGAAGTAACGTATTGGGTCACCAATAAAAATTTAAATAAAATCAATTGCTGAGCTCAAAATACGCAAAATCAAATAAGTTATACTTTCACGTCTTGCGATGCACAATTTTCTTAAAATCCTGGCTTTATGCAAAAATCCCTCACTTCACAAGGAGCAGTTTTGTACTATCAGCTTTTGTTTAAAATCTTGAAAGTTTTGACAAAAATGTTACTTTTTTTCAAAAAGCAACATATTTTTTTTAGATTAAAAACTAAGTCGATTTCCTCATTTTTCGATTTTTTTAAAGAAATAATGAAGGATGGCAACAACTAAGAAAGCAACCTCGTGTGACCGGTCAAGCGGAGCTATTACCCAATAATACTACGAAATAATGAATGGCGGCTTACGTTGGAATTTGGGTGACAAGTTTACGGACGCTGTCCCAGTCTATGTGCGTTCCGTTTAAAATGAGGTTTTTCAGTTTTGGAAAACCCCCGTTGAGAAGGTCATCCGAAATGCCTTTTTTAAATTTATTAAAGCTGAGATTGGCGAATTTGAGTCGAGGCATGATTCGGAGAATCGTCATTATCTGTCAACAAAAAACAAATTGATAAGAATTCCATCGTTCTACATTTCTAATCCAGTCGTGTCTGTAACCACCCATTAATTTTGGGTGTGGATCTTTTTTGAAAGGTCGAATGACAAATTCACTCTACCTCCGCCCATTGCGAAAGGGAATTTTGAGCTAAATCCAACTCTTGGACGTTTTGACATTTGGTTTTGAGAGTTTCCTCGCTGCCCGCAGAATCAATGCCGAAATCGTTGAAGACGAGCACGGGCGGCACTGCGTTGCTCCTCGTGACGTATAGTATGGGTATGTCCAGCTCATAATTATCACTGTCTCGCCCGTATTTGGCCTCTATCCCTTCTAGCAGCGATGGCATTTTTCCAGCTCTGAAACAAAGATAAAACCTCATTAGAAACATTCTATAGTATTTTCCAAAAAATATAGTTATGCTTTATGTTGTTTTGTCGATGTGAGTGATGTTGAAACATTCTTTAGTAAAAGTGCTCCCAACATCTTATGCCTTTCAGGTCGAAACCATCGGCAACAATTATCGGCAAAAAATCAGACTAAAATAATTTATTAATGGTGTAACAATGGGACATAACGAAATTTCTTGTCCTAAACTAGTTAAAATCTGAGCAAATGCGATGTAGCCAGTGTGAAATGTAGCAATATAATTTAGTTGTACAGCTTTTTTTAATGGACTTCGTCGGTCCGTGAAGGACCGTGGTCTTGACCGGTCATTTAATTATGACATTAAGAAGTAGAGCCGTTAGTTACGCATCATTAATCCTAGGGAAAGGTCAGTAATATAGGAATATCTGACCATCAAGGCCCAATGGCTGTGCGGGTCAGGTCAACGTCGAGCTCATGCTCCCCCGCTCCAACTGCACGACTATTTTTTGTAGGCCAAGGACTAACTTTCATTTTGTCGAGTATCGACCGCTACGGTACATGAACTTCAATTGTTATGAAATCTTTCTGACGATAAAAAGTAATATTTCTTTGATTCGTCTATCACAACTGCCTTCACATGAATATTTTGCGTTGCTGCGTTCAGACTTCAGTTCGGATGAGATTTGGTTGTTTGATATGTTGAATTGAATTCTCAGCTCAACTCCCCAAAGAAAAAATGGTTAAATATTAGAACGAATCGGAAAGTATTTACATTGCAAATTGCAAATAATTGCGAATAATTGTTCAAAATAGCTGCTAGGTTTTTGTTCAAATTACGCTCGCCTAGAATCGAATCCTCCTCTCTCAAGCTTACTAATTCTACGTTCAATCACAAATTCGTTTACAGCAGCTTCTCGGACTCCCTCTGGAATTAAAGAGGGTACCTGCGTGACAGACATGTCTCGACAGAAATTAATGTTGCACATACTTCACTTTTTATCGTGACTTCCCCTGAACGCACAGATATCGATCGACCTTGACCGTCAATTTATTCGCACGTTTTCCTACTCGTTCGTCACGAGAAACTCGTTGTATTTTGACATTTATCTTGTTCTTGCCTTGCTACAGTAATATTTCTCAACTACTCTTCGTGCTTCAGGTCGTCTAATCTGACTGGGGTCAGCCAGTGTTCGCATTTTTGGGGGGTATTTAATCTTCTAACATCTAATCGTCATCGGCGTGACAAATTGCCAAATTACTCTCAGCCAAATGAGAGCGATGTTCGCTATCTCCTTGTTGAATAGCATGGAGACAGTATGAAAAAGGGCTTTCCAGTTTCAAGTTTCATTTCAAATATGAACCTTGAAACTTCACAGGCCTCTTACGTTGATTAAAACGGGAGTCAAATGCAAATAAACCTTTTTTCCTACACATAAAAAGTATTTGAGACTCCGAAACGTACAGCAGTTGACTGATGAAGTTGAGGGCATGTGAGTTTGATCAAATGTGAAAAAAACTGCTAGACTGCCTTTTCAACGGAAAATTTAAACAATTGAAAATGTTGATATAGGCACCAAATAGATATTGGCGACTAAATATTTGAATTTTGAAGGTTTTTTATATTTTACCGGAGATGTTGCTATTTATAAACTTATGTGACTGGTACCATGGTACGATTACACTTTGTAACGTAACAAAAAATAAAACTGTGAAGTCAATATCAAAAAACTTGTCTTCGGCAGAGGCACACATCATTCTTCTATCTTTCGTGAACCCATCATTTTCTGTAAGAACTTGTGCTCTCACTGGAGAAGATAATTTTACCAACAAGATTTGATCTTCCTCCGCATATCCATTCTAATGTAATAGCAACTCATAGTTATGTTCAGTAAAAACGTGATTGATTTTCAGCTCTACTTTTCTGTTTTAGAAAGCGTCTGCGGACGAACTGCTGAGTCCATCGACTCGTAAGTGACCTCATTGTATTGATAATAATGTGTGTTTCATAGTTACGGGAGGATTTTAAACAGCAATGGTGTGCTCATTTGATGAGATATTTGATTTGATAATTTATAAATCTACTGAAACATTTGTATCCGACTTGGAATGCCCGAAAGCAATGAATTATCTTGAAATTATTGGGTCAAGTACGAAAATACAACTCGTAGAATACAAGTAACCTATTCGCATTATCACATAGGGCGTTTTCAACGTTTAATCCCCAAATCGTAGGCGTTTTTTCAGCTTTTCACCAGAAAAGAAAGCTTCTTACTGAATGTCAGCACGTTTCGTAAATACCGCCAAAGAGTTTGGTAAACGATCTCCTAAACATTGGAATTTGATCTTTTCGATAAAGAATCGATGAGAATTGGTATTTATCTTGGCAAAGAAGGAAAAATCGTTGGATGTTTGTCTTCTGAAGCGACGTTTCGTGCTCATGTTTTCCTTCACTCTCAAGGAACAATTTGATTAAGACGTAAAACTAATATTGACCCACATAGGAACTCGACCACCAAGGTCCTGTTTGAATGAATGAATGAAGTAAAAGGCTGACAAAATGTGAGTTTCTGGCTGAAAACTGTTCAATTTAAATTCAGCAAATTGTTGTCTACTGGTTTATTGTTAGTCTTTAAGGCTTTCAACGGAGTAAATTGGTGGGAAAATCGAACAAAAATTTTCTTTTAAAAACCATTTTTCAAAAAACCCATTCTGATCCATTGGTTCTCCTTCGGAGTCCGAATTCAATAGAATTCCACATACACCCAGGTCCCACAAAATCTCGAATCATTTCAAAATACCCGTTTCCCCTTTAGTTAGGCTCAGTTTTTTGGCGATCGGGCTGGAAACTATAGCCCGAATAAATCTCCGCGCAAAACGCGATTTTTCGAAGCATTTTCAAAAACTTTTTTTAGCCGAACGGTGAATTTTTCATCTCCTACAAACTTTTTCGAAACGCAGTGTTGGTTTAGAAGAAGAAGGTGAATTGGGGGAGGGGGGGGGGGAAGTTGTAGAAGGGTGCATTCTAATGAGAGTAATAAACCAAAATGGCGCGAAATTGGGATATTTGCGCGGTTATTATGAGATGCCATAGATTTGAATTCCATAAATACATTTTACTTACCGGCCTTGTGTTTATTATGCGTTTACAGCTCAAAAGTTAGCAGCTAAGTAGTAGGTGCCTATTTCGTATCTCAGGAGGCGTTCAAGGGGTATAACAATCCCTGCAGATCAATAGATTTGACGCAATCGTTTTTGAGTGGGTGTTCGCTTTGTTCGAGTTTCCAGAATTGTGTGGTTCCCGTTTTTTTCGCCTTCATCTCTTCCTCCCGTGCCGATCTCTTCCAAGGTGAAGTGTGTTGACATTGAGCAGCTGACTCTTGTTGCCAACGAGTTCGCCGACTGGTGGTGGGGAGCTACGCAGTACATCCCGGCCAACCCAGCGGCTCCCTCTGTTCTACATTGCACTCTTCCCCTCGAGATTTCTCTTTAAATGCCAATTTGTTGACAAATAGGAATGTCGGCGCATGTATCATCACCAGGTTATGGCAAAAAATGTTTGGAAATGATCATTTCCCAGCGTACGCGCTATGCTATTGCCATGGTGAGGAACTGGCCTAAAAAATCAATCTTATTTTAACTAGTTTTCCTTAAACTTCGATCAACTAGCTTGATTATCTAGTCGTATCTTCACCCGTTGATTGGCTTCGTTTCGCCAAGTACTAGGGAAGGTCCTAAGGTTACATCTCAAAACCTAATGAATAGAAAAAGGAATTCCTTGTCACTCTCAGAAAAAGATGTATGCGATTTTGTGCAACGGTGTGAAGCCCTTCAAACTTAAAAGCGTATTAGCAGTATTGTATTTGGGAAGTTGTGAAAATTTTTTTTTTTAAGAATGGACACTATTAATTTTCTGGATTCACGATTGTTTATCCTCTTCCAGTCAACATACCTACAATAATGTAGTAGGTAACTTATCATTTCTGGGTTGGTCTTTATGTTTTCCAATTGTGTGGCTCTTAGACCCACAAAAGCAGTGAATGTTGTAAATTTCAAAAATATATAGCTGCATACAGTATGCACAGATGAAATTGTGTACAAGATTATTAATGCGAATCCCGATCGTGTTTCATTCGTGAGATTAGGCAGCGCTTTGTTGTGGGAGACTATGTTTTACAAAATTCAAAGTTTCTGATTGGAAGATGAGGCATCGCGATTCTTTGTCAGAACCTGTTCAGTAATGACAACGCGAAACTCTTTCATAATTAGAACGTCCAGCCATCAAATCCTATTTCCAGAATTTTCCTAGTGATCCGTTCAGTGGTGTCCTCTATTATCAGCCATCGTACCTGGTGCGCTAATCCAAAAAGGCGAAACCATGGACACTTGACACTCGTAACGCAGCACAACGTTTGTTTTCAAGGCACAGCTGTGAACTGGTTGTTGTGTTGTGAAGGGGTTCTTCTGGACGAGCAGCGTCTGCGCAAGGCCGTCCTTCTATCGTTCCCCCCTTCTCCGCGTCAATAGGAACTCGGAATCCGAGTTCTAACATGAGTTTTGCTCGTTTTTCGGGCTACTCGGGGTTTTCATCCTGTCGTTACCTAGACGACTAATGATTATTTGAGTTTTTAAACGAATTGCGCAGTCTCGCCGTCCTCGCCTCGAAAGATAAACATACCTAGGCACAGACAGTCTTGGCTGGTCGAGTATTTTCAGAAGATATTCAGATTCATATTTATCAAGACTCTTCTTCTTTTACTCACGTATCAGCCGAGTCCGTAGGCGTTAATAAGATCAAAATGCCGGATTATTTTACAACGTTTTTGTATCATCTGCTGTATCAGTACAATTGACTCATTATTTTCTCAGCGTCGTAACTGTATTAATAGAAATATAAATATTAGTATAAAATGTTGAAGTCAGGACACCGACTGAAATTTTTTTGACCTGACCATTCTTATCACTCTGTGTAATTAAGACTAATTAAGATTCTTCCTTTCAAACAGAACCAATAAATCTTGTTTCAAGTTGACGTAGGGAAGTGATGTTGTCGCTTGTGGTCCGATAAGTGTCGTTTGCACCAAGCATTGTGGTCTTAATGACTGGGCGTTTGAAAGCTGTGACTCACGCTGTTTTCCAAACAAAAGCTTCTCTGGTTGAAGTTGGCCGTGACTTCTAGGCTTTACGAGCGCTCTGTGTGCTCTATCGCGCTTTCACATTCGACCTTTTCATTTGAGACTGCACGTTTTCGGAAGGTCAATTTCAATTTAATTGGGGATTCCTCGAACGGAAACAGTGGAAACTGTATTTTAAAATTAAATGAAAATGACATCTCAACTTACCAATCAAACATTTTTCCGTTACTGCGAAAGCCTCAATATCGATTTTTATCAACCCAATTAATCTCCCTGTCAAATTATTATTTTGAATGAAGATAAATCAAGAAATGTTAATAATATTCAAAAACCAGTCAGGATTGGCCCTCCCGTATTGGCCAACAAGTTGGCCAACTGTAGAGGCGTGCAGTATAGTGCTCGTCCACGTCCTTAGGCTGTTCCTGCTTTCACCTCCAGCAAAAAAATCCTTTGCCGATATTGCCTCACGGTGCGGTCTAATGGGCGTGTAATTTAATTAATGCCGGGGTGTAATGGTTATCCGGATGATTCTGAAGATGAAATGAGTTGCTCTTTGCTCTCAGGGATGAGGTTTTTCTAATAAAATGAATTTTCTACTAATTTCTAATAATTTAAAGTCATTGTGAAGGAAAGTTTTGCCTGTCCCGGGGAAAGGATGTCCTGAGTCCTGTTTGTGGGCAAACTATTACTTGAAATTGGTTCGGAAAAGAAAAATTGTTTGGCCCTACCTCCAATCTACAGTTGTACGACTGATACCCTCGTGACGGCTTCCTAAGTAATCATCTCCTGTTCACTTTCATTACTAGGTGGCGTGCGACACAAATTTACTGCAATGTCCCCGTTTTCTTCCCACTGATTGACACTATTCCAACTCCGCTTGTTTTTTGTTTTTTAAATCATTAAATCCCACTTTCTTCTGCGTTTGAGGATCTCGTCAGATATTTTTTCTTTTTTGAGAGCGGTAATTTTGTCGATAAGAGTGTTTTGCGTTTCTCGTGGATCGAAATCAGCTTTGGGCCGCGATGTGCCAGCACGCCGAGTCCGAATAACTATTATCAGGACGTTCCATAATCATCGAATTGTTGAGTTACGTCAGCTCACGAGTAGGATGTGTTGAGCACTGCATAGGTCGCCACCCATTTGACGTGGAGCTTAATGGAGGAATCAACCTTCGTTTTCTGTATCATTTTGGATCTCGGCTGCTGACCAAAACCTGAGTTAATTCTCTCGCGTTCAGCTCGAGCTAGAACACTTTGCTTTTAGGGAAGTTATGCTATTTTTATACGCTATCCAACTGAGGATTCGTACCTTCTCTATTTAGCAACACCTTGGCTGTTATAGACCGCTTGGTCGATGATGTAACATTGCGGCTTCTCCCCTTGAGATTCCGAACCTCAAGGGAAAGCGAAAGTGTATCCTCGGATTATATTTATTATCATTCATTAAGCATAATTATTCGTCTTTTGTAGCATGGTACTAAAATGGCACGTCTTGTTTAACCTTCTTCAGGGTAGCTTAAGGTTTCAAGAGCGAATGTATAGGTACCAAAATTATGGTATTAGCAGTATCTGCTTTAGCAGTGCTCCTTATCGTCTATAAAGGTGACAGGCGAGAATGATTCTGAAACGTTTTCAGTAAATAGGTTCAGCAGTGTGAAATAATTAATCCCTCGCACAAACAATGTGACTTACAGAGTATTTACCTACACAAATTTAAATCAGGAAAAATGTTTTCTTGATACTATGATAATACAGTGATATTAAAAAAATGTTAAAAAACAATTTTTGAAATAGCGAAATCAGTAGAAAAAGGGATGTCGTCGTGGGCGATCTGTGAAGATTTTTCCGCCATGAGTGCTACAGCTTGGGACAACGCAGCCTTCTCGGCGGTCGCGTCAGACATTGGTTCCAGTGATTACAGATTTTTTTCGCTTTTTAACTTGGGTTTTACTGGAGGCATGAACGCGAACGTGATAGTTGGATTAAAAATTCCATAGGCAGAGACATAGAAAATGGGATTCAGTGGTTTGGGGATTGCCAGCATTTTGCATTGGCCCAATAGCCGTAGATTCCTCACCTCGAAGTTCTTCACCTGACTACAAAACAACAGATTTTACACAGATTTAAGAATTTCATGAGTATCCGTTGATAGTCCGTAGCCCATATTTGTAGCTATTTACTTTCTAAAATAGAGTTTGGGAGTGATAGAAACATACGTGTTTAGTTCAATCATCTCAATTCGTGGAAGTCCTCTGCAAACGTTGTATGGCTGGTGACCCCATTACTATCCTGCGCGCAGCCAATCAGAGATCCTATTGTTCCCTCTGTCGACTGTATATGACTGTGTGTGTTCGAAGTCTCATCTTGGTAGTCGCGGTCAACGATCTTCTCTTCTTCTCGCGTTCTTCCGGTAGACAAACCATCCGGTTCGACCTGCTCGACGTTCCGAGGCAATCTGAGTCGACTCCAGACATCTTCCTGTATTTCAACTGCAGAAAACCTGCTCCTCGGCCAGGCCTTGAAAGTGATAGCGTCGATTGAATTTCAATACCTTTCTCTGATCTCTGATCATTTTCGCGTAGTACTGTTATTGGAATTTAGATGGACATCCACCTTCATGTCTTCAGGTCATTTCATACTTGCTTTCACGTTCATTGCGCGTTAGCACAATGATTTGGGTTCTTCTTTGTGGCCTGTAAAATACAAAACGAAGACGTAATACTATTAATGGCCTCCCCCGAGTCGTGGGTTTCCCAACTCCATCAAATCGTACCGTTACCATTCAATGCCAGCGGAATAGGAGCGACGTCCCGTTAATCGCGGAGCCTGACCAGCGACAGATGGCCCTTCTCATTTGAAACCCTGACAACAGTAAAAAGCCCAGCGAAAACGTGATGGGTACCGGGACATCGAGTTAGGTACGATTACAATCTCGAGCCAAGTGGAAATTGATTCTGCCACAATATGATTATGCATGCCCTGTAATCTTAGTGCAACGCCAAATTAAATAGCCTCTTCGTCAAAACATTCAAATGATGGTACCAGATGGGCTCGCAGTAGCTTCCATCCACTTGAATCAGTCACCTTGGCCAAAGTCCTGTCACTATACCTACTGGTCCCATTGGCGGCCATGAAGTTGACTCATTCTGCTCATTCTAGTCAACCGCTTTTTTCGCTCTCGTGTGATTCCTGTCCCGCCCGTTTCTGTTGTTTGCTAATGCGCTGAAACTCGAGGGGAATTGCACTGACGACCTTTTCCACGCTTTTATGAAGAGAATGACTCGATTGTGCGGTTTTCGCTGTCAACGCTCCACCGAGGTCGCTCAAGTAATCAGTGCATTAAAATCGAGCGGGAGCGTTTGACTATTCTCTACAAATATGAGCGATGATGGAATTTCACTGAATACTACGATTGACCTCCTGCTAAGACAGAGCAGTAATTGAGTAAGAATTGTAATTTGTTCTCAACACTCCTAATAATCAACAAAAATGTTTATCGGAATCAAGTAGCTCCATCGATTTTTCTTTAATCCTGCTGGTACCATAGATCCAAAAACAGCTATTCGATGGGTACCGTGGCCTGGTTATATATCTTCAAATATGTAACCAAAACTTATTTTTCGTTCACCTTGAACCAACATTGATTATTTTAGTGAAACGGCATATTCGACGCCTCCCTTCGGGACCAATTCGTGTTCTGTTTCCAGCTGTGCTTTTGATTTCCTCTACGATTATTGAGCCCAAAGGAAGTATTGGTTGGGCTTATTGTTGTCGCTGCCTTGAAAATAATTGACCCCATTCCTGAGGACGAGCGTATTTTTAGGCTCGTGTCGTTCGATTGGCACCGTGCCGGCTTAGGAGCGCGTCTTTTCGCAGTTACGCAACTGTTTATTCTCCCTGCGCCTATCCTGCCTGACGAGAGTTGGATACCGTCACATAGGAGCTATTGTTGCAATATTTATTTCCCTGTTGTCCTCACGAGCTCCGAACCTCGTTAGTTGCACGCGCTCCTACGTGTTGATTTGAGCATATTCGTGCCAATTCTTCAGATTCTGTACCATTGGCGGGCCAAAGCTCGCTTATAGTATTTTAGATGTATTTTTTACCTAACTCGCCTAAGCATCTCGCCTTGAGGTTTTGTATGGGTTTTGTTGAAGATGCCTTGGAATCCCGCGCGCAACACAGTTTAGTGCAATTACCACCAAAAATGCCCGGAAATGGTAAACGTAGATGTGATATCTGGTTGCCTCGAACAGTGATCTCCATATTAGGAAGGGAAACCTTGCCAAATGGATGAAGTGGGTGCCAGATTTCTGGGCAACGAACCCTTCCTCCCAAATCCTTATCAGCAAGCGAAGCACACGATCATGGTACTCTACAGGTCCACCTTTCTTTCTTGATATCTTCAATTTAAACCTTTACAATGTGCTATTTTGTTCATCCGCCCATTCTGCGTTGCGAGAAATCCCACAGGCTGGCAATCGCCTTCAGAGCCCAGACAGCATTTGTTCACGGTATTCAACTGTCGATCGGTCGTGAACTTATGACGGGGCTTCTTGTATCTGGGTCGCCATCGGCTGGATCAGGTGTCTCATGATCCCGTTTGTCCGGCGAAAGATTGAAACCCGAGACCGAAGGAAAAGTATCTTTTTCCGTTGACAGAGCGAGGTGCATTTTTATCTGGAACGCTCTGATTTCGATAGCGGAAGAAGCCATTGCAGCCAGTACTCGCGTTCGATGAGTTGAAATGATTCCAATCGTGATCTCCAGTCTGATTTTAATGCGCTTCGTCATTTCAACTAGAAAAAACTCAACTAAGAAGATCTGAGAAACAGTTTACAGTTACTGTGAATAGATGAGTGAAATCCATTGCAGAATGATTGAAATTGGCATCATGATACCTTCAAGTCCTGCAACTGAGTTATCTTCAGCCCTCAAAAGGTCTCTAAAGTTTAGTTCCCGATTGGACTCCAAAATGTAGAACATATCGAGTACGAATTAAAACTACGCCATTTCATCACAGGTGGTTGAAACAGTGGAATATTTTGCCTTCTGTCCGATTTTTTCCACGCCAATGGGGGAGTGGTTTGGGAGCTCGTCAGGGGGTGAACTTCAAGTCAGCATTCACCCTGCACTTCTCTGGCCTTAAAAAGGTCCCCACCCTCCAATTTCGACTCGAGTGCTGTTCAAAGGGTTGCAGGGGGAAGGCACTTTGTCAATACATCAAGTACACGTGGAGCCACGTCGGACGATTCTGTGAAGGATTTGTGTCAGTAGAATTGAACCTGCCGGAAAAGGTCTAGTGCGTGTCGTCGATATACCAGATCTACCTACCATCGTTCTTACAAACTCGAATTCTTTTATTATCGATTAAACAACACTCCATACCAACCGGCTTGTGAAGTGCTATAGACTTGTCTGGTGACGTGAGGAGGGGTATTTTCAGGGTCGTACGCGTGTGTGTGACCCGTCAAACGCACGCATGGATGGATTTATTACGCACAATCTATTTTGAAGTTCACACGGCTGCAGCTGACAGGAGAAGCCGATTATGAACTCGCGCCACCATCCACCTTAGCTCCCTCTGAATCGTGAATCGTGTCTGATACAAAACGAGCCCCGAAACATTTACCTGCACAGAATAAGACAGTCGAGATACTCAAAGTGCATATCAAATATCAGCTGACGCTAATCTTTATTCATTATAAATATCCAATTATATTCCTTTGCTCTGAGCCTTCCTGGCTAAGACAATGTCCAATGTTGACACACACCCTTCTCTCCAGCTCATCAACAAACATGTGCAGGGAAGCCGTTCCCCTTGAAAAGTTTCTCAGCTGAATTTCTTTTCTACGAGGTAAAAATAGAGGACATTCGACTGTCCGGGATGGTAGGTCAGTGTAATAACAGTTCAAGTTTCTCCAAGTATCGAGTTCCGTCACGAAACGGAGCGTCCAATTTGGCAGAGAGCCCTCAACTGTTGTGGGGTGAAGTTAACAGTTGGGATGACGCGCCAGACAAATGACGACGAGCACGTAGTTCCAAAGCAAATACTGGGAAACTGATATCTGCCAACAAAATTTAACTTCAGTGCATTGTAGAAAAAAGGGTTGAAACCCTTCAGAGGAAGGTAACACATTAATAACATCCTTAAAACCCGATTTAGCTACTGTCGAACATTGCGACGAAATGGTCCTGACTGAGTTTGCACTGTTGCAACCCGAAAAAATGACCAACTGGACCTGTTCTAATGAGGACAATGAGGACCATTCGGTTCGTAGCTAGAGTTCCTGCAGTTACTCTGACGACCATCGCTCGAGTTGTTTGACATACGTCTCATGAATATAAGTGGGGTATCGTCCCATCCTTCAAAATAACATCGTTGGTAATCTGGGAAAAACTCGGGTATCTGATGAAAATCAAAATTGTTGATTATTCAGATCCATTCTACAACATCAAACATAGACGTTACTTCACTAGTTCTATTTCTTCATCCAGCCGTTTTCGTTTCGTTGTATTAAAAATGATTTTTTTTTTTTTTTTTCAGTGCTCGAAAGGTCTTTTTGAACTTCCGGTTGTTACTACACACCCCCCAGTAAGTTCTAAAATTACTATTAATTTGTTTCTTTGTTTGTTATAATATTCACTGGTACTTGAAATAGGGGATGCCTGATTTATTTATGGATTCATCTTTTGAGTGAAATACGTTACGCTCGATCGGTACTTACGGATTCCATTGACAACAACGATATTTTTTTCTCAATCACTTTCGATGCTTGGTTGTGGATTTGTTTGTGTTTTAGGGCTTGAGTGAATCACTCATATTAAAAATGGGAGGAGAAATGGGGGATTGTAACGGGGCGGCAGATTTCAAGCGCCCCGCCAAGAAACTTCGGCGGCGGGGGACGGAACGACCCCTCTCCCCTCCAAACGCCTAACCCCAGCTGGGCGGAAGGCGTGCCCTCTTTGGATTGGGTAGGCGATGGGCGGCGCAAGACACCCAGGGAGGAGTAGAAGGGGAAGGCGACGTGACGAGCGGACTGAGAGAACTAACATCAAGCAGTCGTATCCGAACTCAAGAGAAGGAAAGTTGAAATCTCCGTTCGCGGAACGGAGTGAAGTGAACCGGGACATCGGAGTGAAGCGAACCGGAACATCGAAGTGAACCGGGACATCGAAGCGAAGTGAACCGGAACATCGAAGTGAACCGGGACATCGAAGCGAAGTGAACCGGAACATCGAAGCGGAACACCCGACGCGTAACAAGTCAACCCCTTGTGACCCGGTGTTGTGAAAGTGACCTGAAGGAGCGAGTGTATCGTGGTTCCTTCAGGGTGAGAACTCGGGAATTGGGAGATCAGCCAATTCCTATCCCGTAACAGTGGACCCCTATTACGAACTGAAAATCCCCCGTCGGACCCGAGTGTTGATCCGTTCGCGCCCGACCGACGGCCAATAGTCTGGGTTTTCCACGCACCGCCAGTCGTCGGACCTCCGTTGGAAAGAGCCTCGCCTCCTCCGACCTGGACGGCGTTCCCCTGACCGAAGCCGAGCAGCGAAGAGCACATCGCCCTGTTGTCTCCATCCGAAGGAGTTGGTGCACGTAAGTGGCTAAATACCTCTGTCTCGTACCCTAGCAACGCGAAAGTCGACTCCTTAAATCTGGCCCAAGCCCTGACGTGTAGTCACCAGAAAGCTGATCAGAGAATTGTAACTTGTAACCGTAGTATTTAGTATTTTGTCTGTCGTAGAAAAAGCAAAGGGAATTAGGGGAGGACATTAGTGAATCACTTGTATTTTTCCGTTATTCCAAATCAAACACTCCTGAGCCTTCAGCTACCTCGTAAATTCATTGGCCTTCAGCCCTTCACTTCTACCTACTCACTAATTAGATTAAGTCATAGTCAGTATCCTTCTCGGCCGAGACATTCCATATTTCATATTTCGAACAATTGCGTTATTATAAACCAATATTGAACTCTTGTCTTTCACTCACGAAACCCCATTCCTCAGAGCTTAGTAAATTCAGGTGTACTTGGAGTCTATGACCGACCATCTCCGACATTCCGGACGGTAAGTGAAAGTCTTTAGTCTCCCACTAATTTATTCGCCTAGGTCTATTTCTGGATCCCTAGCCCGTTAGGTGAAACGGCGGGTTACATCTTTTGGTGGCAAGCGGTGGGATATTTCAGAAATCTCGATTTCTGTCGTATCCACAACAAGTGATCTTGACCAGGCGAATATTGGTGAGAAAAAGCTCTGAAGGAATTGGGTCGCGTTTTATAATCTTGAAATTTAAATTGTGCTAGTTGTAGATTCTGAAATTTAAAATTGTAAGAAACAAACAAATCGGCCCGAGTGTGAGGAAGCGAGTGAGGAGTCAATTAACTTCAAATCCGTATCATTTTTCTTTCTTTCCATAAATCAAAATTTAAATACTGGCTCATTTATCTAGTAGCATCACTCTCGCTGGAGCCCTCTGTTCCGAGACTGTCCCGGGTCTGTTCCGGGACTGTTCCGAGGCTTGTTCCGAGGCCCTCTGTTCCGAGACTGTCCCGGGTCTGTGCCGGGACTGTTCCGAGGCTTGTTCCGAGGCCTCTGTTCCGGGACTGTTCCGAGGCTTGTTCCGAGGCCTCTGTTCCGGACTGTTCCGAGGCTTGTTCCGAGGCCTCTGTTCCGAGACTGTCCCGGGTCTGTGCCGGGACTGTTCCGAGGCTTGTCCCGAGGCCCTCTGTTCCGGGACTGTTCCGACACTTGTCCGAGGCCTCTGTTCCGGGACTGTTCCGACACTTGTCCCGAGGCCTCTGTTCCGGGACTGTTCCGACACTTGTCCCGAGGCCCTCTGTTCCGGGACTGTTCCGACACTTGTCCCGAGGCCCTCTGTTCCGGGACTGTTCCGACACTTGTCCCGAGGCCCTCTGTTCCGGGACTGTTCCGACGAGCCTTCAGCTCCAATTGACATCCCGATTCCAGACCCGTCATAGCTCTTACCAACTGGGAAGTCCTTTCTCGATTCGTGGGGAAATTATCGGTCCTTGGTGCGCAAGAAAGTGATCTATCAGTTCTGTAATTCTTTTTATTTAGTTCTTTTGTGCAACAAGTGAGTTCGCGACCATGCAACGAAACAGCAGCCCATCAGTCGAGGGCGAAGCCATGATGAACGCCGTGACGGAAGCGATGAACAAACTGGGCGCCTTCTTCCGCGAGCCTGCGGCCTCCGGCATTCCGCGGTCGTTGTTCATGGAAGTCGACACATGGAACCCTGATGAGCCGGATGCTATCACGGCATCCGTGTTCTTCCAGGAAGTGGAGCAAGCAACCCAAGAGCTTGACGAACACAAGAGACTGCGATTCCTTCGCACCCGCCTAAAAGGTGGAGCCAAGCGATTCCTCCAGGATGGTCTTGGCGAAACCCCATACACGACCGTGAAGAAGGCCATACTGGCATGGTATGGCGAGGAAAGTCCCGAGAAGGCGACCATACGACTCTGGACAGCCCAGAGAGACCCCGACGAGTCCATCCGACGGTTCGCAGAACGACTTCTGGCCACGGCACGATCGGCTGTCCGAACTGAACCCAACCTGAACGATGCCCAACGTCGGGAATGGACAAGACGAAAGGCACTCAGCGCTTTTGTCCGCGGGCAACCGAAAGAACTCCATCTCTACTTGCAGGGTAACCCTCCGGACACCTTGGAGGATGCAGTGGAGCGGGCTGAGGGATGGGAGGACGTAATGAGAGCGAAGCAGGACTACGATGCTCGATGGGACATAACCGCTGTCAGCGGATCAAGACCTTCGGAGCCCAAGAAATGCTACTCTTGCGGAGAACCAGGGCATTTTGCAGCAAACTGCCTGCAAAAACCCAGAAGCCCGCTTCCGTTACCCAAACAAACCGGCCACGTTCGGCGATCACCAGTTGATACCGGTGCCGACGAAGTTACCACCGACCGTCCCAGTGCTGCCCTGTATGTACTGTGGTGATATGTCCCACTTTCCAGTGAGTTGCCCCCACGGACTCTACGCGGCCTTGTTCTGCAATTTCTGTGGATCCCGTGACCATCTGGAGGCTGATTGCCTTAAGAAGAAGAAGACCCTGCCCATCTCAAATCCGCGAATGCACCAGGTCAGAAACATCAGCACGACCCAGGAAACCCAAGCCAATCTCACGACAAATAATGAGGACGAGCCAACCATTGAAGTCTGCGGAGACGAGCTGGTGGCCTACCAGACCGCTGTGAATTGTGTCATGAGGCCCATGATACTGATCACCGCCGGCTTGGGGAGGGAATTCCGGCGAATGGTCGTGGATACTGGTGCTGCAGTGTCTGTCCTATCAAGACCTGTGCCTGGCATTGACATCCGCCCAACAACGTTGAAGCTATGGGGTGCCGACGGACAACCACTGCCCGTGCTGGGGATCCAGGAGGTACGTACCACCATCGGTCTGGTTACGATTACGCACGCATTCTATGTCTTCCGACGACCTGACTCCGGCTTGGATCTGATCGGACTGGACCTCCTGAGGAAATTACCCCTTGGCATACGCCCGGATATCGGCGTAGTGGAGATGAAGGAACCCACCACTGGGAAGATGATCTCCATCGGCGTGGTCGCCACTGACCCGGACCTCCTCAGGCACATCCGTCAACTGAAGGGCGACGGGATGGCGCGAAAAGCCCAGAAAACCGCTCAAGCCACGAAACCCGACACCGACAACAACTACCAGGGCGGGCCAACAGTCGCTTCAACATCTGCCAAAGCCTCTGAACCTAGCGTCGACAACAACCACCAAGGCCAACTGACCACCGAACCAACACCACCCAGAAAGCAGCCGGTGGTACACCCTCCGATGTCCGATGTAGCAGAGTTCCCAATTGAGATCCGGGACAATCCCCCTTCAACCTCTGAATTGAAGCACCAGGTGCATCAGCATCTGACTCATCTGGCAGGACCCGACTACCAATTGGTCAAAGACGGCCTGAGCCGTGTTCCTGTTGGCGCCATCATATTAAGTTTGCCAAAGGAACTTCTGATGGCAGCCCAATCCTTGGACCCCTGGATCTCCACCCTGACTGCTGACCCAGAGAAGCATCGACTAAAGAAGGAGGAAGAAGTCTGGAGGAAGGAGGTCGATGTGGATGGCCAGCGGATCACGGTGCCACTGATCCCATCCACCATGCGGCGCTGGTTCCTGACCAATTGTCATCAACATCAGTGGGCCGGGCACCCTGGCATAGAAACAACCACCCGAGTCGCAAGACGGTACGGGTACTGGAAGAAGATGGTACGTGACGTCCGAGAGTTCGTCCAGAAATGCCAGGAGTGCCAGGAGAGGAACACTTCCCCGAATTTGACACCACCAATCCAAAAACCCGACAAACTGACCGATGTCGATTACGAGGTCCAGGATGTCCTGGGGAAGACCACACGTTACCACCTCAGCATGCTCAAGCCAGCGTTTACCAACAGCGTGCCAGACGACGCCGTCACCCCCGACGTAGCGGAAGAATGGCGCCCACCCGAGAGCCCTGCCCCTCCACTTAGCGAAGATAGCGGAGGAACGTGGTTGTTGGACCCCCTTGAATGGCCGGAACCAGTACGGACCGAAGAAAATCCTGAACCTGGGGCCCAGGGCCCTGGAAGATCCTCCAGCCGAATCCCGATTCCGATTAGGACGGCGTCCAGTCCATACGGGCTAAGACCAAGGCGCAAAACGATCGACTACGCGCAGCTCCACGCGGGGAAGATGTCAACACCTCGAACGGGATGAAGCAATTGAAAAAAAAAAAATGAAAAAAAAAAAAAAAAAAAAAAAAAAAAAAAAAAAAAAAAAATAATTTTTCAAGTTTTGTGGTATACTCGTAGTTTGTGAAATAGAATAGGGAATGTCTTACCTGTAGAATAAAACGCACAACACCAGTACTCACCTTGTTTGATTAATGACCGTGCCTCATGGGTCGGGACAGGACTGCCTTGCCACTCCCCTCTTTTCCTTTGTTTTTCCCTTGTAATGGTAGCTAAAATCTAGGATTGTTGTTCAGCGTCTGGCTCTGTGCAGAGAGGGAGGTTGTCTGCATGATACATGAGCCATTGACTGACGTACAACGGGTGAGTCGGAGCGTGAGAGGAGACTAACAGAAGGGCCGGTTTGTATGTTTCAGGGTATAGTGGGAAAATAGGAGATCAGCGAACGACACCAGAAGACTATGGCGCTACCTCGGCCGCGGGTACCGTCGTCGGTGAGCAGCACGGACTTGGAGCCCGGAAGTACGGAGTGGCTGGCCGTCACCTCCACGGTCATCATGGGGCTGGGCAAGCTGGTCGCGTCCTGCGACAGGATGCCAACACAGAGGCGGATTCTGCTGCGCTGCCTAGACGAGCTTGGGGAAAGCTTGAACGTTGGCGACTCGGGGGTGGACATGAGATCAAGATCGAGTGGTGGGTCGGTGGAGGTCGAGTCCCTGCGTTGCCGAGTGATCATGATGGAACAACGGCTGCAAGCCATGACCCACCTCAACGACTCATTCGGGTCGAGCACGCATCGCGCCACCCCTCGAGGATCGTCGACACCACGACCTGACAGCAACGTGGAAGGATACCCCGCCCCTGCATTCACAGCGCCCGCCGCGGCCGAGCCGAGTATTGCCGACTCGTCGACGTCGTCCTCGGACTCCTCGTCATCTGAAGAAACCGCACGGGGATCAGACACCACCCCAGGGCAACCGCGTTCCGGCTCCTCCCGGGCCTCCACCCCTCGGCCGGTGAAGGTCGTCCTAGCTGATGGGGATGCTGGCGCTAGTTCACCCGTGGCCCCTGCCGACCCATCCAACATACCACCTTGGAACATCCGCGCCAGCGTACCTTCGACGAATGGGAGCGTCCTGTGCTGCATCTGCACGAAGCGACAACACCCGCCGACAACCTACCGCTGCGGTGGCTGTAAAGTGATGTGGAATCGGCTGGTGAGAAAGTGCCGGAACCTACGACCCACGGATCCCGCCTACCCGAAGCCCTGCTCCATCGCCGAACACGAGAAGGACCGCCCACCAACCTGTGCCGCTTGCAGACGCTGGCGGTACGAGCAAGCGTGGATAGCAGCCAAACGACCTGACGCAATGCCCATCGCACCAGTCACCCCCACCGGAAGGAAAATTGCCGAGGTAGACCTCGGCCTCCGAAGATCGGAGGGGTGTAACGGGGCGGCAGATTTCAAGCGCCCCGTCAAGAAACTTCGGCGGCGGGGGACGGAACGACCCCTCTCCCCTCCAAACGCCTAACCCCAGCTGGGCGGAAGGCGTGCCCTCTTTGGATTGGGTAGGCGATGGGCGGCGCAAGACACCCAGGGAGGAGTAGAAGGGGAAGGCGACGTGACGAGCGGACTGAGAGAACTAACATCAAGCAGTCGTATCCGAACTCAAGAGAAGGAAAGTTGAAATCTCCGTTCGCGGAACGGAGTGAAGTGAACCGGGACATCGGAGTGAAGCGAACCGGAACATCGAAGTGAACCGGGACATCGAAGCGAAGTGAACCGGAACATCGAAGTGAACCGGGACATCGAAGCGAAGTGAACCGGAACATCGAAGCGGAACACCCGACGCGTAACAAGTCAACCCCTTGTGACCCGGTGTTGTGAAAGTGACCTGAAGGAGCGAGTGTATCGTGGTTCCTTCAGGGTGAGAACTCGGGAATTGGGAGATCAGCCAATTCCTATCCCGTAACAGTGGACCCCTATTACGAACTGAAAATCCCCCGTCGGACCCGAGTGTTGATCCGTTCGCGCCCGACCGACGGCCAATAGTCTGGGTTTTCCACGCACCGCCAGTCGTCGGACCTCCGTTGGAAAGAGCCTCGCCTCCTCCGACCTGGACGGCGTTCCCCTGACCGAAGCCGAGCAGCGAAGAGCACATCACCCTGTTGTCTCCATCCGAAGGAGTTGGTGCACGTAAGTGGCTAAATACCTCTGTCTCGTACCCTAGCAACGCGAAAGTCGACTCCTTAAATCTGGCCCAAGCCCTGACGTGTAGTCACCAGAAAGCTGATCAGAGAATTGTAACTGTAACCGTAGTATTTAGTATTGTGTCTGTCGTAGGAAAAGCAAAGGGAATTAGGGGAGGACATTAGTGAATCACTTGTATTTTTCCGTTATTCCAAATCAAACACTCCTGAGCCTTCAGCTACCTCGTAAATTCATTGGCCTTCAGCCCTTCACTTCTACCTACTCACTAATTAGATTAAGTCATAGTCAGTATCCTTCTCGGCCGAGACATTCCATATTTCATATTTCGAACAATTGCGTTATTATAAACCAATATTGAACTCTTGTCTTTCACTCACGAAACCCCATTCCTCAGAGCTTAGTAAATTCAGGTGTACTTGGAGTCTATGACCGACCATCTCCGACATTCCGGACGGTAAGTGAAAGTCTTTAGTCTCCCACTAATTTATTCGCCTAGGTCTATTTCTGGATCCCTAGCCCGTTAGGCGAAACGGCGGGTTACAGGATTTTCAACTACCCAAACTGCTGCCTTATGGAAAAATGAAATGAAGTCTATGGTGAAACCAAAACTAAGAAAGAGCATGATGAGAAATAGGGCACTCTGAGTTGCTTCAATATCGTTCCTCTAAATTTGGTTTAGCCGCATCTTACTCTCTTTGTCCTATTTTATTTCCTCGTCTTTATTTTTCATTTATTTGTTTGTACAAGAGGCGATAAAGCCCAATTACGATGAGGCTATCGATGAGTGTGTAACAGACACAACATATTGGGGGAATGTAAATTATGGGATAAAAAGAATATTTTAGGGTAGGTATTAAATTGGAATGGCATAGGTGATTAGGATGAAGGGTGGCTAATGTGTCTTTTCCAAGCGGGAGCGGAGATCGTGTTGGGGTCATTGGCGAAACCGATTACCGAGGTTCATGAGAAGGTTGACTGGGGCGTGACTTTGGTAGGTATGAGGGTAGTATGGTAGGTATGGTGGAGGTATGAGGGATAGAAAAAAGAATCTCTATTCCTAGTGTAGACGTCTGGAACTCTGAAGTTGATAAGGATATTGGTGGACTGATGAAAATATACGGCGTTATTGAGAATTTTTGGGAGCCAGACCATGTCAAGGACCAGTCTACGCCCCTCAAGAGAAGGCTAGTTCGAAGAATGTCATTATCCATTCGTAGGCACCTCGTGATTTGCAGCCGGGAAGAGCGTGTCAAGATTGAATTTGAAGTAGAGGAATCAGAGAAACTTGTGTGATCTTTGGAACATGAAGGTGGCGAATAATATTGAAATATTGTGTCGGGCTTTTCGAGAAAGGGTCAGCCACTGTAAGTCTGAACGTGGGCTGATGATGATAGTGAAGAAAAAAAGAAGTAGGAAAGCAGCATACACGAGAAAGCCGTTCAACCCACGCGAAGTTTGTTTTGCGACGTTGAGACTCGGTCGACGAGGTGCGCAATAGCCAGGGGACGGGCCAAGGACAGTTTTCAGCTGATGGGCGCGTGGTGATCAGACAGCACGTCTCCGAACCTCGAGGTCTCGTGAGTTGCAGAACCTAGTGGTGGTGGGTAATTATCGTCTATCGAAAAACATCAATGTTTGATTTTCGTCGCGAGACAAGATCAAGGAAAATTTCCGGGTGCTACTATACGAGCACAGTGCTCGCAGAACTAGAAGGAGAATACTTCGTCTCATGGAGCTCTAGGATCACACTTTTTGGCCTTCCCCTCGTCTATACTTCTGTTATTCGTCTACTCATTTGCTGGATAATTGTCCAACATCTCACTAGAAATCCATCTTTGTGCTGTAGTTGATCTCGATAACGTCCAGCGCGACCCCGAAGCCTGAGAAATATCCCCGTGAAGCTCATGCGTATAGGAGGGTATTTAAACTAACGGTTCAAGTCCACTCGTTTTCATCGCATTGTGCGTACAGCAGGTGGGCGCAGAGACATGGCAGGTGAACGACGCGGAGGTTGGTACCGTTGCGTTTAAAAGGGCACAAATTGCCCGGAACTGATCACGTGGCGACGCGCATCGCGGATCCACGGTTGTTCTATTCAGCCTTATGACGAAGCTCTGACGTAATCGAACAAAAGTAATTGAGAAAGACCGCTTTTACTGTCAGAAACGTCGTATGAATACAGCCTCGATATGGCCCCAACTATGCGCATTTTACCATTTAGATCCGAAAACATTGGTTGATTATTCAAGGAATAACCAACCAAAATAGTCATTCGTTTTATGAGATATGAGCAAGTGTCTAAATTTTGCAATTTAATTTCAGAACTGGTTAATTTATACTTACCCAACACCTTACTCCACTTCCCAACATAATTATATCCTCCTCTTAATGAAAGTTACTCGTTACAAATAGTGACATGACAGCTGTGTGTAAGAAAGAAATCAATTCATTCGGCTCTTCGTATGTAGGACGCACCATTCGCCTCTGCCAGGTCTACCATAGCAAGCAAGCTAAGTTGATTCAAATTAATTTATGACATTTTGGATCCTCTCTTGAATTGAAAAAAACCCTAAATTTATCAAACTTTACACCTTGCAATTGACCATTAATCAAATAAAATTTTCTTGAGGCAATCAACCGAGTCAAATGTGCCCGGGAAGGGGTTATATACATAATTAATTTTTTCTTGAGATTCGCTTATTAACTGTTCAGCTAATTCTGATTTTATTTATTTCCAGGGATGAATTCCTTTAGGAAATTACTGAGAAAGGACAAGGAAAAAAATGACCCGACTACTGCGATATCAAAGCTTAGGGAAATGGAAGAAACGTTCACCAAAAAGCAAGAATATCTTGAGTTCAAGATTAGCCAGGAGCTTGAAGTCGCGAAAGCCAATGGAAAAACGAATAGGAGAGTGGCCCTTCAAGCGCTAAAGAGAAAGAGAAGACATGAGCAGCAGCTGCAGCAGATCGACGGGACACTTACCACCTTGGAGATGCAGAGGGAGGCGTTGGAGTCGGCAACGACCAACACGTCGATCCTGTCGACTATGAAAAAGGCAGGAGACGCCCTCAAAATCGTCCACCAAAAAATGAAAGTTGACGACGTTCACGACATCATCGACGATATCGCCGAGCAACAGACGGTAGCCAAGGAAATTGCGGATGCCATTTGCGCCAATTGGGCCAGTGTCAATGACCCAGACGAAGACGAATTGCTCAAAGAGCTGGAGGAAATGGAGCAAAGAGAGCTAGACCGCGAGCTGCTCGAGATACATTCAACCTTACCTCCCGTCCCCTCGCGCCCTGTTCCTGGCAGCAGCAAGAGCCGGCAAGAGGACGAGGAGCCTGAAGATGATGCTCAGTTGAAGCAGCTCGAAAAGTGGGCGGCATAAGTCTGGCTCTACTAATACCCTAAGTTCCTTCTCCTTTTCTAAATTAATCTTATCAGAAAATTAATTCTCATTGAATATAGACTGCTAATTTTAGGTTTACAATTTACGAGTTTTTTTCGTAGTTCTTTGTGTAACCTGTAAGTAGAACGACGACGGGTGTCATTTTTGGTGACAATTTTCTGAAACCAAAGCGCCCCAGCTCCCTTCTGTCGATGCATGAATTTCCGAGTATTTTTGTATTTCTGGATGCCACAATTTTAAAAAATCGTAAAAAATGTCAAACACGGGGAAATTAAGGAAAACAGGGGGTGTGGCGTGTCCTGGGCCCATTCCAATCAATTCAGCGTCAAAAATTTAGTGGAAAATGATACCCCACTCACCAGAAATCGTGAAAATATATTTTTCGGAAAAACACATTTTGACCCTCCTCCCCCAAATTTGGTCCGGTCGGACGTTTCGAGGGCCATCTAGAGCCGGAAACTGGTCAGAATTTCAGGTTTTTAGAAAATTTTCTACTATCAAAAACGGCGAAAAATTGTTGGTGCAGATCGGTCGACTTTCTACATGAAAATATATGTTGATTACTCAAGGAATAACCAACCAAAACTGTAATGTCAGTCTGCCATCCACGCCGTTCTTTGCAGGAGGAATGTCTAAAAATCTCAAATTTAAGATTGACTACACTGTTCTAAATTGGTCATTAAAACTGTGGCTTCTTTAAAAAATTGTTTTCGTTATTTTCGGAGATGTTGTTACTTCGTCTGCTTACTTTTCGAGGCTGATTCGAATCGGGTCATTCCGAACAGATTCAACACTGAACGTGGGTACCTACTGGTCAAGACAGATATTTTGAAAATAAGTACCTAATTTAAAAAAATAAGGTTTTTTTTCTAAATATGTGGGTAGGTACTGACTCTGAAGACCCTTGAGATACGTTTTCCCCCACGAACAAGATTTTCCTAGAATAATAAACCGTTGTATGACACTTTGTAGTGTTTCTTATCATTCCTCAAACCTAGAACCTGATGATGAATTCGCGCTCCGTAACCATCTCTTTGTTTACTTTTAGCTACATTGAATCTCTTCGTAAGTTAATGCTAATAACAGCATTATTAGTCGCCTACCTAGAGGATGCACCGTTGACCAGATCCCCATAAGAAACAATTATATTAATTTTAGTTTATTTCATATATTTCGCGGTTCGTTGACACAGTTAAGATGAGCAGTAAAATAAATCATGAATTATATTTGGAGTAGTGGTTATAAAAAAGTTTTGAAAAACTCCTACGAGTGAAGGGGTGGTTTTTAGATTCTCGCTGGTCTTCATCGATGAGTTTAGAAAGGGTTTCGTTACCACATCTCCCGACGCGTAACAGCCACAGTTCCAGCTGCAGTGTCGAAACGCAGAAAACGTTACGCGAAACTAGCAACTAACTAGATATGATGTCGCGGCTCGTACATTGCGGGAGGTAGCGAGTGCAGATGTCACAAGTGAACAAGCGTTATTCAAAGGAAAATGGTTCATTTTGACGTTTTTCAAATTTAAATAAATTCATTTCAGGTCCTATATCTCAGGTAAGTTCATAGTTGTTTTGAAAAAAAAAAAAAAAAAATTTTTTTAGGTGTCATAGGTGGAGATTATTTTTGACTATTCTAATAAGTTTATTGCTCTATTTTCTTAGTTTTTCTTGAATTTGCTCTCACTTTAACGACGGGAAGAGAAGGACATGGTTTACTTGTCTTGATGAAATACTGCCTAAATTAAGTGGGTATCGTTCAAACTCATGGTTCGATCTCAGGAATCATCTCAATAACGTTTCTCAATAGATGTACCCTACTAATTTCAGAAAAAAATACGTAGGTATACATATACATTATGGGTAATTATTTGTCGATCTGTGGTCATCATTTTTTTCTTTGCACAGGTGATTCATTGTGATTGGTGACTTAGGCAAAATTGTAATATACCTAATTCCTTCAAACAAAGAAAAAAATTGCGCACGTTTCGGATATCAACGAGTTGACCCACAAAACTGACGAGATAACAGTTGGAAAATAAACCCATGGCGACTTGAGCAGACCGTGATTCATATTATTATCGTCGGTTCCATAGAAAGGTGCCTGTCATTCCAAGCATTTCTCTTGTATTTTTCAATCATTAAAAAAAATCCTTCTTACACATAGGCGCAATAATAATAATAATTATTTTTTTAATTGTTTTAGAGTGTAAGTGTTGAGGAAAGTGGGAAGCCGCATGTTCACTTGTTATGTATTTGGCGGGGGGGGGGGGGGGGTGTTTCTCTAATGTCTTTTGTTTGAATCCGGTTTCTCGTGCAGATCACACATGCTCTCATACCTCTTCTACGGATGTCCCGAGTGTAGCCGTCCAATCTGTAACAGAAATGAAAACCAGTCACGACGCGTACAACTGAAGGAGAGTGTTCTTAGCATGTAACTAGTGTCGTTATCTTACGTTCCCATCTCCTCCGTCGTTATGTACTCTCAACAGGGTACGTACGGAATGACAAAAGATTTTGAGCAAACATTAGAAGTACGTTCGTACGTTTTTCATCATTAGAGCTAGTAAATGTTTGAGATAATGTGTTTTTGCAAAAAAATGTTCGAGTTTTCTTATTTCCCTTGGTCACCATTCTCCCATTTCCGTTTTAAGCTCATGAACGAAAATGAGGCTGAAACGTACATCAAGATAGTAGAAATCAGTAAACCAACTCACCGGAAAACGCTTTTTGCTTCCATGTTACAATGAGCGCATTCTTCCCGGATGTGACTATGCGAATTTCGCCTTCAAACTCCGCTTAGATTGATCATTTAAGCTAATAATTACAACTAACACTCTTACTCTAACGAGATTTTTTATGAAAATTTTTCTAGGAACAAGTAATTTCTTAGATTTGTTTACTGTTTACAACTATGTCTAACGTTCATAGTGGAGCCGTACATGCCCATTCGGCGTCCATGAATTGATAGGTTCCACATCTAGATGCAGTCTTCGGTGGGTATATCAGCTTGATTGAAACTACCGGCAATCAATTGCGTAGCTCGAAAAACGATGGCTCGTGATGCTAGACAAGTGACAATGTGAAAAATGTCTTCCTTTAAGAGAGCTGCAAATCGGCCCTATAACCTCATAAATTGACCAGCTAGAGTAGAGAATGTAGAAAGAAGTATTGAGACTTGACTCGTGATTATGAAATGATCATTTGTTCAGGGGAGGCGGAATGACAGCTCATCGCTGGTTTTTATATAAACCGTGATGCCTTATTTTTTTCCTTCTTTTAGTTACGCAGTACCTACATGTAACTCGGCGGTCGCGAATGTAGAACGCGGCAGTTATATGTGGTGACACTTTCCTTTATAAAAGAGATTATCATAGGTACTTATTGACTTCGTTATGGATTATCGCTCCGAAGCTTTTTCTATTGTCTTGCTTTTTATCTTTAAATGGCAATAGGTCAATTGTTATCGTCATTCGTGCTACTTTCCCATTATTATTTCATATGCCATACCAATGTTTTTATCATAAAAAATTCGTTTTTACTTGAATCGTCTTTAGAGTTCCACATGATTTATTTAAAATTGTCTTCTTTTTTCAATACATAAAACGCCCTCTGTTAGTTTAATATCTTGACGCCTCTCTTCTGCGGTGTTCTATTCGTGAACCTCAGCGACCTAAATCGGGTTTATTTCGGATACCGGGACGCCAATGGCAGGAATAGACGAGGAAAATGGGGTCAAAGCTGGAGAACTTTCACGGCCATCTTTTTCTCCTATTTTCAAAAGAACTGCTTTTTCATCGCCGAGGTCTTCACGCTCTTTTTATCGAATTTCCCATTTCGTCAGGCCGAAGGAAATAGCACGTCGTGTCCTATGTGAAAATCGTAAAATCTCGACGCAGTGATATATTCGTCGAATTTTATAAAGCCTTTTTCGACCCTACCTGTTCAGTTCGTATTCATTTTTGTCAAATTCACTGAGTTTTCAAGAGTCCAGGTCGTTCTCACGACATCAACCACCCGGTATCCAACTCAGCCACACAATGCGGATGAACTCTTGTCTCTGTGAAAAATCTTGCTGATGTTAATTGTATGCCACAAAGAAGGATTGAAATCTTATCGATAAATAACAAAATATTCTTCATAATGACCACGTGCCGATCTTCCTCAGGTTTGACCGGTTTTCTCTTTCGATGACCGAATCCTTCGGAACCGATTACTTTTGTGACGGACGGACAAGGGCGATTGCACCAGCTAAATACTAGAAGCTCTCAGTCTAGCGTAAGTGGGGGGATATTATGTAAAAGGTGAAGTAAAAACCCTTGTCCAATCGGCCCCTCTGTATCCGTAGAAATCTCGATTTCACGGGTCCCCGGAGAGCGACTTTTAAAAACACCCTTCTGAGTTGTTCTTGTGAAAAAATGTGATTTTGTTGCGACTGGAGAACTTTGGAGACCCAGATTTTTGATACTGTCACTGATTCCAAGCCATTCTATTAGCTGGATGTCCTTGATCGGAGATACTTATTACAAAATTTGAGGAAACAATATCTAGTCTGAATGATTGAAGCTCATTTTCAAGAAAATTCAATTTGGTTTTCTCGAATACCACGTTGTTACTTTAAAATTCATACTACTATCACAAGACAGATAGATCATTTTCTGCTTATCACATGCTGGAACGCCTTTTGCAGATAAAAATTCGCTGCGAGAGGCCATATCCTGAGCCTGATAACGAAACTTCCAGTTTCTCTGTACTTCTGTGGAACAGGTAGATACAATCTTGCCCAGGTGATGGCGGAGAGCGGTAATAAATTCGAAGTCGATTGCCACAGGCTGTCGGAAAGATTTTAATAAGGCAAACGAGACGGCTCACACAGGTGATGCAACAGGGTTGGCACACATTAGTGAGTATGATCCGCTTTGATAAGAACGGTTTGTTAAAGCTTAATGATAGACAATAAATATGCATTTCTCCGCCTTCAGCTTTCTGCACGCGGAGGAAATGAATGGGTCTTCAATCCTTACCCATCATATTACAATGGTTTTAACGAATGGTTTGAATAACCTATCCTCGGATTTGTGTAGACCATACAATGTTTCTTTCCCCCCAAACTTTCACCTTTTGCGTTCCAAAGTGTACATTTAATGCCCGTCCTCTTCGAAAATGTTGCGGATTTGTTCGGGTCCAATTTCGGGCTAAATAATTTTCAACTCGAACGTCAGGTCGGCAGGGTATGGGTGGAAATGGGAAGTTTTGAATGTGTTTTCCGACATATTCAGAGACTAGTTAGGTACTCAAGTGCTAATCAGGTACCTATTCACAAAAAATTTTTTTTTTTTTTGAATCTTCAATATTTCGACGTCAAATTGATTAGTATGGGTTTGGATCGATTGCCGCAAATGGATGCAGGGTATGGGTCAAAATGGTATCCATAAATTCGGATACCACTGCCCATATATACCTTTTCAGCTGATATTTAACAATGGAAAATTTATTCTCACGGATGTGCCATTTGCCTCAAACTTGCAGAAGTTCAGTGTGGAGTCGTGAATGAACTTCTAAACCTCCAAACCTTTAACCTGTTTCTCATGCGTAAGCACCTCGAACGTGATGAAGAACTTCATTATAGGTGCACATTTTTTCGTATACGAATCCGATGAACTGACTTGAAGTGAGCGGGTCAGGTGAAACGCAAATTTAACGACAATGAATTCACTGTTGCAACAAGCTGCTGCTCGTACAGCAGAGAGCGTTAAGAGTCGAGAATAACGGATAGAGTTGCCCGATAATAACGAAAGAATCGCACGGAAATTACACCATCGCCTCCGATCGCATGTGTTGGATGTCGTGAATGACATCTGAGCTCCGATTAGAGGGTTGCACCGCGAATCGATGGTGTGGATGGAAATTGTGGGTAACCTCAGTGAAGTCAAGGAGACTCAGATTATCGCCTGTACGACTGACGTGGTAATTACTGTACGATTTGTTGACGCTTGATAGTTTCAATTTCTTGAGGCGGCGCATTTATTCATTCGGTCGCAGCTGGTCAAAGGCTTGCCATTCCTCAAGGCAATATCAATTTGTGGAGATTTGTTTATCCTGAATGTATAGGGTGGTTTCGTTAGTCCATACAACATCAGTGGAGACATCCGACTCGTAAAACTTGCAATCAAGTATGGTATTTTTCCCCCTTGTAAGGTTAGGCAGTTACTACCTACTATTACTCTAATGTTGTTTTCTCTAACCCTTTTACCTATAATGGACTTCCTTATTATGTAATCAAATTCTGAACGGCGTAATTAGTTTTGTTTATATCGGGCAAAAACTGCCACCTGCGCCTTTAACTGTATCTTATGACAAGGACTTCCTCAAGAGACGGCCCTACCATTTTCTGATGGCCTTCACGGTTAGGAATTTTCTTGACGATTGTTTTCTCGCGCAATGCCCACCAACTCATATAATACTTAATGCAAGTTTCAAGGCTACTGGAGATTGTACACTGTCGGTAACATATTCCTCTAGTTCTTCGTAGGCTCTAGGGAGTGGAATCACACATCATTTCTGTTATTTCTCACTGCTTCGCCTGACTGTCCATAGCCACTTTAGTCCTAAGTCCCTTGCTATTTGTCTTTTATCATGCTTTTCTTAGTTCAAGGAAAAATCAGCTTTCTCTTCTTCTTCCTTAAGGACCCCGCTGCCAATTTTTTTTTCTTGGGGTGTTCTACCGTCGTACCCAAATTTGATTTCATTTCCTTGATTATTTTTGGGATGAGCTCTCCAATAATTAGCACAATCACTCGTCGAAACCATTATCTTTACTTTTTCCTCTCATATTCTGCCGATTTGTGATTGAATTTATATCTGTCCAACCTCCTACCAAGACAAAGTGATGGTGTTTTGAGCTCCCAACGTTCGCTCTTTTCACCCGATCATTATTAAGCCGTATGATCAAAGTAGGTTGATATCTCGTTGGCGCTCAGAAATAATCAAATATTAGGATTGACCATACAGAATATTTTCCTTGATTCCTAATTTCTTATATCCCTCTATGATATTGCTTTCTCACATAGTCGTCGATTCTGCTACTACTCACGGTTGCTCAAGTCCTGGCCTGGCTCTGGCAGTAAACAAGCTACTGGCGTCGTGTTTACTTCTTCTTCAGAGAGTGAGCCTTCTTGAGGCCCCAGTCGTGCTGGGGCTCCCAAGCTGGTGACCTCCATCCCATTACACGGGTTGTTGGCCCCGTGGAACGCTCCTACGCGTTTTTTCCTCCCTAGTCTTCACCAGATAGAGGAAACAAATCTCGAGAGCAACTCAGAATTAATTCAAAATGATTTGGTGGCACGTTAATTTCCTCGCTAAAAAAATGTCTGGTTGTTTGGACTCACCTTATAAATAGCAATCCCAGAACAGGACAGGTAAATGAATCCAGCTCGGGCCGCGGTTTTCACAAGAACATCGCGGAGAAATTCACTTGTATTCACAGTGACACCATGCGTTGGACTGCACGTCTGTCTTCCTCCGCCCCCACCTCGCACCCCCTCTTCACCCCCATCGCTTGGACCCCTCTCTCATCAATGCAGTGCAACCGGGCTCTAAACTGATGTGTTGTGCCAGCCATCGACATTGTCGTGGGAAAAGTATCAATAACCAAGAAATTCATGGTTGGCCGAAACAAGCCTCTCTTTCGGAGACTTGCCTCGTGGCTTTGAGAGGTTGTATTGGGACTTGATTGATGTGGAGGTTTTGGACTTTTTATTTATGGTGGGTAGGGGTTGACTGATACTACATCCTTGCTAAATCCTGACGGGTGACTGGCTTGACGTTCTTGGCATTTTGTGCTCCATTCTCTGACAAATGGTTCTCCATGGTTCAAACAACAAAAGACACAATATTATACGTATATTAAAACTATCTGATCCCGTTATATCGTTATTCTCATAACCATTGTTGTATACGTTTGTTGTATTCCGTAGCTGCACGATACTATCGCCATCTAGCATCAGAAACCAAGCAAGCCGTTATACCAGGCATTATGTCAACCCAAAAGTGGTTCTATAAAAATCGTATTCCAAGTTTTTAGAGCAAGCGAATGAAAATACTACAAGCCGGGCCTCGACATTTTGTGCGGGACCGCGTATTAAGAACCGCGCTATTCTCCAGGACTCGGCATTCTATTTGCCATGAAGGTCAGTTCGACCACGAAGCCTCGTGTTAAAAGTCGAGGTCTCCTAGTTAGGTTTACGCCACATCGATCGTGAAGCCGTTGATTTGAATTGTGCACAAATGACCAACCCACAGACGAGAGGATACTAATTACAGGGGATTGGATTTCTAACGATCAATGTGGCAGCTGAAAGTAGATTGTTACAATTATTGCTAAAACTACTTTGACCTATTCAAAAAATACGATAAAGAGGTAACTTAGAAGTGAATATTCCAAACCAGTAGAACTACCGATGGTAAAGTTTTATTTCTTCTGTTAATTAAGGCTGTAATTGAAAGTGATGAGTTCGTTAGAATGTACTGTCTGCTAATCCTCTTAGTTGGAGGATTCTTTGAATCTGTTTCGATTGTGTTATGTGAATTTATATGAAGAGGCAAGAATGCAGCGTCAATGCCAGGTACCTATTGGTTCTACCAGGGAAAATAATCATTTGAAAATCACAGGAGTTATTTATTCCTCGGACCAGGAATCTTCCCTTCTTTTCACCAAATTTGATCCGATCTTGCCGAAAAGTTCCTTTTCACTGAAATCATATTCTGCGATCCACGCGTGTGGTTCTCGGAATTTCGGACGCTGAATTCAATTCGCACTTTTTGTTCTTAACATCATGAAACATCCTGGAAAAAAATGTTGGGGCCGATCGGAGATGTCCCCATGTGACCTTAGGCATGAAAACAGGTTAATTATTCCTTGAATCAAAAATGGATCATTTTTACTGGTATATACGCTTTGGATCTCGGAAAGTGGCGGTAAGCATATGAGGAAGTGCAGGCATTTCTGGTACGAGGAGTATGGTTTTCGAAATGAAATCTTTGCTCCCTTCCAGGATGTAAAAATAGTCAGAGCCGTATCTGCCTCAAGAACGTGGTCCACAACTTGTACCTTGGAAAACACCTTACCTGTCTGAGCGTATGTGGAAAGTATGAAAGTCTTACCATTAACACATAAATCAAGGGCAATTTCCGGCGTCTGCGCCTCTACGTGCGGTAGGTCTGTGGTGCAATCGCGATGACCTTTTTCGAGACGATCGTGCCTTCATCGGGACAGCAGTTGGTAGCCACCAGCTTCACACTTTACTTGGTTGAAGTCCTCACGAGAAGTTCAACTGCAAAGTGAAGCAGGCTGTACGAGGCGAAACTTCAGGAGGTGAAAGCTTGTTGAATTTATTTAGATTTAAATTACTAATTAACTGTACTATAGGCCGAGAGAGCTGCGTTAATTGATTAATATAAAAATAAAGACGAGAACACTATCTTCTCAACCTGCCCCACAACTTTTCTGGAAGATTACAATCTTAAGGAAGAGCCGGAGCAGAAGCGTAGGAAGTACTCAATATGTTTCAGCATTTAGGCAACTTCAGATTTCCTCTGAATATGAGGCGTACTAGCCTGATTTATTTACTGCATTATGCACGTTAACTTTCCCATGGATTTCTATGAAAAGACGCAGTGTCATTCAACGGCTTATAGCTGATTCTGATCGAGTTATGACTCGATAAATATGCCATTCTGAGCCCATGTTTGTTTCAACCACCCACGAATGACAGAATCTTCTCGCGCACGGCTACGACTTGGATGAAGACCAAAATCTTTATTCCCCCACCTATTGTTGACTGTGAGATAACTCCTCGGGCGATCTGTCATTGACGCCGTACTTGGAAGGGAAAAAACTGCCCGCCCGCGGTCGGCAAATGAGTTATAGTTTTGGCGCGTGACTGAGTGACCACAGGGACGCCTTTACAATCCGCGAGTTGCATCATTTAGAAAACTTTCGACGACTTTGGTCTGAGTTCAGTTCAGGATAGCGGAGTAGAAAAAGATCTTCCTTGGGGAAAGTAGTCTTCGATTTCTCGTGGGCCTGAAGGGGAATCGAACGACCGTATGATTTCCATGGAAACAATCGAAGTGTCTGTCGTGTTGTAGATTGATTTCATGGCTTGATGGTGTGTCAAGTCTACAGAGAACAGTCGCTCCCTGCAGATGGTTATATAGAGGTTCCTAGAGAAAAGATAGATAATATCGCACCCGTCGTGGAATACTGTCACACCTCAAAAAATTCATTTTTCTGTTTGTGACGGCAGCGTCTAATTTGCTTGTAGAATAAAGCACCGAACGCAGTCCAGTAGTTGGCCACCGGGCAAGGGTAGTTACAGTTTCAAGTTGAGGGGATTCGCCTGCTGCATTTGCTGAATACTGTTGCATCTTTCACTCCAGTAATAACCTTGAACCCGTCTGGTCCTTTTCGCGATGTGACAGTATTCCACGACGGGTGCGATATCTACTAAGTAGTGCGAAAAACTTTTGCTGAGCCTGAAAGACGTTGGTATTTCCATTTTGGGAATACCAATAAATTGTGAATGTGCATAGTTCTGGAGGACTCCAGGTCTCGATGGAATAATGGGTGGGTTAACCTATAATTATACTCGATTAAAATAAGCTAGATTTTCGAGCCCTAATACCTGTTGAAAAACGCTGGAAAGTCTTCCACAATGGTTTACTATTTCTTAAAGCAAGAGTATGGGGCTAAAGTGAGTATGGAGTGTCCAGGCTTCATTCCGACAGGTAAGGAGGTACCGTATACCCACCTCCTATGGGCGTCAAACCAGAAACTTGGTGAAAAATGACACCCTATGTGCCTAGTTCCCAGAAAATCGAGTTTAAAAAAAAAATCCATTTGTCCACTCGTGGCGTTTACTACCGGCAGGAATCGTGTTGGTGAATGCAACGAGGAGCCAATAACTCCACGGGTATCTTGCAACCGTGTTACTACCACGAGTTTACATTAAAGCAACTTGAAATGGAGAACGCTGCGACTATTTCGCAATCGTGTTACAACTTCGGGTACTTATTGTGTGACAACAACATGAAACCAAGTCTTTCCCATTAAACCCGTATTGCAAGCGCTTGATAACGTTGTTGCGACGATATAGGGAAGAGAGGTAGGAGAATGTGTTTTCGGAAGGAAATTTTCGAAAAGTTTGTGGATTTAGGCGTTTGGAGTATCATTCTTCAAAACGTTTTGGAAGCTGAATCGAGCTGCGTCCCGAACAAACTGTTGTACGTGCATGGTTTTCTCCATTTTCTGGTGAATATGAAGAGATAATTTCATTTCTAGCAAGATCAACCTAAAGGATAATAAACCTTCGTGGATGAATCTGCAGCTTATTTATCTAGACACCATGGAACGCATATTGTCAAATTTCAAGATTATTCAAGAAATAATAAACCGAAACCGCCGAGTTACAGAACAAATGTTGGGTTCTGAGAAGATGTTCCTACTGTCTGTAGTTTTGACGAGATGGCTCCGGAGACAAAGCCCTACATTGACTGAGGAGTGTCGGACAAAATGAAGATTGAATCACCGATAATGTAGTCGAACCCCTTACTATTCAATTCACTTCGTTAAAACATTACTCAAGTGGTACATTTGAAATGCTTCGATTAATTCTCATTCCTAAAGTCACTTGCGACAGAAAACCACTGCCTTCGAAGTGAGAGAATCCGCTTCGCCCACGGAAATGCAAAGTTTCCAATCCGACCTACTTCTACCGCCTTGGCTTTTCCATCCCGTGTTCACCACAAGACGGAAAAATGCTGATTTGCGATTCTAATAATTTGTGTTTATATTTGTCGAAGAGAATATAGTCCCGGGAGCTATAGCGCACAAGGATGAAGTGGGTTAACAGTTGATGTACATGTACATTTAATATTCGTGTATACTATTTTTTTTTAAATTTTGATTTTGTGCCTGAAGTAATGTGTCAAACAGTTCCGGGCTGGGCCCCAACGTGGGAAAAGGAAGTGAGGTTTGTAGTGGGTAAAAATCTCCACATACCCGGGTCTTTGCTTGCCCCCCCCCCCCTACCCCCTCCCCAGATATCTTATGAAGATTTCCTCACCTTCCTAAAAAAAAAAATTCTATCAAAACTGCGCATTGCTATTGTCTCATCCAGTTGTGAAATTTCGAGCTTACCTACATTTATTGCGCTACGAATTATTGCATCAATTATTTCGCATTTTTGAGAGTTGTACGTACGAACTCCCGAAAGGTCAAACGTACCTAAGGATTTGACTCGGGACTTGAAGGGTCAATGGGGATCGTGCGGACACGCCTACGCTCATTAGATGAAATTGCGTAAACATTTCAAACTCTATCAGATATAAACGGTCTGGCGGGAGTGTCCGATGATTTATCTGACGATTTTGGAATCGAAACCTCTTTTATGGAGAAATCAAGCTTTCTATTTGGAGTTAATTAGGCTGTTAGTCGTTTGGTGGACCAGGTAAACCTTCTTAGAGACGATCGACTTGCTGGACTCTTCTCCGCCCTTGTACTTTTGTTTGGAAGTAGATCAGAGACCATTTTGGCTATTTTTACAACCTTTTCGTTTACTTGTTTTAGCTTTGTAAAAGCCACCGCCTGTTGAATGTCAACACGACAACCTTTCTCATCTACTTCCTCTCACCGTCCATTTTTTGGCAACGTTAGTTTCAGCCCGACCCGACCTTGACTTTTGACGGCAGTTGCTCTACATTACTACCGCCCCCATCAGTATTTTTGTGTATACGCGGTTTAGTTTGTTCAACCTTTCCAACGATCGCATTTTCCCTCAGCGAAATCCGTTTTACTTCGACTTTCTAGTGAGTTTGTTCGCGTAACTTTGATCTCAATTTTTATTTATTCGAAGATGTTTCACCATAATTATCTGCCTAGCGTTGAAATACGGTAACGTTGTCGTGACCCCCATCGTCGACATGAATTTCTAAAAGGTCGATTTTGAGAAACTGATGCCTCCGGGAACGAAAAATCCACTCGTTCTTCCGGCGGTTTATTTGAAAGGAGATCATGTTCATGACGAATATATCGCGATCATAAACGGCTCACGTGACCAATGAGCGCTTCAGTCTAACTTTGCGTCATCTCAATGTTTCCCGTGATGCTGGATGGTGAAATCAACACTAATCTGGTGATGTGATCAGAATTAATGGGCATGTGAAATGTAGCTCAGGGCTCAAGCGCTGCTCTCCGTTTCAATAATTCCCTTCCGGCTGTGTATCCTGTAGAAGTCCAGATTCTTTAGCAGGGTGTTAACGTTTATAGTTGTCAGCTTTCGAGGGTCAATTCTACAACATTTTTGCTACAAAAAAGGTCTCCGGGTCGTTTTTGAGTTATTCACGATTTAAGATTTTTTTGCTGTTATCGACCTAAAGTCACTAAAACGGCCATAACTCCCTCAAGTTACTAGGTAATCTCAAATTTGAGTGCACCGTTGGAGAGAGCGTCAAACTTCCCCTCTTAGGGGCCTCTTAACGTCTCCAATGATTGAGGACTGGTATTTATTAACTCAACCTAAAAGTTAGGAAACAAATGAAAATGCGAAACCTTGTCAACTTTCAGCCGGGTAAAGGTAACATTTTCCCCTAAAAAAATTTCCCAAGTTCATCCGAGGAAAAACATCCCCAAAATACCAGATATTCTCAGATACGTATAGTGATATATTAAATTAGTTTTGTGCCATAATTAAATGGTAGAAATGATGTTTTAAGTAAAAATTCCGAAGTTAATATCGACATTGTGGTTTTTTCATGAAAATACAGATTTCCTCGAACTTGAAGGGTACCTAAGTGCCGACTATTGGGCCATTGTTCAAGCTGATTTAAATTGTGACATCTTATGAGGCTCCGGGAATGAGTTCCGGCATTACTAGGGAAATTTTACGCACTCTTCCACGGTTTACTCAAATTTGAGATTATCTTGTGAATTAAGGGAGTTACGGCCGTTTTTTGTGACGTCAGGTTGAATATGCGGAAAAATTTTTTTATAGTGAACTGCTCGGAAACGAAGCCTTCAAAAAGAAAAGTTCTGGAGACTCTTTTTGTTGCAGATAAGTTGTAAGATCGCCCCTTTAAAGGCTGTCAACCTTAAACGTTATTACTCATTTTGTAACCTGTGGAAATCGTTTCATATTCGAGAGCTCGTGTATGTAATCGCTATCCCTTCCCCTAACAATACTAGCGCTCAAATATGGTCCCAACGTATATAATTAATGCCAGCTCGACAAATATGCAAGGACTAAGCTCCCCCATTTGCCTGGTGCAGGTGCACGTTATGGTGTTCTGATCTGAAACATTGAATCAGCTTTTCAACCCTTGGGGAATACTAAACCATGAGCCCACACCGATCGCGCCCATTTGAATACAATGATCCGCTCATTACTCCATCGAGCCTCACATTTTCCGTTTATGTTTCGTAACAGTTCCATCACTCCTGTGCTCATTGTTTACCTTCTAGTTGGAATGTCACTTTGTGGGTGGTCGTGGTCGGATTGGTTAATACATCGTACCTACTATTTCAGAATTGTTTTGATCCCCTTACTCTGATTTTGAACATCTCAAATGTTTTTCATACGTTGCCGGGCTTATCATCGTACTCTTTTCATTTTCAGATTTCCGTACTCGTATGACAGGGACTGACGTCATGCCATCTTCAAGTGAGTATATAATTATTACGTCAAATTAATTCATTTTCTCCTTTAAAAAGCATCTTGTAATCGTAACCTACCATTAGGTTCATACCTACGTAAATTGTCTCAGTCTTTTGAAGGTCACTTCGATTACTCTTGAGCCCTCCACTAAAGGTAAAACTTTCCCCTGGCTACTGACTGCCCAGTGATGACATTAAGCCGTAACTATTATACTGAAGGCACATTCTTACAATGAAAGGCATATTTATTTGTAACGCGCGTATCACGTACAGTACCACCTACTAGTGATTGTTTAGAGACCTATATCCTGTGTCTGACTTGGGTCAGTATCCAACCATACTGGTCCATCGACTGGGGCCACTGTTGTTATACAGTAGGATGTTGGTGGAATCATATTAACTTTCCGTTCATAAAAATGAATCATACGAAGGAAGGAGAAGTGCATTAATTTCAAGTTAGCTTAATTTAATTTCCAAGTTAGTTTAATTTCTGTTAGCTTCGCACTCGATGGAAAAAAGGAAACATCATTTTAATCTCTACACACATTAATTGTTCTGAACAATAAAATATTTGAAAATCTGGCAGTATCAGCGATCAATCTTATAAGAAATTATCAATTTCTTCACGGATCTGTATGACTTGCGCTAAAAGCCGTCATTGTTTTTCGAAAAAATTGATGTTCACGTTCAAGATTGTCAGCTTGTACACCTCTCATCATGCCAGCTAATGACTGTTAACGGATCATCTACAATAAGAACGTTAGATCACGACTTTCTACGCCTTGAAGCTAACCGCTCGTTGTCCGCGAAGATGTCAGTAGTTTGTCGGAAGAAGCCTGCTCATGACAGGCATAGCGTGCAACTAAGCTGAGCTGATAACAACAAAATAAACTCCTATCGGTGAATAACTGGAGCAATTGCTCTGTTCAAAACTAGGTGACCTGCAAGAATTGGGCCCTTGGTGAAATAAAATGGCTGTGAAATCAGAAACTAATGTCCGCGATATTTTTTAGTAATTATTACAAAATATTTACTGTTACATTCATTTCTGAAAACCAGACGTTAGCATTTTTTTTTATTTTAAATGAATTCTTACTATTTATTACTTGCTTCTTCCATGGTAGAAATATCCTGTGAGTTTTATTCTTAATACACGTCTTGTTGAAAGTAACTTTACTCTCTTCAATTTTTATCTGGTCGATATTAATATTCAAAACCCTGCGACGCTAGCCTACTTCAAGAATCCGTCCTTGAGGGTCGTTCCTTTTCTTCCAACTCACTTTACTTCTTATTTTTTATATACTTCGTGCCAAACCTGTCTCGGTTATTTAAATATTTTTCGAGCTCCTTAAGAACGTTATCGTGAAAGAACCTTTAAAAAATAAAAATAAAAATTGTCACGCATCACGCAGTGAGAAGATGTTAGATTTAAAATTTACCCTGAAGAAGGTCTTCGGTTAAAAGTAAACAAACTTATAAAAATCAAGGTTGGGCATTAGGAAGAGGAGTCGAGGAGCCTTCTGAGCATCTGAGCGTTACATCATCCTCGACTGGGTTCCAACGCAACAGGTATCACGACAAAGAAAGTCACCTCAGCTTGCGATACTCCGCTCTACTTGGTGCTTCCCACCTTTTGTTCTCGTACTTGAGTTGTCGAAAACAATGAAAAGTCGTTCATACTCAGTTTTCTCAGATGAGGAACAGAAATCTCTAGGGGTGGGCTTCATGCGCATTGACGCACCATCAAAGGTTTGGGCTTTTCGTCCTGAATATATTTGAGGATTCAGTGAAAAAGGTCGTACGTTCCTTCAATCATTGTGAGGCTTCTCTGTTTCTCTCACATAGGTAAATACTTCATTTCCCCGCTTTTTTACAAGTCGTTTGTCTTAACCAAAGAAAATTAATAGTATGATTTCCTTCCGAACATAATTTGCATTTTTCCTTCACTAAAGCCATCCATGTTTGTCCCAAATTATTCCCGTATTAGTATCTTTTAATGCAGTAAAAACGTGCTGTTAGTATGGGTTGTTGCGGTTTGTTCTCAATATTATCAGATACAGAGGAACAATACGGTACTCAGGTCAGTTTCCTTCCGACAAGTACTATCTTGTTCAGTAGTTTTTCGTCGAGTTTCCCTTGGCAAAACGCTTCGATTCATCAGCTTTCACAGGTTTCAACTTTTTCCTTTGTCCAAGACCAAGAAAATAGAAAGGTACGACAAAAAGTGACCCCGCAACGGACGATTTCGTATTCTCGGAGTTTCTTACGACGTTCCGAGGCCACTCAGAATGAATTTACGGTTTTCATTGGTTGGAGGATTACAACAGTGCTCAACGAGGACGATTTTTCGAAGCCTATTTCTATCTTCTTAGAAACGAGCTCTGTATTGGCTTCATATGAAATTCATTCCGAATGTTTTTTCCTTGCCTTTATCGTAGGCATATGAGAATATGTAGCCTGAGGAACTTGGTCCAGGTTGTTTATTAGCCTTTGGAGTGTTGATGCTTCTCAAGCCTCACCATTGACTGTAGGTCCTAAATAATATTGAGACGCATTTGGCTTCTTAATTGTTTTGAGGCTGGAATGGAATGTTTGAGACTGAGAATACTAAAAATGTTAGGGTTGAATTTCTCCCAAATCGTAAAAAGAAAAAAACACCGATGTTCCTGTTTTATGTGGATATACGAGGTATTTCCTGCATAGCTACATTTCGAATTTCTTGTAGACATCGAGTTGCAGTGTCAACAGATCGGTTAGTTTCTCGATAGGTGTGTCGATACCTCCCGCGCTCGCAGAACTGGTTATAACCAGCAGAGGTGGGTCGTGGGATCCCAGAGGTAGAAACTGAGGTGAACTCCTCCTCGATCGACTTGTGACAGAATACAGTTTCTGTCCTCCGTCCATCTAAAATTCAATTCCTCTTAAAAATGTTAAATTCATTAAAATTTGACGAATTTGAAAAAGATACGGGGATTGCCTGAAAAAGGACCAGGAATCGCCAGTTCCTGCATAGTTCGTTCTCCACACATCAACTCTGGAAAAAAATCTGCAAATTCTTACACACGGGTTGGTTATTCCTCGAATGGGGGAAACGGTGGATGTGGTGGGTCCCGGACCCATTCCAATCGATTCAGGGTCCAAAATTTAGTGGCAATGATATCCCACACGCTATTCGCCCTAGTCTAGGTTACACCATGGCGCAAGTGGCTAGCGCGTTCGGCAGTAACCGGAAGGTACTCAGTTCGAACCCAGGTGGTGATTAAGTTTTTTTTAACCCATAAATTGACCAATTACTTCTTCCAGTGGGTGCCAATCGTTCTGGGACCAATTTATTTGGATTCAGCGTCCAAAATTTAGTGGAAAATGACACCCTACTCGCCTAGATCGCCCAAAATCTCGAAAATCCATTTTTCAAAAACACATTTTGACCCCTACCCCCGCCAAATTTGGTCCGATCGGGCTGAAAAGTTTCGAGGACCCGTCTCGGCAGGGAACAGACCCCTGACCAAAATTTCAGATTTTTAGAAAATTTTCTACTACCAAAAAGGGCGCGGACGATGGACGGCGTACGGCGTACGGCGGACGGACATCGACCTTTTTTGATTAGGACATCATGAAACGTCCGGAAAAAAAATATGAGCCGAATCGGAGAGGTTGACCATTATCATGAAAACATAGGTTGATTATTCGAGGAATAACCAACCAAAACCCTGAGTTAGTTGGAAGCCGTTACCCCCAAGCGAAACTGAGGATTCGTATCAGTAAGGTTCGAGACGTTTACAATTTTATTTCGAAAACGTATGCGGGGTCACCCGTCCTATCAACTCATGAGTCCCGGGATGCTGTAAGTCTTTCTTGAGAAATAAAGGAAATGAGAACGGTACTCTGCTACCTCGAGGCGGTCAGGGATGATCCTATCGAGAGCTCCGAGAAATAGCAGAGAATCATTTGAAAAAGGTAGAGATTTATTGCTATTCGCTTTACAACATCGTGGGTTTGGCGTGGTTTAGAAACGACTCGTGAAACAGTGTCAGTGTCATGAATTTTGAGAAATGTAAGTGCCTACACACACCCTACAGGCATAGATGACCGAAAATCTCGAAAATCCATTTTTTGAAATACACATTTTGATCCCTTCCAGTTTCGACGACCAGCTAGAACCGGTCCTGACCAAAATTTCCGATTTTTTAGAAAACTTGCTACTATCAAAAACGGCGTGGACGGCGGACGGACATTTGCTTATTTCGTTCTAGGCACCTTGAAACGATCAAAAAAATGTGTGAGCAAATCGGAGAGGTTGACTTTCTGCAAGAAAACATAGCTTGATTATTCAAGGAATAACTAACCAAAATCACACTAATACCACGATCTTTTCCTCTATTTAAAGATGTTTTTGAAATGAATGTCAATAATTACGGATTACAATGTCGTCAATAAATGGATAATTATCTTTTACTTCAATATATTCGCCTTGTCTTAAATATACTTATTTAGAGAACGCATAAAATTATACGAAGGGCTTTGGTTGGTTATTCCTTAAATAATCAACCTATGTTTTCTGAGGTTTTCTACTCAGGCAGCATTTTTATCCCAGATTATTGTCCAAAGCTTATCCTTGTTCTATCATACTCATTACGATGCGACTCAACTCTGATGTCAGAAAAAAAAAAAAAAAAAATTCTTAAGGCTACGCTTTTAAAGCGATTTTTCCGCCTGGCGCCCACAATCCGTTCGACCTCAAATAAAGATGACGCCGCTTCAGCACTCGAAACTATTTGTTTTCATGTAATGTTCTGTAGTCACTCGCTGTCAAGTTCAGGGTTTCGGGTGCGGCGCAAAAGAGGCTGCAAGGCCGAGAGTTCGATCCCCTCATGTTCTTCCCAAACAGTATAAATCATTATTCGCCGTCCTATTTCGAGATGGTCACTTCTGCTGACTCATGGAAGTTGAGCATAAAGATACAGAACTATCGTCCGTCTGGATTCTTGTTTGCTCTTTTACTCTATCCATTGGATAAATTGAATATGATAATGATGGGAGGGTTCTCAAGACGATAGATCCAACCACCAGGCTCCTGTTTTGATTTGCGTGTCATAGATAGTTTTCCTTACCGTTCCTAGAGTTTTTAAGCTAAGCATCAAACATGTGAATGGCTCGCACTAGTCTCTGCAGCTGAACTGGCTAATATTGAATCTTTGTAGGTATTGCTTTCCTTCGTGTGAGATAACTAGTGGGACAGAAGGGTTGAAAACGGTATAAAGCAGAGACGAGCACCGAGATATCCCCCCATAAATATGATCCTTCGCTTGGTGCATCTCCCCTCTCCCGACACCGAAAACTTCATCTCAGGAATCGAAACCGTTTTAGGGGTCCCTCGTTCTTCCGGTGCCCTTCTTCCTCATCCTCTCGCCTTGAAGCGCCTAATGTCCTGTGGAAGAGCATCATAAAGGAAACCCAACCAAAACCCTTCTGACAGGGAATGGTAGTTTGGTGGTAACGTGCGATAGGGAAACTCCCTGGAAATGCGGTTAAATGACGTATCCATTGTTTGCACATTATCGTAAAGGGCGTCATTTATATGAGTAAGGAGTCGGTCGTTATCTGCAATGTACGGTTTTGAGTTTGATATACGATGACATCTGATCCCCGGACAGAAGTTATGTTGCAGTAGCTTGTAGCTTCCCCTAGGTCTAAAATGATTGTTAAAGGAGATGTTGACTAGAAGTTTTTTCTTATGATAAAATCACCAGCATAGAATGTAGAATATTGCTACCATGCTTAATCAAATGGCATAAAATTTCTCCTCTCCAACAATTAAAGTATAATTAACCTCCTCGCTTTCAACAGAACAATCGCCCCTGTGCTGTGGGAATTTTTCCGATCCTATAGTCGTAAAACTCGTCAATGGTATTCAGACTGAATGAAGGAATATTTCACTTTTCTGAGGTTGAAGGGTTCTTGGAAACTTAACTAATTTGGGTGATTAATGTACAGAACGTGTACCTACTCAGTAATTTCAATACTTGCGTAAGGAATGCCTCCACTAAAGATTGCGTGACTAAAAATGAGCTTCTACGATGCGGGCTTTACAAACCTCAAAGCGGAAGCGAAACTTGATCACAGATCAGCTCGGGAGGCTTTATTGTGTAGAAAGCAATGTAGCTTGTAGAGATATAGCAATTAATGGGCCCATTTATTTAAAAACTGGATAAACCGGTGCATCGAAAAAAGGAAAGCTGACGAATTAACAAGTCAGAGGTGCTTAGACGCCGTTCAGTGGAAAACGAGGCATTTGATGGTGAAGTCCACTAATTGAAAAACCTCCTACTGGCTTACATAAGATACGCCCCCGATCATGGATATACATGGTAAAATCCTTTTTTTCAACGGTTTTGATCATGATAGATACTCGAGGAGAAATTGGGCCGAACGGGAGATAATGCGGAGCCTCAAGCAATCAATTAAGCATGAATCATCCTTCGGTTTGTTCTTGAGAAATGCTCAATCCAGGCTTATTCTGTTTGAAACAGATGCCTGCCTAGAAGCGAGGGCAAAAATTAATACCTTCGATAGTTGATAATTATTTTTATTTTCCACTAATGAACTGAATTGATTATGTGGCTGAAGTGATTATTTGGCCCAATAACCAGCCCAATTGTTGTCACAAGAACTTATTATACTTTTTCCATCGAGTAGAGTTTTGCGTATCTGTCAAGCCAGCAAGTTTGAACGATTTTTTTTTAAATTATCAATGCACTTTTTACCGCATTACGTGGTAGGTTACATTGCGATCCTCCGCTTAGTGCGCAAAATACTCTGAGCCATCCCTTATTTCAGTTTCTGGAGTCGCCTACCCCCAGCTGGCTGAGAGCCAGAAGAAAGGAGAAAAGAGGAACAAAGAGGAAAGGAAGGCAAGGTCTACAGCATATCCACCCCTATTATTAGTTATTGGAGGGGAAGGGAGTGGCACGGCCAACTAAGTGAGAAGAATGAGAAAAAAGACATTCCTGGGCATTGGAATACTGGACCCTGCACTTCAAAACCTCAAGCTCTCTGAGAGGGTTCCATTATCTGAAGTTGGTTCAACCCAAACAAAATTAAATTGTACTAAGTAGTAGGAAAACTAAGCTTTCACTCACTTGCCGGACAAAAAATATTGGAAAATGTTTTACATTTTCTGAAGTCTGATCATTCGTTTTTTATGCTCATGATTTATTAGTATTTATTCTTTTTTTACAAAAATGTACAAAATGCAGTCTCGATCGCTTTAGTATGGCCCATCATTTGACGGTTCGTCTTATCACCACCAGGAGTGGGAGGGAGCGTGGTGCACAGGCGCGTGATGGGCATGGCCAATCTTCTTAACTTCAGCGTTAAATCCGTTATGTTTGTCGGCGGTGTAGTGAACTTCCCTCGTCGTGCCGTCGGCTTCTTTGAGCATGTAATATCCCTTGACGACGTCGCCGTCTCTCGTCTCATGTTGAGATTTGATGTCGCCCGTGTGGCTGTCGTGGACTTTGTACTCGTAGGCGTAGTGAGGCGGTGCCTGGTGGTAATTTTTAAAAGTTATTCAGTTTGTGCACAACATTCAGTTAAATTTTGTGCAAGGCGTTTGCGACGTGAAATTTCTTTTGCTGTTGGTTTCCTTAAATACTCACGTAGTAGTCCTTGTGGTCATCACCGTCCCAGGAGCCACCATATCCCTGACAGGACACGGCTGCAACGACAGCGAGAATGACAAGAGCCTGAAACATGTTTGGACCTATTGAATGGCCATACATTGTTAACCATGTTTGAGCCTGAATCATTCAGAGAAATACACAATGATTAGCCGACTCAATGAAATATCCCATTCAGGGGAATTGAACTGAGATCCCCATTTGGTGGGAATTATCGTTATTTAGGTACAGGTTATTTAGGAATAAATCAACCATTTTCGCTCATTGAGAGCTAGTTTAGAAAAAACTCGCTGTTCTACTCACCTTGGTGTACATTGTTCTTTGATAGTTTGAACTGTGTCGTGTATTGTTCCAAGTTATCTCTTTTATACGGCGTCTCCCCACTTTTTGGTTTGACATAAGATCCGGCGGATGCTAAGATTTTGGATCTATTAATTATTCATATCAACTTACTCATTGGAAGCTGATCGGACACACACGCGAAGTTGCGTTGGGCGACCACTGAGCTAGAGAAAGGCGCCTGTTCCGGTTGAGAGAGTCATTGCAAAAATCGTCCACATTTTACAAGAATTACAGGATAGAAGGGTAGAAACACGAATATATTGCTAACAGCAATAATACTTATATGAACGTATCGTTAGACGTAGACGCGGAGTTCATTTATTCATTTATATAATGGTAATTTAGCATCTTAATTAATTTAACTTCGAAATGGTCGTCTGAATATCAACGAAAATTATCATTTAGGATCGAGTACGCACGAAACTGCTCGACTTGGTCACTTTTTTCACTATTGATTGGCGAGGATCCCAGTTTTCCTGTGGTGTTGGCTGATCAATTTATTGGTAGTTATAAAATGCTGAAAGCTTAGTTAGTCAGCAGATTGCTGACTTACAGTCGAGCACTGTCTATGCGGGAGAAGGATGAAATAAATAATCTTCAAATTCGAAGATTTTGAAATACTCTTAATGGTTATCGGGAATCAATTTTGGAAAGTTTGCAATAATTGTTTTTTTTTTTTTTTTTTTTTTAAATTTTTCTTCTAAAGGAAAGATGTGACACGAATCCTCTACGCAATATGAGATCGCATTGACGCATCTCTGCTATAAGTGGCATAAACCTCTCATGTTTCGCGAAGTCACAGTGACAATTAGCCAGCCTGACGCTTTGGTGAAGCACAGGGCCGAAATGTGCGTGAAGACTGCAACTAATTCCGTGACATTCGTGCCCGTCGTCGAATTTGGCAGGAAAAGTCTTTTTGTTTGGTTCAAGTTCTCACGAAAATGATAATTCTCTTTGTTTCGTTGCCAACCGAAGTCCAGCCGGCTTTCGAACTTGCCGGCGAGGATAGAGGTGACGAGACAGAGTGCCCAGCATTGAACTTGAAGAGGCAAGCTTCCTTCTAGGGCGCCGATCTCCTTGAAACCCCTGAGGGGACTTCGCATCCGCAATCCTTAGGGCCGGCTATCCCGTGGCTGTAATACCACATTGTGAATTGAGCCTGGAAGGCCCTGTCTCAGGCGTGACAATTTACGGCCTTTTTGTCGTTTTTATCGTCGGTTTTGCATATAGGTGATTCCACATGGAGAATCGAGAACCCATTATCATGTCTACTTTTTATCGTACCGAATTTGGAATAATTCACCTAATCTATTTTTTCCTTATGAAGCTAATCCCGTTCAATCTCCTCTTTTCCTTCCTTCGTTCTTACTGATTGGAAAACAAATTATGCTTTCAAAACTATAGGTTACACGAGCAATTTTCAAGAGAAACTGAACTGAGAGAATTACTTCATCTCCATTTCATGCTTGTCTTGTCCTGCCATTGTACATACCTACTTACATCATCCGACAAGTTGAAACAGTGGTACGACTATTAGATGACCTGTTTCTCAGAGGAGATAGGCACATTTTTATTTGTAAATATGGCTATAAAGTAATTCATTATCATAAATCTAGTCTAAGTTTAAATAAATCCACAAATGGAAAATTCTGAGTTATGTAAAAAGGCAAATAAGTAATTGGGAACAAAACCATGAGTTTTTGAAAAAAAAAAAAATTCGAGTAAATTTGCGATTGCCCCATAAGGATTCCATCTCTCGCAGGTTCTCTCCCTATTAATTTGTGATAATCTTGAGAAAAAGACCCCGGTGAATTAGAAGTTTACGTATATGAGCCAAGATTAAAAGTTCAGGAAACTATAGTGGGAAATTACCGGTCAGCTGACCCATGGCAAACGTAATTATCGAAAATTGTACTTTGATTCACTTGGAAAAATCACCATTTGCAATTTGAATCAGTCACAGGTTCTGTTGTTTTGAATAGAGCCCAGAGAGTACCGAATAAGAATCACTCGCATTTCAATTCAAAGGAGAATTATTATTATTATTATTATTGCTCATCCCTTCTTCAACCTGAATGCCGAAGTTAACTCGATTACCAGACGATTTAAAAACTCCGTCCGTCCAGTTATTATCTAATTAATTGTATACAAACCAAAAACCCATCTTTCTTTTCCCAAACGATAACGCTACGCAACGACCGCTCGCCCTTGGCACATAAATCTCATTTCTTGCGTAACCCGAGTGGAAATTGCATTCCCGCCCTCACCTCACGCTGAGGTCTGCCAGCACATCGTCGGTTAATTTCTTATCTTGTGAGCGCTATCTAGCCAGGCGACTTTTTTTTCTAACTTATGTTTTTGGACGGTGTCCAAGGACCAGTGAAGCGGATTATGTTGAAGGGAAATGCCAAGGTCAAAACCAGAGTATCCCTAATTTTTGTAAGTACAAAATTAAATTATCATCATAATTGTTCCCTCTCTGGCCGGTGGACGTATATTTTCTCTTATTTTGGGCTCTAAGAAAATGAAGATCGAGTTATGTACGAAAAATCAGAGAAAGGAATACATACCATACCAACACACTCGCGTCAATGAAAACATACATAATCCTGATTTACTTTCATACTTTCATATTTTTTATTTATACACAAATTTAGCAGCCGAGAAGGTGACAGAAAGGAGAGTTAGTCTGATGTATATGTGAATTGGTAAAATTTGAACTGGAAATAGAGGACTCCAATCCAACACGCCTTTTAATAACACATTTCAAATTACAAAATTTACTGCTCTGAAAGTGTGGCGAATGATATACTTGTGTAAATAGTATTGGCGGATCATTTTCAGATTTTTTGGACATTTTCAGGGCTCTCATCCCGGATTGCGGTAGGACACACATTTGATATTAATTGTACACATTTAGAAACTTGAAATGTGAATATTCAGGAATATTATAATTATTATCATAATTTTTCAATTTATTAATTTATTTTGGTATGGATAAAAGGATATCTCAATGAGAATAATAAACCAACATCAACATTCAATCTCCAATACCCCTCTGCAATGCTGCGTATTTCAGACCACCATCTTTTTCAAGGGTGGGACCCATCATGCTATGGTAGTTAGGCCGGAAGGCCATTGACAGCTTCTCGTGGACCACCAGTCCGGGGATCGGCTCCATCATTCGGACTAATTTGCCGGTTGAGTGCTCTCACTAATTCGCCCGCTCCCGTAATAGTTATCTGGGGGAGCCGTTGACGGCAGTTAGGGTTGGACCACAGTTTTGTGTAATGCTGTATTGAAAGAGAATGTTTAGGGTTGCGGGGGTTTCCAGGGCCATGGTTGAAGCCACTTAGTATACTGCTTGGTATCTTCGATCGCACAAGCGAATCGGTAGCTGATTGAAGTACACCTCCGGTGATGAATCAACAGGATCCCAAGCACCAATGGGCCTGGTTATTACATGGATAGGGTACGTAAGCCAGCGTCCACATGTTTTCTTTGCTGGCTCTAGGCTGAACCAGCCTAAAAAGCATTTTTTAGAGCAGGGCTCCCGAATGATCGAGCGCACAAAAAATGTCCAGGAA
>CM033999.1:8579395-8620585 GCA_019603395.1 Cyrtorhinus lividipennis | reverse complement strand
GCGGCCACAAACTATCTCAGTGTTGAAAACAACCTTCTCAAGAGAATAAAATGAAGCCAGTACGGAATAATAACGCATAGCTGGAAAAAAATCTAGAGTAGGGGTGACTTGGGGCCACTTTGCCTCCTATTCTCAACTGTTGGTTGGCTAAGACAGGACCCCACCCTTCCCTGCAAATGGAGGATAGGCGCTGGGAGCCACCCTTCTGAAAATAACTTGGTGGCTTTTAGTTGAAATAGTTTTTTGACAAGCCAGGCTACTGAGGAAGATTTTTGAAATAGGACCTAGGAGGACTGGTCTAGAACACCTGTTTTTCACATCGATCGAACTCACCGTGCTCGTCAGGGCTCCTGCCCTTGTGGAGGTACATCCAAATCTTGCGTTTAGTGTCATACTTGACTATCGGATCGTGTTCGTAGTGGAGTCGGTCGAGGGCGCTGCTGACCACAGAACTGAGCATCGCCTCGGGGGCACTGTCCACCAGGTATTGCGAGTCTTTCAAGAGAGTGACGATGTCCGCTCTAGTTCCCTGGGCATTCGGGAGGCGAGCCACTGCGTCTCGCACTGAAACAGTCAGATTATATTGAGACTGCCACAAGTCAATGTGCTAATCAAACTGCCCCTTCCCTTCGGAGAGAATTCAATGCAAATCATTCCACTGTGTCGGAACACCTGTCTAATTTATTCAAGCCAGACTCATCGTAATTATTGAACACCTAAAAATATTCATTTTATTTTATTCATTTTGTATAGTATTGTGCGAGCTCGCACCGGCGCCGGTCAAATGGGCTGCTGGCGTCGCAAGGTCAAGACCCTGTGGAGGATTAAGGGTCTCGAACATTCGGGAACCTCCCTGTTCGTTCCAGAACGTTCTCGGCTAGCCAGCAGGTATTAAAACGGACCCACGAAGCGCCGCCCAGTTTCAGTTCAATTTCGGAGTCCGGATATAGACGCTTTGGGTTATAAATTGTGCCGTGCCGCGTTATAAATAGTGCGACAACTGCGTTACAATCGTGTATTGTGATTCTGTCATTGTGTAAGTGCGCGAATGTGAACAGTGTATTCAAGTGAACAATTTGTTAATAAATATTTACTAAGAACATAAATCGTTACAATTAGTGTCAGACGTGGGGTTACAATAATTAGTGTTGAAGTGTTATAGGTTTTACAGTAGTTATAAAGTGTTATAGTGACTTTAGTGTGTTACTGCGCGTTTGAACTCTTAAAACAAAATGAAGTTGACCGATTTGAAAGTTAAACAACTGAAGGAAGAGCTGGAAGAGCGCGGCTTAGCTACCTGTGGAACAAAGGCAGATCTACGCCTACGACTTAAGGAGAACTTGGTTGAGGAAGGCCATGACCCAGACAACAAGTCTACCGTGTGCAGATAAAGGACAGGAACCAGAGGGCCACCGAGACGCTACAGGAATTTGAAGCGGACATTGCAAGACTGGTGAGACTGGCTTACCCTACGGCGCCTGATGACTTTTTGGAGCAGCTCGCTGTCCAGACTTTCGTAGATGGAATCAGGGACAGTGAAACTCAGCAAGCATTGAGACTCGCACGCCCAAAGATCTTGTGCGATGCCCTGGCGCATGCTTTGGAATTTGCCTCTCACCGGAGCGGATCACGTCTGAGACAGGTAGTGGAAGAAGAAGAGGACATCGTTGAGAGGGTACTAAGGCGTCTCACCGGAGCGGAGCACGTCTGAGACAGGTAGTGGAAGAAGAAGAGGACATCGTTGAGAGGGTACTAAGGCGTTTGAAGCAAGAGCCCGATTGGGAGGACCTCAAACGACAACTCAGATGCTGGCAATTGGGGGAGTCCTCTCACAGTTTCAAGACGGGCAAGAAGAGGAGACCTATTCTGGACAACTGCGGCCACAGCTCAAGACCGGACCAGCAGGAAGAACACCTACGGAGGACCAGAATTATCCTGGGTGAGTGGCAGCCAGAGCACTTGCAGGAGCGGCAAGCAGAAGACCAGGAGCTAAAGGATCTTCTGGATTGGAAGAGAACCAACAGGAGACCCAGTTGGCCAGAAATTAGACATCGTAGTCCAACTAAAAAACCTATTGGGCGCAGTGGAACTCTATCATTCTGGAAGGAGGAATCCTGAAACGTCGCCTGGAGAGCAATGATGGTACGGGGACAAGGACGCAGATCATTGTTCCACAAAAGTTGGTTCCCTTGGTTTTGGAGCATCTCCATGATCGAACATCAGGAGGACATGTTGGCATCACAAAAACGCTACAGAAGGTTAGAGAGCGTTTTTACTGGGTAGATAGCAAACAATCTGTCAAAGATTGGTGTAGGAAGTGTTTGCTATGCAATGCCAGGCAGGGACCAACTGTGAAACGAGGGCAAAGATGCTGCAGTACAATGTGGGAAGCCCAATGGACCGAATAGCCAGTGACCGGATGAAGACTCGATACGACATAAAGGCAACGGAGGTGGGTTTCCAAGCAGGCGATCTTGTCTGGTTCTACAATCCGCGTCGGAAGCGAGGACTATCATAGAAACTCCAGAAGGACTGGGAAGGACCCTACGAAATCATGAAAAGAATCAACGATGTCATCTACAGGATTCGAAGAACTCCAAGAGGGAAACCGCGAGTGGTAAATCATAATCGGCTGGCAGCATTTGTGGGCAGTTCGACGCAGGAAGACTATCGAGGACAGTGACTACACCATCAAGTATAGAAGACCCGGCAACCCTGGAGTTCAACATGTTCATGAAGAACTATGGAGGGACTAGCAAAGCGAGATTTGGAGTCACCAACGAAGTGCGCGAGAACCTGTTTGACGTTGGAAAAGATTATGCGCTAGCACACTGTGTAGCTGCCGACCTCAAAATGTCGAGAGGAATTGCCGAAATATTCAAGAAGAAATATGGTAATGTCCACATGTTGGAAAAACATTGTCACTGAAGATAGCCAACCAGCTAATAGTCTATCTAGTGACAAAACAGTCTTCCCACCAGAAGCCAACCTACAGGACTCTTTGGGATGCGCTACTTGCCCTGAAGAAGCTGCTCATTAAGCAGGGAATGAAGAAATTGGCAATACCCAAGATTGGTTGTGGCTTGGACCAATTGGATTGGAGGATAGTCCGTAACATGTTGGAGTTCATTTTTCAAGGGACCCAGATTGAAGTGCGGGTGTGTACCTGGAATCCACATGGAAGAACTGATGTGAAGACTGTGGACTGCTATTTTCTACCGCCAAGGCAGCTGCAAGAATGGTGATAAATGCCGCTATCGACATGGGCCCAATGATGAACAGATGCCCAAGATTGTTCTGGGGCAGAACCATTCTAAGGAGGGGGCAGTGTTTGCGAGCTCGCACCGGCGCCGGTCAAATGGCTGCTGGCGTCGCAAGGTCAACAACCTGTGGAGGATTAAGGGTCTCGAACATTCGGGAACCTCCCCGTTCTTCCAGAACGTTCTCGGCTAGCCAGCAGGTATAAAACGGACCCACGAGCGCCGCCCAGTTCAGTTCAATTCGGAGTCCGGATATAGACGCTTTGGGTTATAAATCGTGCCGTGCCGCGTTGTAAATAGTGCGACAACCGCGTTACAATCGTGTATTGTGATTCTGTCATTGTGTAAGTGCGCGAATGTGAACAGTGTATTCAAGTGAACAATTGTTAATAAATTATTTACTAAGAACATAAATCGTTACAGTATTAAATCATTTATTTTATTTTTTGAGTTTGGGCTGCAGTAATGACGAAAGTTGAAGTAATAAAGTTTGAATAAACCCCTCGATTAATACTAACCGAGCTCGAGAATAGTGACATGCTTAGGTCGATCTTCCACCAAAAGAGTGTGGCCCCGTGCTTTACTCAAGTTGCCCTGCTGCATCGACCTGACCGGCCCCACGGTACATTCAGCACCTCCAAGATTGTACGAGAACGCTCGATAAGGTGATTCATAACGATGTTTTTCCTGAAAAAAAAAAAAAAAAAAATTACATAAATAAATAAACTAATAACAAAATAAACAAATAATTATACATGGAATTGGAAGGAGCAACGATATAGCATCAATTGCCCGTTCAGAGCTAAGTCGGATTTTAGGGCTTTACTAGAATGCACATTAGCTGATGAATGAGAACCTCAATCTTTTTGGGGAGTATCTTGGGAACTGCTGGAATGAATTGCACATGGTTGAGCCGTAAAAGAGTTATAAATGCGGCAAAATTTGACAGTTTGCGTTTCATGATATCTAGATCCAAAAAACTGAAATGAGGACTTCTTTCCGGCTGTGAGCGGTTCTTGAAACTTTTCAGGCCGATAAGCCAAAATTTGTGGAGGGTATGGGTAAAAATGTGTTTTTTGAAACTCGATTATTTAGAACTAGGCTTGTGGTGTATCATTTTTTCACTAAAATTTCGGACACTAAACCTTTTTTTCTAATGAGAGGCCATTTTTTCAAGAGCTAGAACCGAGAGACTGACCTGAATTCTGAACTGCTCTCTTCGTTTAGGCGACGTAGGACGGACGGCGGGTCCCCTCGGGGGCAAATCGGGCTCAATCAACAGTTGAGGGATCGTCGTCGACGTGCTCGTACTCGTTGTTGTCGTCGCCGTCGTCGTAACTGCCACTGTGGGCGCCGCCGTGACGACGACGTTCGTGCCGACCGACGACGTGAGAACCGGAGTTGAAACACGGACGTTGACGTGACGACTGGAGTTCCTCTCGAGCCATTGATTGCATAGTGTGGTTAACCTATGATCTGAGTCTCGGCCAGCGCCAATCCACTGGTACGCTCCCACGTTGGATTTCCATTCCATATAAGGGACATAATCTTCTGGCAGAGATTCTAAAAAGACGGATCATAAAATTTAAAAACTCTTCGTTACCAACAAGTGTCAAAATAACATTAAAAAAGTCGCTAAAATTACCCGTGAGATCTCCAGCAAGGAACAACACAGCAGACGCAAGCTGAGATTCCAAATGAGGAGTGTACCAAGAGTTGATGGGACCAATTGGACTGCTCGCCCAGGCTTTAACCCGAAACTCCAGTTCTTTCATTTCTATCCGATGGTCCGGAGTGGAAAGGAGGATGTCTCGGATCAACGCGAAGAAACAAGCTTGAGTCTCTTGCATCAATTCAGGATGAGGCCTGGAGAAAAATTTCGTTGTTTTGAATGCTTTCAACCACACACGAATAATCAACCGCAAGACAGCGTTTTTGAAGCTATAAAATCTTGAAAACTGTAAGACACTGAGATCATGTAAAGGATGTATGAAATATTGTATTCGCACTGAAGGAGCTGAAAACTAATTGTTGTTTTGTTCTAACAATATTATTTTTTGGAGATAATTTTATTTATATTTATTACGAGTACCTAACCACTAGAGGAGAGATGTTTCTTTTTTGTTACGTTGATTATTAGATTTTTCTCTTCATGTTATGAGGAAAACTGGCTCTTTCGCGGTCGGATGGCGGGGGGGGGGCTTGACCATAACTCCTTCTGATGGCAACATAAAAGCTTCAACCAATCAATCATTATTTCTTTTAAAAAAAGAACTCACTTGATATCTTCTAAATCGACAGGAGGAGTCTCGTCGAAATCGATGGGGAGGTCCATCATGTCGTAACCGTCGAGGTCAGACAGCGTCGCCGGAGTCAGAATACGGGTCATCGTCGACGATGACGTTTTGATAGGTGCTGGCGAGAACACGGACGGAGTCGGAACCGGAGCGGGGTGCGTGGAGGCGATCACGGGCGTCATCGGCGAGCACACGGGCGCCGGTGGTTTAGTTTCCAATTTAACCGTCGTCACCGGCGGAAGGGTGGGCAACGTCGGCAAGCTCATTTCCACGGGTTCCACTTTGACTCTTTTCGAACTGAGCGAATCGGGTTCGGGTTTTAATTTTTTCATAAATGAGTCAATGACGTCGGTTTTGGATTTTCGACTTTCGGTGGAATCAGATCTAGCTTTTTTGAATTCTGGCTCGCCGAGAGCCAAACACTTTTTAGCCAAAGGCTCGTGAGGTTCCATCTTGATCTTCTTGTTCAGCAACAAATTGGTAATTTTACTACTCGTCCCGCTGTTGCCGCTAATTTGATGATGCTTCGTTAAAGAACTGAAAAAATTAAACTAATATATTGGACTCGGCATGATTATGAGATCTCTCAGGGTGAAGGTAAATTGAGGATAAAATTGATTAACAGACATCAATGATAAATACAGAAAAACCAAACAATCTACACAACTCATTTATTTGAAATTAGAAAATTAGAAATTCACAATTCCGTGCGTGTAACTATAATGCATGTGTCCATTATTATTGGCCTATTGACCAATTTCTCATGGAAGAGCTGCTCAATTCTCTAGCCAGGAGAGGCGAAGGGGGCACAGACTTTTCTAGTTATGGCGGCTCGGGTTAAATGATCAGATCCCCTGAAATTCGACTTATTTGGGGCTATAGCAAGCCTCTTGAGCAGTCATTGGGACCAGCTTTGTGTAACATTGTCGATTGAACAGCCTAGGTATTAGGGCCTAGATGCCAGATCTTCTGCTGCTCGGTTATACTTTGTGATTTATTTTCCATGGCCGCAGAAGCAGCTACAATCTCCCAACCATTGGGGCGCTGAGGGGCAGCGTCGGCATTAGTTATGAGGTGGTTAAATACCGAATTATGCTCTCACCTTGGAACCTAAATAGGGTTATGGTAGATCTCAAGAGTTCTGACTCATTACTTGTAGACGACAATTCAATCATTGCCTGCCACAAGAATACAGTCCTCGATCAAAGACGCGCTAATTAACACCCTCATAGATCACTCCTGCACACATTTAAGGTCCATCAGAGTTCATGAACCACAATTAAGACAGTGATGGTCAGTTTTGGACCAACAGACATACCCCTCAAAAGAAAAAAAATTGTTATTTATAAAAAGTCGAACTAGGTTGTAGATGTGAGAAACAGTGTGACTCACTTATGATGGCTATTGCTGGACGCAGGAGACTTGTGAAAGTTGTGCATTAGATGAGAAGGCGCCTGTATTGGTGGCAGGGGAAGTTCATCTAAGGCTTCAATGTCCACTTTACTTTCTTCCTCTTCTTCCTCCTTTTTGACAATATCCTCAATGTCAGTGGTTTCGTCTATTTCATCATCAACCTTGAATAGAAGAATCTTAGGATAAAACAACAAACCAAGGAGATGACTTTACGAAAATGATTCATTCGAAGAAATATTGTCTATTACCATCCATAAAAGACGACCTACATTCTCCTGCGAAAAAGTTAATACCATTCCTAATCTGTTCATCATGATTAGGCCAATAAGATTAAAAAGTAAGGAGATGCCTCTAGGCTGTGGGGATTCTTCATAAGCCAACTCCCCTCTGTCCAATCTACCCTGAGTCTGGTGGCTGAGGTTTAGGCCAATATCACCATTGGAAATATAACAGCCAAACTACAGATGGGAAGAACACAAATGAACACAAGTTCTACTCACAGCAGGGCTAGAAACAGATGTCGTCCGAGCGATTTTCATTTTGATTTTCTTTGGTACTACAACAGGTTTCAGAGATGGTTTTTTGAGGAACTTGCACCGTAACGCCACATCTTGTAACGAGATACCTTCCGTGTGAAGGTCGGGATGATCCTGCGAAGTTCAAAAACCCCGTAAGCAAATCGCCAAAACAATGAGGCTCAACATTAAACTACGTTGTTACATACCTCACGATTGGCGCGGCGCTTCGTGTGCTGGGCCAAGATGTGGGAGTAAGACTGCTCAGGGACTGCGTAAGGGTTATGTTGACATTTCCCGCTAGAGTCCCAAGGCGTGGGACTCGTCCACAACGTGCCCAGCACTGGAGCGGCAGGAGCAATGTCAAGTATCTCCGCCACGTTTGAGGCTCTTCTCATCTTTTTCATCTGTGGCAAACTGGGCCCAGCTGGGAGGAAGACCACATCATTATAACGAACTCAACACGAACGAAGCAATGCCACTAATAACGCATGAGCTTACCAGGATAACTTTCATCTTCAGAACTCTGATCGGTTTCGCCAACTTCTTCTTTGATAAGTGACAACTCCTGGAAATACCGACTTTTTACGTTTTGCGAAAATTTTGACGTCCTAGGTTTCTTGGCTGGTGGGGGGCACGGTTTGATCTTTTCACCGTTGACGACAGCGTCCACCAGCCTCTGCCGTGAGCTCAGCAGGGATTTCAGAAGCTCAAATATCCGCCACCGCTCCGACCGCCTGGTGGTAATTAGATAATAGTAATCATTATTGATTTTATACTTCCACAATTGAAATACTTATGGAGAAAAATGCAGCATTGACAATCCCCGAGACGAGCGGAGGAGAACTAACTTGTAATCCTTAATTTGAGCTTTTCTTAAAAGGGACCTCATACGGACGATGTCTGGTCTATAATTGCCAGCTTGGAGTTGTGCACTGAACTCCGTCAACGGATTTCCAAATCTGACGTTTTCACCGCCCAACAACATTTCCAGTGCTCTTCTCTTTTCCTCTCCGTCATTGTCTTCGAAATTTGGAAGGAAATTCTGAAAAAATGTTTATTTTTATGAAGTACCTATAAGAAACTGAAGGGAAAGAATGTTTTAACAAAATCATTATAGTAGTTTGTTATGATAGAGACAATGATTACGAAGATTTAGATTCATCAACCGTGAAGGTACATGTAAGCATGTGAGCATAAAATTTGACGCTCAGCAGCTTCCACATTGTGCATTTATACCCTATGCGTATTCGTTCCCAATTTCCGTGAGTAATAAAGTGATGTTTTTGAAGTTTTTTCGATCATGGATTGTGGCTGTATGACGAGGTAAACTGTTATTTCAGTAGCTCACTCAAAACAGAGTGTACTGATATTTTATTTGAATGATTTAAATTCTGTGCTATGAAAAATTTCGAGTTATACGCGAAAGGAGAATAAAAACATGGTTCGTAGGACTTTTTGACAAAATCCTGGCCGGAGGAAAAACTAAGATAGTTCTAATACAGAGCAATTACAACTGGGATTAATTCCAAGTTGGCCCCCAAAACGGTGTAATTTTACCAAATGAGGGGGTTCAAGGGAGAGTTTTGTGAAGCTGCTCTCTCTGAAAAGGGTATATTCTGGGTTCTGAGAGCTTGTAGCAGACTTTCTTAGGATATCTTTTACTACATAATAATAGTACTGATGGTTGTTCAATACGACGTCATATCATATTCAGACAGTTGTCGAGATCATGTTCGGTTTCTGACGTCGACCAGAAGCTCCAAGGACGAGCAAAGCCATTAGAATACTAGCCGGTGTAGTATTTTACATCTCAGATCCGAACGAATCTCATACACAAATCACTCACTTCTAAATGCCGCTTTTGGTCGTTCGTGAACCCGTCGAAAGTTTCTAGGCTGAGCATCTCCTTGAGAATTTCAGGGTTGTCGCACATGCCCTGCGGAAAATGGAAGGTTTCTCCCAATATTCTTGCAGATTCCATTCGGCCGGATTGGCTGGCATTTGAATCTTCGGAGTTGTACGAAGATCCGCTCTCGTCCGTGTCGGATCCAGAGCTCTCGCCCCACATTCCCCATACTGCAGCCATTTAAGTTTGTTCTAAAAAAAAAAAAAAAAAAAACGAGAGATCTGTAAATTAATACTAGGTAACCAGATAGGTAAACAGAACAAAAATCACAAGCAAGACTAATCAATGACTTCTTCACGCAGAGAGCGCTCGAACATTGAACCATGTGTATTAAATAAGACGGATGTACCCACATTAAATTTGCATAACCCAACAGAATCAAGACTGATGAAAAAGGTATTGAGCTCTGAGTATTAGATGTTATCTCATTATCAAAACTGAGACATGGAGCAGATCATGGAAATATCGAGGATGATTCCTCAGGGCATACGCCGGAAATCCCAAAAATACAGAAACATGCTTCGTGCGAGGAATTTATGCAGGTGATGACATATGCAGAATGTGTACAGGACTCCCCAGAGTTGTATACGGTCAACCGAGGTCAATGAGAGCTCATCCAAGATCTCATAATACCTGCGTCATCCCGGCAACTACTCAGTAGTCATCAGCGTGACGGGCAGGGCTCCTGCAAAATCTGGGTGCCTTTTCAGCTACCGTGAGTCTCTAGTCTCAACATACAGCCAGGTATTGCCTACTGTATGGGATACACCACTGCACGAGTGAAACGAGTACTATTCCATAGTTACCTTGTAATGAATACCCTCAATCAATCCACATTGTTATCAAGTACTCGCGAAACCAGGCACCTTGGTCTGAACTCGATTAACTAACAAATAATAGAGCTAGTGCGATCAAAACTCTCCTGAATACCTATCTAAATAGGTGTACTCCTCCTATTACTTCTCTCATGAAATAGGTAAGCGGAATAGGAAAACGCGGTTTGTTTACTATCAACAAAGAGTGGGGGTGGGGGTAGTTTTGAACATTTCTTACCAAGCTAATAAAATTATTAGAAGTGTAAATAAACGTGATCTGTTCGCTTGGAAAGAACGTAGCGATTATTCAAGGAGAAACGCCCAAAATAAGCTAGTAAACATCTTAAGCCCAGATTGAAATATGTAAAAGAAAAATACACTCGGCCCTTACCGATCTACCGTAGAAGTTTTTGGAAATCAGCGCAATGACACCCAGATCAATAGTTTTCCGTGGTTTTTTCCACTCGTTTTATCAAAGTATAGAACACTTATCGACAACATTAGGCTGGTTCAGAGTCAGAAAATTATACGATATATTGGGAAAGGGCATAGCGGAGAGTTCGGGAACCATCTTGTTCACTACTGGCTAAAGTTTCTAAATTCGAACAATAAAGCACCCATCTACCGTTTGGGAATGTCAAATTATTGAAATAACATTTTAAAAATAAAGAATTGCACAAATGTTGGAACTAGTAATTTCTTTTGGCGAATAAAATCAATGATTTTGTTTGTTTAAAATTGTTAAGGTTGGCAACAACTCCTTTCAGACGCCATTCACGTGCCCCAGTGTTGTTGGGCTTTTTTCTTTTATAAAAATTATTCATATTTTCCTCATGGTTCACAGCAGAGGAGAACGCTAAGTTACTTGTCAGGAATTCCCAAGTATCCTTTCCGAGAATTTAGTGAAAATCTCCTCCAATTTAATTTGTTCTCATGGGTTTATGGCAGCTTGGGCAACAAATTTGGTATGGAACCACCTCACCATCTGTTGTGGTGGTTGGTAGCATTGCTCCCGCGTGATAGTAAGGTAATTTCCCGCGAAGTTGTCGAAGTGATTTTCGAGTTGTTCTTTCATGATTGCGTTTTAATTTTATTATTTGTGATTTCATTAAGTAATTTAGCGCGCTCAACTATTGACTGAAGAACAGAAAAAATCGGATCCACTGAAGGTAAACTTTCCGGGTTTGGGGCATATGAATGATGCTGATGAGAAGCGACGCTTTAGTTACTGCTATGCGTCGTCTTGCCCTACTTTTGTAATTTCCGACATGTCAGCGATAAAATTGCCGGTGTGTACGTGAATTTATTAAGAATTCCTAACCTAAACTGGAACCTGTAACTTTATATTATTAATATATATTTGTCAAAAGGCTCTGAACGATGATCATAGGAAAATAGTCAAGTCTTGATGAATTTGAGGTGGTCTTGTCTTGGGCTGATGGCCAACACTATCGTTTTAACTATTTCTCTTGGTTGATCCTGTTTGTAACATGGTGATGTGGCTCCGACCATTTATCTGATCTAATCTCGTTCTTTGAAGGAGACTTAAGTGTGACTGTGCTGAAGGTCTTCTACTTGTCTAGTCATCACGATTCGGGGGACAAGGCTTGTCATCTGATCAGCTCATTCAGTCCATTCCTAGATGATGTCTGAAATTATGGGTTGTCGTTGTGCTCATTTCCAGTTACCTACACGCCTTTACTCTCAGACCAGGTAGTTGCTGCTATTTTGGTGCTGGGGTCGATTGCCTGAGGTGGCTCAACCAAGGGGGAATGAACAATCGCTCTTCTTCAGACTTAACTGGTCCTCGTAAACTTCGACCACTCTCTCCTATGGTTTATAGGCTTTGTCTGGGAAAGAAAAAACAAAAATAATTCTTACATTAATGAATCTAATGGGTGTCCACGCCACGAAACAAGCATTGGTCGTAGATAGTACTCAAGCTCCTGAACTCGGAGGTTCTCATCCACGATCCATCCAAGTTCAATAATAGTTGATGATAGTTGAGTGAGGATGCAAGAAGAAGTTAATTTGATTCGAACGTATTCCATTCGTTCCAAAAATCATATTACTGACCGTCATTCCACAGCATACTGATACATCATTCAGTTCTAATGCTCAGACCAATGAGGACTTCAGGGATCATCTTTCATTAACACAATTTTCTAATTATCGTCCTTTATTTCGGTACAAAATTCAAAGGTTCTTTACTTTAAACTTTGTCCAAGTGTCAAAATGTAGTTTCTCATTGAGTATTTTTTTAATGCGGCGACGACCATATTCTACAGAATATCACTCTCTTTAGTACGTAATTACTAGCTCTATCAACATTTATTTCTTCATTTTCGGACAATATTGTGCTGAAAGTCAGTTTCACTAAGAAAGTTGGAATACATTGGTTTGTGATCCATTCAATGTTCCATAAAAATAATTGATCATATTTTCATTTGAAAGTCCCCAGGGTTTCCAAGTCGAAATAGACTAGATATGTCCCCACGTTCCACCGTGTGATACGTCTGGATTTCATCCGTAAAATTATGATTAAATGTAATACAGGTATTGCTTTTGAATTTGACAAAACATTCATCGATCATCAAAATACTTGAATTTCGGTAAAATTCAGAAAAAAACCTCGGCATAATACGACAACTTTAGTATTACACTATTTACAACATACAACAAAACATTCAGTAAAGGAACCTCATTCAGAGGCAATCTAGTAAACGCACCGTGTTTTTAACAAATAAAGGTGCGTTTGTCTACCAGTAACAGTCCCAAAGCAATCCACATTCATACATAACAATTTGTTTCTCAAGGAAAAAGAAAACTTTCAGGGAATCTCATTGAATGAGAGGATGGCATTATCCAATCAAATCGTTAGGAATAAATTATCACCGGAAAAAGCAGCATTTTTCCAAGATGGAAATATAGGGTTTTTTGGAGGAATAAATAAAACCCATGAAACGCTATGTACATAGCTTCAATTAGTCTTAAAGAATATAAGAGCGACTAAGTAAAGACCAAGTTAGTTACATAATTAAATGCGTTCAAACTGGGGTTAAAAACAGCACAAAATATCTGGATCGAAGTCCAAACTTTGAATTTTGGGTGGTAAGTTTGAATAATTTAATCATGATCTTGGAAATAAAATCCATCTTTGTGATGAAGGTGACTTCGGCACAGTTTATCTTCATGATATGCTTACAATTAGATAGGTAATTTAAAAGTTCAGCTAGCAGCTGGAAGACCCATCGGGTTTCGCCTAGAAGTACAGTTTGCAATTATACTTCACCACTCGGTTCAGAGTAAATCGAAACAGCACGAATACGATTACAGTACAATTCTAGCAGTAAGGTAAGTTATTCCCTCAAAACATCAGTTTATTTAGATCTTCGAGTCGACTATGATCTCGTCACCACTTTTAATATTATAGCTGTACAATTGTTTGTTGGGGTAAATCATCTCTTCGGGGCCGTGACTCATTTTGAGGTCCTGATCCGCGTAGAAGAGCTTCATTTTAGGGACCGGTATGCCCACGGTAGGTTCCAATTTCTGTTTAAGTTCAGTCACCGTCTGGTAGACGTCAAGGCACTTGCTTTCAGACTTGGTACCGTGGATGAGGTTGATTTTGACTTGTTTCTCTGGCGACAGGTCGATATTGACTAAAGGATCGAGCTTCCCGTGGAGGCCCACCAAGTCGTTGTATCTGCAAGATTAAAAAAAAAATATATATAGGTATTGTGAATCTGTGTGTAAGAATGGACGTCTTCAAATGCTAGAGTAGCTCGTCCAGAAATGGAGTTTCACAAAGAACGAACGGTGGCCCTACATCAATACTCGCTAATATCTAAAAGTGCTGGCTGACTGCCAACTGCCTGCCAACTCATTTCCTCTCGCCTATTTGATCGTCTCTCTTGGTAGGTGTATTTGGGCCTTAATGGAGGACGTTTTGGACGTTGCCTTGTTGCTTAGTTGATCTTAAGTACTTACCGCTCCGGACGGTCGCTTTCTGGCTTGTCCATGTAGCGCCTGATGAACGCTCGTTCCGCGTCCTCTCGGTCGTCATGGCTGATTTCTCCTCCACCATTCAGTGTTCTGATGTTTGGTAACCGGGCTATGAGGAGTTGCCGCCTCTCGTGTTTGGTGCTCTCTGGACAGTGCTGTCAAAAAAAGAGTAAACCTGCGGTATAGTCTGATTGTAGTGTTCCTGAATCACCAGGGTGTAATGCTAGTTGAGCAAATCCGCGCTACTCCAGCTGACATCAGCCTGGTAAGTCATGATATCATCAACAATTATGAAGCCTTAACGAACTCCATTCCATAATACTGGAGGCGTCAAAAAACAATTTTGAATTCTTCCCGTTCGCTATCGTGCTTCTAACTCTCCTTCTCATATATATTAAACTAAAATCAACGCAGCTCTGAAAACAATTTGGAAGGGTAAAGGATAAAGCTCATTTCTATTACTGATTTCAGATGCCACAAAGCACTGTAAACTATCGGTCATTTTGCCTAGCTTGCAAAGGAAATTTGTTTCTCCTTTGGTGGTTGTGTTGTGTCGCACCCTTAGCAGTTACCCGCAGGTATTTCTTCTCAAATTCTAAACGTTCGGTTTCGAAAAATTCTCATGATTTCGAGGAAGCATTTTTGGGAGTTTAGGTAGCATTCATTAGTGATCTAGTTTCGAGTTTTTTTGTGTCGTCACAAATCACAGTCAGAACTTACCACGTCAAAGAGGGGTATCCCGTGTATTCGAAGGTATTCGAGTGACGGGAAACAGGCCAGCCTGTCGATATCATCCCAAGATGAGATCAAGGTGTTGTTGAGGTTCATGAATTTGAGGTTGCGGAACCAGTGATGCGGTGAGTCCACGCTTCGGCTGGAACCTTCGCATTCGCTTTCGCACCTGAAATACCGCGGAGTGCGTTCGAGGGAAGACGGCGGGCTGGCCACATCCAGTGACGTGATAGGACAGTCGGCCAGGATGAGGGAATCGAGCTTGGGAAACGCTTGGCCTAATCTGCCGATTTCTCGCCAAGACGAAACATTGTTATCTGGAATCACATTAAAACGTTCGTCCATTAGGTATCTTGGCACACTTGAAAAACTGTTGTGTCGGGCTGAAGATCGAACTCACAATCAGGCCAAAAATTAAATTTACCTGTGAAGTATAATTTTTTTATGCCATCGTGGAGGACAGGCGATTCTTTGTTGATATCGGCCAAGTCGATGTACGTGTAACCATTTAAACTGAGATGCAGTTCTTCCAATCTGCAAAATATTATTTTTCTTGGTGGAGGCATATTCAATATTACAGGTGAACTCATCCGCAGCAATATGTTTGCCCGCAACGTAAATCATCAGGTTGATTCTAGAAAATCTGTTATGGGGGATTTGCGTTGACCTTTTTAATTTTTGAAGCGTCAATGTGAACTTTGGCTAAGAAGTAACGTATTGGGTCACCAATAAAAATTTAAATAAAATCAATTGCTGAGCTCAAAATACGCAAAATCAAATAAGTTATACTTTCACGTCTAGCGATGCACCATTTTCTTAAAATCCTGGCTTTATGCAAAAATCCCTCACTTCACAAGGAGCAGTTTTGTACTATCAGCTTTTGTTTAAAATCTTGGAAGTTTTGACAAAAATGTTACTTTGTCAAAAAGCAACATATTTTCTTAGTTAAAAACTAGTCGATTTCCTCATTTTTCGATTTTTTAAAGAAATAATGAAGGATGGCAACAACTTAAGAAAGCAACCTCGTGTGACCGGTCAAGCGTAGCTATTACCCAATAATACTACGAAATTAATGAATGGCGGCTTACGTTGGAATTTGGGTGACAAGTTTACGGACGCTGTCCCAGTCTATGTGCGTTCCGTTTAAGATGAGGTTTTTCAGTTTTGGAAAACCCCCGTTAAGAAGGTCATCCGAAATGCCTTTTTTAAATTTATTAAAGCTGAGATTGGCGAATTTGAGTCGAGGCATGATTCGGAGAATCGTCATTATCTGTCAACAAAAAACAAATTGATAAGAATTCCATCGTTCTACATTTCTAATCCAGTCGTGTCTGTAACCACCCATTAATTTTGGGTGTGGATCTTTTTTGAAAGGTCGAATGACAAATTCACTCTACCTCCGCCCATTGCGAAAGGGAATTTTGAGCTAAATCCAACTCTTGGACGTTTTGACATTTGGTTTTGAGAGTTTCCTCGCTGCCCGCAGAATCGATGCCGAAATCGTTGAAGACGAGCACGGGTGGCACTGCGTTGCTCCTCGTGACGTATAGTATGGGTATGTCCAGCTCATAATTATCACTGTCTCGCCCGTATTTGGCCTCTATCCCTTCTAGCAGCGATGGCATTTTTCCAGCTCTGAAACAAAGATAAAACCTCATTAGAAACATTCTATAGTATTTTCCAAAAAATATAGTTATGCTTTATGTTGTTTTGTCGATGTGAGTGAGTGATGTCGAAACATTCTTTAGTAAAAGTGCTCCCAACATCTTATGCCTTTCAGGTCGAAACCATCGGCAACAATTATCGGCAAAAAATCAGACTAAAATAATTTATTAATGGTGTAACAATGGGACATAACGAAATTTCTTGTCCTAAACTAGTTAAAATCTGAGCAAATGCGATGTAGCCAGTGTGAAATGTAGCAATATAATTTAGTTGTACAGCTTTTTTTAATGGACTTCGTCGGTTCCAGAAGGACCGTGGTCTTGACCGGTCATTTAATTATGACATTAAGAAGTAGAGCCGTTAGTTACGCATCATTAATCCTAGGGAAAGGTCAGTAATATAGGAATATCTGACCATCAAGGCCCAATGGCTGTGCGGGTCAGGTCAACGTCGAGCTCATGCTCCCCCGCTCCAACTGCACGACTATTTTTTTTTGTAGGCCAAGGACTAACTTTCATTTTGTCGAGTATCGACCGCTACGGTACATGAACTTCAATTGTTATGAAATCTTTCTGACGATAAAAAGTAATATTTCTTTGATTCGTCTATCACAACTGCCTTCACATGAATATTTTGCGTTAGCTGCGTTCAGACTTCAGTTCGGATGAGATTTGGTTGTTTGATATGTTGAATTGAATTCTCAGCTCAACTCCCCAAAGAAAAAATGGTTAAATATTAGAACGAATCGGAAAGTATTTACATTGCAAATTGCAAATAATTGCGAATAATTGTTCAAAATAGCTGCTAGGTTTTTGTTCAAATTACGCTCGCCTAGAATCGAATCCTCCTCTCTCAAGCTTACTAATTCTACGTTCAATCACAAATTCGTTTACAGCAGCTTCTCGGACTCCCTCTGGAATTAAAGAGGGTACCTGCGTGACAGACATGTCTCGACAGAAATTAATGTTGCACATACTTCACTTTTTATCGTGACTTCCCCTGAACGCACAGATATCGATCGACCTTGACCGTCAATTTATTCGCACGTTTTCCTACTCGTTCGTCACGAGAAACTCGTTGTATTTTGACATTTATCTTGTTCTTGCCTTGCTACAGTAATATTTCTCAACTACTCTTCGTGCTTCAGGTCGTCTAATCTGACTGGGGTCAGCCAGTGTTCGCATTTTTGGGGGGTATTTAATCTTCTAACATCTAATCGTCATCGGCGTGACAAATTGCCAAATTACTCTCAGCCAAATGAGAGCGATGTTCGCTATCTCCTTGTTGAATAGCATGGAGACAGTATGAAAAAGGGCTTTCCAGTTTCAAGTTTCATTTCAAATATGAACCTTGAAACTTCACAGGCCTCTTACGTTGATTAAAACGGGAGTCAAATGCAAATAAACCTTTTTTCCTACACATAAAAAGTATTTGAGACTGCGAAACGTACAGCAGTTGACTGATGAAGTTGAGGGCATGTGAGTTTGATCAAATGTGAAAAAAACTGCTAGACTGCCTTTTCAACGGAAAATTTAAATAATTGAAAATGTTGATATAGGCACCAAATAGATATTGGCGACTAATTATTTGAATTTTGAAGGTTTATATTTTACCGGAGATGTTGCTATTTATAAACTTATGTGACTGGTACCCTGGTACCATGGTACGATTACACTTTGTAACGTAACAAAAAACAAAACTGTGAAGTCAATATCAAAAAACTTGTCTTCGGCAGAGGCACACATCATTCTTCTATCTTTCGTGAACCCATCATTTTCTGTAAGAAGGATTTTAAACAGCAATGGTGTGCTCATTTGATTTGATAATTTATAAATCTACTGAAAAATTTGTATCCGACTTGGAATGCCCGAAGGCAATGAAATGAATGATCACCAGAAAAGAAAGCTCCTAACTGAATGTCAGCACGTTTCGTAAATACCGCAAAGCAGTTTGGTAAACGATCTCCTAAACGTTGGAATTTGAACTTTTCGATAAACAATCGATGAGAATTGGTATTTATCTTGGCAAAGAAATAAAACTCGTTGGAAGTTGTTCTTCTAAAGAGACGTTTCATGCTCATGTTTTCCTTCACTCTCAAGGAACGCTTTGATTAAGACATAAAACTAATATTGACCCACATATGAAATCGACCACCAAGGTCCTGTTTGAATGAAATGAAGTAAAAGGCTGACAATATGTAAGTTTCTGGCTGAAAACTGTTCAATTTAAATTCAACAAATTGTTGTCTACTGGTTTATTGTTAGTCTTAAAGGCTTTCAACGAAGTAAATTGGTGGGAAAATCGAACAAAATTTTCTTTCAAATACCTATCTATATACAAGGCACTCATCTTGACCCATTGGTACCCTCCTCCGGAGTCCGAATTCAATAGAATTCCACATACACCCAGGTCCCACAAAATCTCGAATCATTTTAAAATACCCATTTCTCCCTTAGTTTGGCTCCGTTTTTCGGCGATCGGGTTAAAAACTATAGCCCGAATAAAGTCTCCGCGCAAAACGCGATTTTTTGGAGCATTTTCGAAAACTTTTTTAGCCGAACGGTGAATTTGTCATCTTCTACAAACTTTTGAAACTCAGTGTTGGTTTGAAGGAGAATTGTGGGGGGGGGGGGGGGGGGCAGTTGTAGAAGGGTGCATTCTAATAAGAGTAATAAACCAAAATGGCGCGAAATTGGGATATTTGCGCGTTATTATGAGATGCCATAGATTTGAATTCCATAAATACATTTTACTTACCGGCCTTGTGTTTATTATGCATGTACAGCTCAAATGTTAGCAGCTAAGTAGTAGGTGCCTATTTCGTATCTCAGGAGGCGTTCAAGGGGTATAACAATCCCTGCAGATCAATAGATTTGACGCAATCGTTTTTGAGTGGGTGTTCGCTTTGTTCGAGTTTCCAGAATTGTGTGGTTCCCGTTTTTTTCGCCTTCATCTCTTCCTCCCGTGCCGATCTCTTCCAAGGTGAAGTGTGTTGACATTGAGCAGCTGACTCTTGTTGCCAACGAGTTCACCGACTGGTGGTGGGGAGCTACGCAGTACATCCCGGCCAACCCAGCGGCTCCCTCTGTTCTACATTGCACTCTTCCCCTCGAGATTTCTCTTTAAATGCCAATTTGTTGACAAATAGGAATGTCGGCGCATGTATCATCACCAGGTTATGGCAAAAAATGTTATTATAATAAAAATGATCATTTCCCAGCGTACGCGCTGTGCTATTGCCATGGTGAGGAACTGGCCTAAAAAATCAATCTTATTTTAACTAGTTTTCCTTAAACTTCGATCAACTAGCTTGATTATCTAGTCGTATCTTCACCCGTTAATTGGCTTCGTTTCGCCAAGTACTAGGGAAGGTCCTAAGGTTACATCTCAAAAACTAATGAATAGAAGAAGGAATTCCTTGTTACTCTCAGAAAAAGATGTATGCGATTTTGTGCAACGGTGTGAAGCCATTCAAACTTAAAAGCGTATTAGCAGTATTGTATTTGGGAAGTTGTGAATTTTTTTTTTTTTTTAAAGAATGGAAACTATTAATTTTCTGGATTCACGATTGTTTATCCTCTTCCAGTCAACATTCCTACAATAATGTAGTAGGTAACTTATCATTTCTGGGTTGGTCTTTATGTTTTCCAATTGTGTGGCTCTTAGACCCACAAAAGCAGTGAATGTTGTAAATTTCAAAAAAATATATAGCTGCATACAGTATGCACAGATGAAATTGTGTACAAGATTATTAATGAGAATCCCGATCGTGTTTCATTCGTGAGATTAGGCAGCGCTTTGCTGTGGGAGACTATGTTTTACAAATTCAAAGTTTCTGATTGGAAGATGAGGCATCGCGATTCCTTTGTCAGAACCTGTTCAGTAATGACAACGCGAAACTCTTTCATAATTAGAACGTCCAGCCATCAAATCCTATTTCCAGAATTTTCCTAGTGATCCGTTCAGTGGTGTCCTCTATTATCAGCCATCGTACCTGGTGCGCTAATCCAAAAAGGCGAAACCATGGACACTTGACACTCGTAACGCAGCACAACGTTTGTTTTCAAGGCACAGCTGTGAACTGGTTGTTGTGTTGTGAAGGGGTTTCTTCTGGACGAGCAGCGTCTGCGCAAGGCCGTCCTTCTATCGTTCCCCCTTCTCCGCGTCAATAGGAACTCGGAATCCGAGTTCTAACATGAGTTTTGCTCGTTTTTCGGGCTACTCGGGGTTTTCATCCTGTCGTTACCTAGACGACTAATGATTATTTGAGTTTTTAAACGAATTGCGCAGTCTCGCCGTCCTCGCCTCGAAAGATAAACATACCTAGGCACAGACAGTCATTGGCTGGTCGAGTATTTTCAGAAGATATTCAGATTCATATTTATCAAGACTCTTCTTCTTTTACTCACGTATCAGCCGAGTCCGTAGGCGTTAACTCCAGTCTGCCGATTTCCACCGATTCCCCGACTGAGGTGTTTAGACTAGACCCGATTTTCAAACGATTCTACCGATTTTCGTCAGTTGCCCCGGGTCCTTCGTATAATATGGAAGATCTAGCAGCGATAGAATTTCTAACTGAAAACTCACTGTTGAGATATATGTTGTTGGTTGAGCGTCGGGAATGGGCGAATGACATTTTTATGGAAAGAGAATCATCCGGAGAGTTCCATACCTTGTTCCCCCCATTGCTAGAACAACCAATAAAGTTTCGCGAGTATTTACGGATGACTCCAAAGACTTTTTTTACATTCTGAGTGCTATCAGACGGCGAGTGAAGAAATTTTCTAATTTCCGGATTTGTATTTCTCCAGAAGAGAGGCTGTGACGTTGAGCTAAGTCTTTATGATGTCGTTACACTTGACTTTCATTGTTTTCACTTCAAAGTTATTTTTTAAAAATAAATTTGATTTTCTCAAACATTAACTGTACAAGATGGAAATAGTTACCCTATGATGACTCCCTGATAATCAAAAAGCGGGAATCCCCCCACCACCCATCTAATTTTTTGAGATGTTTCACAAAAGGCGCTGCATGAAAATGGCATACGTACCAAGCATCGTAGTAAAATTAATTTTATTAGAAAAATGGCAAAACGAGTCATGCAGTGACATGATTAAATGCCTTTCCTGCACCAGAGAAATTAGCAAGTCGACGTCCATATCGAAAAAAATGAGATAAAAGTAGAGAAGTGCATACGGAGACGCCAGATTCGGCCGAACAAAACAAAATTATTTGGTTCGGAATCGGAAGACGGGAGAGCTCGGCGGAGTTGGGCGGAGTTCGACCGAGCAAGTCGGGCACAGTGTAAACACTTCGTCCGAATCCCATTGAACTTTCTACTTTTGTTTACTCGCCCCATGTCTGCCGTTAACGGCCGTACTCTGCAGAATGAAAAATCGGCCGAATTCCGGCTCCAGTGTAAACCTAGCCTTAATAAGATCAAACTGCCGGATTATTTTACAACGTTTTTGTATCATCTGCTGTATCAGTACAATTGACTCATTATTTTCTCAGCGTCGTAACTGTATTAATAGAAATATAAATATTAGTATAAAAAGTTGAAGTCAGGACACCGACTGAAATTTTTTTGACCTGACCATTCTTATCACTCTGTGTAATTAAGACTAAGATTAAGAATTAAGATTCTTCCTTTCAAACATAACCAATAAATCTCGTTTGTTTCAAGTTGACGTAGGGAAGTGATGTTGTCGCTTGTGGTCCGATAAGTGTCGTTTGCACCAAGCATTGTGGTCTTAATGACTGGGCGTTTGAAAGCTGTGACTCACGCTGTTTTCCAAACAAAAGCTTCTCTGGTTGAAGTTGGCCGTGACTTCTAGGCTTTACGAGCGCTCTGTGTGCTCTATCGCGCTTTCACATTCGACCTTTTCATTTGAGACTGCACGTTTTCGGAAGGTCAATTTCAATTTAATTGGGGATTCCTCGAACGGAAACAGTGGAAACTGTATTTTAAAATTAAATGAAAATGACATCTCAACTTACAAATCAAACATTTTTCCGTTACTGCGAAAGCCTCAATATCGATTTTTATCAACCCAATTAATCTCCCTGACAAATTATTATTTTGAATGAAGATAAATCAAGAAATGTTAATAATATTCAAAAACCAGTCAGGATTGGCCCTCCCGTATTGGCCAACAAGTTGGCCAACTGTAGAGGCGTGCAGTATAGTGCTCGTCCACGTCCTTAGGCTGTTCCTGCTTTCACCTCCAGCAAAAAAATCCTTTGCCGATATTGCCTCACGGTGCGGTCTAATGGGCGTGTAATTTAATTAATGCCGGGGTGTAATGGTTATCCGGATGATTCTGAAGATGAAATGAGTTGCTCTTTGCTCTCAGGGATGAGGTTTTTCTAATAAAATGAATTTTCTACTAATTTCTAATAATTTAAAGTCATTGTGAAGGAAAGTTTTGCCTGTCTCGGGGAAAGGATGTCCTGAGTCCTGCTTGTGGGCAAACTATTACTTGAAATTGGTTCGGAAAAGAAAAATTGTTTGGCCCTACCTCCAATCTACAGTTGTACGACTGATACCCTCGTGACGGCTTCCTAAGTAATCATCTCCTGTTCACTTTCATTACTAGGTGGCGTGCGACACAAATTTACTGCAATGTCCCCGTTTTCTTCCCACTGATTGACACTATTCCAACTCCGCTTGTTTTTTGTTTTTTAAATCATTAAATCCCACTTTCTTCTGCGTTTGAGGATCTCGTCAGATATTTTTTCTTTTTTGAGAGCGGTAATTTTGTCGATAAGAGTGTTTTGCGTTTCTCGTGGATCGAAATCAGCTTTGGGCCGCGATGTGCCAGCACGCCGAGTCCGAATAACTATTATCAGGACGTTCCATAATCATCGAATTGTTGAGTTACGTCAGCTCACGAGTAGGATGTGTTGAGCACTGCATAGGTCGCCACCCATTTGACGTGGAGCTTAATGGAGGAATCAACCTTCGTTTTCTGTATCATTTTGGATCTCGGCTGCTGACCAAAACCTGAGTTAATTCTCTCGCGTTCAGCTCGAGCTAGAACACTTTGCTTTTAGGGAAGTTATGCTATTTTTATACGCTATCCAACTGAGGATTCGTACCTTCTCTATTTAGCAACACCTTGGCTGTTATAGACCGCTTGGTCGGTGATGTAACATTGCGGCTTCTCCCCTTGAGATTCCGAACCTCAAGGGAAAGCGAAAGTGTATCCTCGGATTATATTTATTATCATTCATTAAGCATAATTATTCGTCTTTTGTAGCATGGTACTAAAATGGCACGTCTTGTTTAACCTTCTTCAGGGTAGCTTAAGGTTTCAAGAGCGAATGTATAGGTACCAAAATTATGGTATTAGCAGTATCTGCTTTAGCAGTGCTCCTTATCGTCTATAAAGGTGACAGGCGAGAATGATTCTGAAACGTTTTCAGTAAATAGGTTCAGCAGTGTGAAATAATTAATCCCTCGCACAAACAATGTGACTTACAGAGTATTTACCTACACAAATTTAAATCAGGAAAAATGTTTTCTTGATACTATGATAATACAGTGATCCATCAATACTGTTAAAAAACAATTTTTGAAATAGCGAAATCAGTAGAAAAAGGGATGTCGTCGTGGGCGATCTGTGAAGATTTTTCCGCCATGAGTGCTACAGCTTGGGACAACGCAGCCTTCTCGGCGGTCGCGTCAGACATTGGTTCCAGTGATTACAGATTTTTTTCGCTTTTTAACTTGGGTTTTACTGGAGGCATGAACGCGAACGTGATAGTTGGATTAAAAATTCCATAGGCAGAGATCATAGAAAATGGGATTCAGTGGTTTGGGGATTGCCAGCATTTTGCATTGAGCCCAATAGCCGTAGATTCCTCACCTCGAAGTTCTTCACCTGACTACAAAACAACAGATTTTACACAGATTTAAGAATTTCATGAGTATCCGTTGATAGTCCGTAGCCCATATTTGTAGCTATTTACTTTCTAAAATAGAGTTTGGGAGTGATAGAAACATACGTGTTTAGTTCAATCATCTCAATTCGTGGAAGTCCTCTGCAAACGTTGTATGGCTGGTGACCCCATTACTATCCTGCGCGCAGCCAATCAGAGATCCTATTGTTCCCTCTGTCGACTGTATATGACTGTGTGTGTTCGAAGTCTCATCTTGGTAGTCGCGGTCAACGATCTTCTCTTCTTCTCGCGTTCTTCCGGTAGACAAACCATCCGGTTCGACCTGCTCGACGTTCCGAGGCAATCTGAGTCGACTCCAGACATCTTCCTGTATTTCAACTGCAGAAAACCTGCTCCTCGGCCAGGCCTTGAAAGTGATAGCGTCGATTGAATTTCAATACCTTTCTCTGATCTCTGATCATTTTCGCGTAGTACTGTTATTGGAATTTAGATGGACATCCACCTTCATGTCTTCAGGTCATTTCATACTTGCTTTCACGTTCATTGCGCGTTAGCACAATGATTTGGGTTCTTCTTTGTGGCCTGTAAAATACAAAACGAAGACGTAATACTATTAATGGCCTCCCCCGAGTCGTGGGTTTCCCAACTCCATCAAATCGTACCGTTACCATTCAATGCCAGCGGAATAGGAGCGACGTCCCGTTAATCGCGGAGCCTGACCAGCGACAGATGGCCCTTCTCATTTGAAACCCTGACAACAGTAAAAAGCCCAGCGAAAACGTGATGGGTACCGGGACATCGAGTTAGGTACGATTACAATCTCGAGCCAAGTGGAAATTGATTCTGCCACAATATGATTATGCATGCCCTGTAATCTTAGTGCAACGCCAAATTAAATAGCCTCTTCGTCAAAACATTCAAATGATGGTACCAGATGGGCTCGCAGTAGCTTCCATCCACTTGAATCAGTCACCTTGGCCAAAGTCCTGTCACTATACCTACTGGTCCCATTGGCGGCCATGAAGTTGACTCATTCTGCTCATTCTAGTCAACCGCTTTTTTCGCTCTCGTGTGATTCCTGTCCCGCCCGTTTCTGTTGTTTGCTAATGCGCTGAAACTCGAGGGGAATTGCACTGACGACCTTTTCCACGCTTTTATGAAGAGAATGACTCGATTGTGCGGTTTTCGCTGTCAACGCTCCACCGAGGTCGCTCAAGTAATCAGTGCATTAAAATCGAGCGGGAGCGTTTGACTATTCTCTACAAATATGAGCGATGATGGAATTTCACTGAATACTACGAGTGACCTCCTGCTTAGACAGAGCAGTAATTGAGTAAGAATTGTAATTTGTTCTCAACACAAGCACTCCTAATAATCAACAAAAATGTTTATCGGAATCGAGTAGCTCCATCGATTCTTCTTTAATCCTGCTGGTACCATAGATCCAACAGCTATTCGATGGGTACCGTGGCCTGGTTATATATCTTCAAATATGTAACCAAAACTTATTTTTCGTTCACCTTGAACCAACATTGATTATTTTAGTGAAACGGCATATTTGACGCCTCCCTTCGGGACCAATTCGTGTTCTGTTTCCAGCTGTGCTTTTGATTTCCTCTACAATTATTGAGCCCAAAGGAAGTATTGGTTGGGCTTATTGTTGTCGCTGCCTTGAAAATAATTGACCCCATTCCTGAGGACGAGCGTATTTTTAGGCTCGTGTCGTTCGATTGGCACCGTGCCGGCTTAGGAGCGCGTCTTTTCGCAGTTACGCAACTGTTTATTCTCCCTGCGCCTATCCTGCCTGACGAGAGTTGGATACCGTCACATAGGAGCTATTGTTGCAATATTTATTTCCCTGTTGTCCTCACGAGCTCCGAACCTCGTTAGTTGCACGCGCTCCTACGTGTTGATTTGAGCATATTCGTGCCAATTCTTCAGATTCTGTACCATTGGCGGGCCAAAGCTCGCTTATAGTATTTTAGATGTATTTTTTACCTAACTCGCCTAAGCATCTCGCCTTGAGGTTTTGTATGGGTTTTGTTGAAGATGCCTTGGAATCCCGCGCGCAACACAGTTTAGTGCAATTACCACCAAAAATGCCCGGAAATGGTAAACGTAGATGTGATATCTGGTTGCCTCGAACAGTGATCTCCATATTAGGAAGGGAAACCTTGCCAAATGGATGAAGTGGGTGCCAGATTTCTGGGCAACGAACCCTTCCTCCCAAATCCTTATCAGCAAGCGAAGCACACGATCATGGTACTCTACAGGTCCACCTTTCTTTCTTGATATCTTCAATTTAAACCTTTACAATGTGCTATTTTGTTCATCCGCCCATTCTGCGTTGCGAGAAATCCCACAGGCTGGCAATCGCCTTCAGAGCCCAGACAGCATTTGTTCACGGTATTCAACTGTCGATCGGTCGTGAACTTATGACGGGGCTTCTTGTATCTGGGTCGCCATCGGCTGGATCAGGTGTCTCATGATCCCGTTTGTCCGGCGAAAGATTGAAACCCGAGACCGAAGGAAAAGTATCTTTTTCTGTTGACAGAGCGAGGTGCATTTTTATCTGGAACGCTCTGATTTCGATAGCGGAAGAAGCCATTGCAGCCAGTACTCGCGTTCGATGAGTTGAAATGATTCCAATCGTGATCTCCAGTCTGATTTTAATGCGCTTCGTCATTTCAACTAGAAAAAACTCAACTAAGAAGATCTGAGAAACAGTTTACTGTTACTGTGAATAGATGAGTGAAATCCATTGCAGAATGATTGAAATTGGCATCACGATACCTTCAAGTCCTGCAACTGAGTTATCTTCAGCCCTCAAAAGGTCTCTAAAGTTTAGTTCCTGATTGGACTTCAAAATGTAGAACATATCGAGTACGAATTAAAACTACGCCATTTCATCACAGGTGGTTGAAACAGTGGAATATTTTGCCTTCTGTCCGATTTTTTCCACGCCAATGGGGGGAGTGGTTTGGGAGCTCGTCAGGGGGTGAACTTCAAGTCAGCATTCACCCTGCACTTCTCTGGCCTTAAAAAGGTCCCCACCCTCCAATTTCGACTCGAGTGCTGTTCAAAGGGTTGCAGGGGGAAGGCACTTTGTCAATACATCAAGTACACGTGGAGCCACGTCGGACGATTCTGTGAAGGATTTGTGTCAGTAGAATTGAACCTGCCGGAAAGGTCTAGTGCGTGTCGTCGATATACCAGATCTACCTACCATCGTTCTTACAAACTCGAATTCTTTTATTATCGATTAAACAACACTCCATACCAACCGGCTTGTGAAGTGCTATAGTCTTGTCTGGTGACGTGAGGAGGGGTATTTTCAGGGTCGTACGCGTGTGTGTGACCCGTCAAACGCACGCATGGATGGATTTATTACGCACAATCTATTTTGAAGTTCACACGGCTGCAGCTGACAGGAGAAGCCGATTATGAACTCGCGCCACCATCCACCTTAGCTCCCTCTGAATCGTGAATCGTGTCTGATACAAAACTGAGCCCCGAAACATTTACCTGCACAGAATAAGACAGTCGAGATACTCAAAGTGCATATCAAATATCAGCTGACGCTAATCTTTATTCATTATAAATATCCAATTATATTCCTTTGCTCTGAGCCTTCCTGGCTAAGACAATGTCTCATGTTGACACACACCCTTCCTCCAGCTCATCAACAAACATGTGCAGGGAAACCGTTCCCCTTGAAAAGTTTCTCAGCTGAATTTCTTTTCTACGAGGTAAAAATAGAGGACATTCGACTGTCCGGGATGGTAGGTCAGTGTAATAACAGTTCAAGTTTCTCCAAGTATCAAGTTCCGTCACGAAACGGAGCGTCCAATTTGGCAGAGAGCCCTCAACTGTTGTGGGGTGAAGTTAACGGTTAACAGTTGGGATGACGCGCCAGACAAATGACGACGAGCACGTAGTTCCAAAGCAAATACTGGGAAACTGATATCTGCCAACAAAATTTAACTTCGGTGCATTGAAGAAAAAAGGGTTGAAACCCTTCGGAGGAAAATCACACATTAATAACAACCTTAAAACCCGATTTAGCTACTGTCGAACATTGCGACGAAATGGTCCTGACTGAGTTTGCACTGTTGCAACCCGAACATGACCATCTGGACCTGTTCTAATGAGGACAATGAGGACCATTCGGTTCGTAGCTAGAGTTCCTGCAGTTACTCTGACGACCATCGCTCGAGTTGTTTGACATACGTCTCATGAATATAAGTGGGGTATCGTCCCATCCTTCAAAATAACATCGTTGGTAATCTGGGAAAAACTCGGGTATCTGATGAAAATCAAAATCGTTGATTATTTAGATCCATTCTACAACATCAAACTTAGACGTTACTTCACTAGTTCTATTTCTTCATCCAGCCGTTTTCGTTTCCTTGTATTAAAAATGATTTTTTTTTTTTTTCAGTGCTCGAAAGGTCTTTTCGAACTTCCGGTTGTTACTACACACCCCCCAGTAAGTTCTAAAATGATTATTAATTTGTTTCTTTGTTTGTTATAATATTCACTGGTACTTGAAATAAGGGATGCCTGATTTATTTATGGATTCATCTTTTGAATGAAATACGTTACGCTCGATCGGTACTTACGGATTCCATTGACAACAACGATATTTTTTTCTCAATCACTTTCGATGCTTGGTTGTGGATTTGTTTGAGTTTTAGGGCTTGAGTGAATCACTCATATTAAAAATGGGAGGAGAAATGGGGGATTTTCAACTACCCAAACTGCTGCCTTATGGAAAAATGAAATGAAGTCTATGGTGAAACCAAAACTAAGAAAGAGCATGATGAGAAATAGGGCACTCTGAGTTGCTTCAATATCGTTCCTCTAAATTTGGTTTAGCCGCATCTTACTCTCTTTGTCTTATTTTCTTATTTTATTTCCTCGTCTTTATTATTCATTTATTTGTTTGTACAAGAGGCGATAAAGCCCAATTACGATTAGGCTATCGATGAGTGTGTAACAGAGACAACATATTGGGGGAATGTAAATTATGGGATAAAAAGAATATTTTAGGGTAGGTATTAAATTGGAATGTCATAGGTGATTAGGATGAAGGGTGGCTAATGTGTCTTTTCCAAGCGGGAGCGGAGATCGTGTTGGGGTCATTGGCGAAACCGATTACCGAGGTTCATGAGAAGGTTGACTGGGGCGTGACTTTGGTAGGTATGAGGGTAGGTATGGTAGGTATGGTGGAGGTATGAGGGATAGAAAAAAGAATCTCTATTCCTAGTGTAGACGTCTGGAACTCTGAAGTTGATAAGGATATTGGTGGACTGATGAAAATATACGGCGTTATTGAGAATTTTTGGGAGCCAGACCATGTCAAGGACCAGTCTACGCCCCTCAAGAGAAGGCTAGTCGAGGAATGTCATTATCCTTTCGTAGGCACCTCGTGATTTGCAGCCGGGAAGAGCGTGTCAAGATTGAATTTGAAGTAGAGGAATCAGAGAAACTTGTACTGGATCTTTGGAACATGAAGGTGGCGAATAATATTGAAATATTGTGTCGGGCTTTTCGAGAAAGGGTCAGCCACTGTAAGTCTGAACGTGGGCCGATGATGATAGTGAAGAAAAAAAGAAGTAGGAAAGCAGCATACACGAGAAAGCCGTTCAACCCACGCGAAGTTTGTTTTGCGACGTTGAGACTCGGTCGACGAGGTGCGCAATAGCCAGGGGACGGGCCAAGGACAGTTTTCAGCTGATGGGCGCGTGGTGATCAGACAGCACGTCTCCGAACCTCGAGGTCTCGTGAGTTGCAGAACCTAGTGGTGGTGGGTAATTATCGTCTATCGAAAAACATTAATGTTTAATTTTCGTCGCGAGACAAGAGCAAGGAAAATTTCCGGGTGCTACTATACGAGTGCTCGCAGAACTAGAAGGAGAGTACTTCGTCTCATGGAGCTCTAGGATCACACTTTTCGGCCTTCCCCTCATCTATACTTCGGTTATTCGTCTACTCATTTGCTGGATAATTGTCTAACATCTCACTAGAAATCCATCTTTGTGCTGTAGTTGATCTCGATAACGTCCAGCGCGACCCCGAAGCCTGAGAAATATCCCCGTGAAGCTCATGCGTATAGGAGGGTATTTAAACTAACGGTTCAAGTCCACTCGTTTTCATCGCATTGTGCGTACAGCAGGTGGGCGCAGAGACATGGCAGGTGAACGACGCGGAGGTTGGTACCGTTGCGTTTAAAAGGGCACAAATTGCCCGGAACTGATCACGTGGCGACGCGCATCGCGGATCCACAGTTGTTCTATTCAGCCTTATGACGAAGCTCTGACGTAATCGAACAAAAGTAATTGAGAAAGACCGCTTTTACTGTCAGAAACGTCGTAATGAATACAGCCTCGATATGGCCCCAACTATGCGCATTTTACCATTTAGATCCGAAAACATTGGTTGATTATTCAAGGAATAACCAACCAAAATAGTCATTCGTTTTATGAGATATGAGCAAGTGTCTAAATTTTGCAATTTAATTTCAGAACTGGTTAATTTATACTTACCCAACACCTTACTCCACTTCCCAACATAATTATATCCTCCTCTTAATGAAAGTTACTCGTTACAAATAGTGACATGACAGCTGTGTGTAAGAAAGAAATCAATTCATTCGGCTCTTCGTATGTAGGACGCACCATTCGCCTCTGCCAGGTCTACCATAGCAAGCAAGCTAAGTTGATTCAAATTAATTTATGACATTTTGGATCCTCTCTTGAATTGAAAAAAACCCTAAATTTATCAAACTTTACACCTTGCAATTGACCATTAATCAAATAAAATTTTCTTGAGGCAATCAACCGAGTCAAATGTGCCCGGGAAGGGGTTATATACATAATTAATTTTTTCTTGAGATTCGCTTATTAACTGTTCAGCTAATTCTGATTTTATTTATTTCCAGGGATGAATTCCTTTAGGAAATTACTGAGAAAGGACAAGGAAAAAAATGACCCGACTACTGCGATATCAAAGCTTAGGGAAATGGAAGAAACGTTCACCAAAAAGCAAGAATATCTTGAGTTCAAGATTAGCCAGGAGCTTGAAGTCGCGAAAGCCAATGGAAAAACGAATAGGAGAGTGGCCCTTCAAGCGCTAAAGAGAAAGAGAAGACATGAGCAGCAGCTGCAGCAGATCGACGGGACACTTACCACCTTGGAGATGCAGAGGGAGGCGTTGGAGTCGGCAACGACCAACACGTCGATCCTGTCGACTATGAAAAAGGCAGGAGACGCCCTCAAAATCGTCCACCAAAAAATGAAAGTTGACGACGTTCACGACATCATCGACGATATCGCCGAGCAACAGACGGTAGCCAAGGAAATTGCGGATGCCATTTGCGCCAATTGGGCCAGTGTCAATGACCCAGACGAAGACGAATTGCTCAAAGAGCTGGAGGAAATGGAGCAAAGAGAGCTAGACCGCGAGCTGCTCGAGATACATTCAACCTTACCTCCCGTCCCCTCGCGCCCTGTTCCTGGCAGCAGCAAGAGCCGGCAAGAGGACGAGGAGCCTGAAGATGATGCTCAGTTGAAGCAGCTCGAAAAGTGGGCGGCATAAGTCTGGCTCTACTAATACCCTAAGTTCCTTCTCCTTTTCTAAATTAATCTTATCAGAAAATTAATTCTCATTGAATATAGACTGCTAATTTTAGGTTTACAATTTACGAGTTTTTTTCGTAGTTCTTTGTGTAACCTGTAAGTAGAACGACGACGGGTGTCATTTTTGGTGACAATTTTCTGAAACCAAAGCGCCCCAGCTCCCTTCTGTCGATGCATGAATTTCCGAGTATTTTTGTATTTCTGGATGCCACAATTTTAAAAAATCGTAAAAAATGTCAAACACGGGGAAATTAAGGAAAACAGGGGGTGTGGCGTGTCCTGGGCCCATTCCAATCAATTCAGCGTCAAAAATTTAGTGGAAAATGATACCCCACTCACCAGAAATCGTGAAAATATATTTTTCGGAAAAACACATTTTGACCCTCCTCCCCCAAATTTGGTCCGGTCGGACGTTTCGAGGGCCATCTAGAGCCGGAAACTGGTCAGAATTTCAGGTTTTTAGAAAATGTTCTACTATCAAAAACGGCGAAAAATTGTTGGTGCAGATCGGTCGACTTTCTACATGAAAATATATGTTGATTACTCAAGGAATAACCAACCAAAACTGTAATGTCAGTCTGCCATCCACGCCGTTCTTTGCAGGAGGAATGTCTAAAAATCTCAAATTTAAGATTGACTACAATGTTCTAAATTGGTCATTAAAACTGTGGCTTCTTTAAAAATTTGTTTTCGCTATTTTCGGAGACGTTGTTACTTTGTCCGCTTAATTTTCGAGGCTGATTTGAATCAAGTTATCCCGAACAGATTCAACACTGAACGTGGGTACCTAGTGGTCTATACAGATGTTTTGAAAATAAGTACCTAATTTAAAAAATATTATATATTTTTTCTACATGTGTGGGTAGGTACTGACTCTGAAGACCCTAGAGATACGTTTTCCCCCACGAACAAGATCTTCCTAGGATAATAAACCGTTGTATGACACTTTGTAGTGTTTCTTATCATTCCTCAAACCTAGAACCTGATGATGAATTCGCGCTCCGTAACCATCTCTTTGTTTACTTTTAGCTACATTGAATCTCTTCGTAAGTTAATGCTAATAACAGCATTATTAGTCGCCTACCTAGAGGATGCACCGTTGACCAGATCCCCATAAGAAACAATTATATTAACTTTAGTTTATTTCATATATTTCGCGGTTCGTTGACACAGTTAAGATGAGCAGTAAAATAAATCATGAATTATATTTGGAGTAGTGGTTATAAAAAAGTTTTGAAAAACTCCTACGAGTGAAGGGGTGGTTTTTAGATTCTCGCTGGTCTTCATCGATGAGTTTAGAAAGGGTTTCGTTACCACATCTCCCGACGCGTAACAGCCACAGTTCCAGCTGCAGTGTCGAAACGCAGAAAACGTTACGCGAAACTAGCAACTAACTAGATATGATGTCGCGGCTCGTACATTGCGGGAGGTAGCGAGTGCAGATGTCACAAGTGAACAAGCGTTATTCAAAGTAAAATGGTTCATTTTGACGTTTTTCAAATTTAAATAAATTCATTTCAGGTCCTATATCTCAGGTAAGTTCATAGTTGTTTTGAAAAAAAAAAAAAAATTTTTTTTAGGTGTCATAGGTGGAGATTATTTTTGACTATTCTAATAAGTTTATTGCTCTATTTTCTTAGTTTTTCTTGAATTTGCTCTCACTTTAACGACGGGAAGAGAAGGACATGGTTTACTTGTCTTGATGAAATACTGCCTAAATTAAGTGGGTATCGTTCAAACTCATGGTTCGATCTCAGGAATCATCTCAATAACGTTTCTCAATAGATGTACCCTACTAATTTCAGAAAAAAATACGTAGGTATACATATACATTATGGGTAATTATTTGTCGATCTGTGGTCATCATTTTTTTCTTTGCACAGGTGATTCATTGTGATTGGTGACTTAGGCAAAATTGTAATATACCTAATTCCTTCAAACAAAGAAAAAAATTGCGCACGTTTCGGATATCAACGAGTTGACCCACAAAACTGACGAGATAACAGTTGGAAAATAAACCCATGGCGACTTGAGCAGACCGTGATTCATATTATTATCGTCGGTTCCATAGAAAGGTGCCTGTCATTCCAAGCATTTCTCTTGTATTTTTCAATCATTAAAAAAAATCCTTCTTACACATAGGCGCAATAATAATAATAATTATTTTTTTAATTGTTTTAGAGTGTAAGTGTTGAGGAAAGTGGGAAGCCGCATGTTCACTTGTTATGTATTTGGCGGGGGGGGGGGGGGGGTGTTTCTCTAATGTCTTTTGTTTGAATCCGGTTTCTTGTGCAGATCACACATGCTCTCATACCTCTTCTACGGATGTCCCGAGTGTAGCCGTCCAATCTGTAACAGAAATGAAAACCAGTCACGACGCGTACAACTGAAGGAGAGTGTTCTTAGCATGTAACTAGTGTCGTTATCTTACGTTCCCATCTCCTCCGTCGTTATATACTCTCAACAGGGTACGTACGGAATGACAAAAGATTTTGAGCAAACATTAGAAGTACGTTCGTACGTTTTTCATCATTAGAGCTAGTAAATGTTTGAGATAATGTGTTTTTGCAAAAAAATGTTCGAGTTTTCTTATTTCCCTTGGTCACCATTCTCCCATTTCCGTTTTAAGCTCATGAACGAAAATGAGGCTGAAACGTACATCAAGATAGTAGAAATCAGTAAACCAACTCACCGGAAAACGCTTTTTGCTTCCATGTTACAATGAGCGCATTCTTCCCGGATGTGACTATGCGAATTTCGCCTTCAAACTCCGCTTAGACTGATCATTTATGCTAATAATTACAACTAACACTCTTACTCTAACGAGATTTTTTATGAAATTTTTCTAGGAACAAGTAATTTCTTAGATTTGTTTACTGTTTACGACTGTTTAACGTTCATAGTGGAGCCGTAAATGCCCATTCAGCGTCAATGAATTGATAGGTTCCACATCTAGATGCAGTCTTCGGTGGGTATAACAGCTTGATTGAAACTACCGGCAATCTATTGTGTAGCCCGAAAAAAGATGGCTCGTGATGCTAGAGAAGTGACAATGTGAAAAATGTCTTCCTTTAAAGGAGCTGCAAATCGGCCCTATAACCTCATAAATTGACCAGCTATAGTAGATAATGTAGAAAGAAGTATTGAGACTTGAATCGTGATTATGAAATGATCATTTGTTCAGGGGAGGCGGAATGACAGCTCATCGCTGGTTTTTATATAAACCGTGATGCCTTATTTTTTTCCTTCTTTTAGTTACGCAGTACCTACATGTAACTCGGCGGTCGCGAATCTAGAACGCGGCAGTTATATGTGGTGACACTTTCCTTTATAAAAGAGATTATCATAGGTACTTATTGACTTCGTTATGGATTATCGCTCCGAAGCTTTTTCTATTGTCTTGCTTTTTATCTTTAAATGGCAATAGTTATCGTCGTTCGTGCTACTTTCCCATTATTATTTCATATGCCACACCAATGTCTTTATCATAAAAAATTCGTTTTTACTTGAATCGTCTTTAGAGTTTCACATGATTTATTTAAAATTGTCTTCTTTTTTCAATACATAAAACGCCCTCTGTTAGTTTAATATCTTGACGCCTCCCTTCTGCGGTGTTCTATTCGTGAACCTCAGCGACCTAAATCGGGTTTATTTCGGATACCGGGACGCCAATGGCAGGAATAGACGAGGAAAATGGGGTCAAAGCTGGAGAACTTTCACGGCCATCTTTTTCTCCTATTTTCAAAAGAACTGCTTTTTCATCGCCGAGGTCTTCACGCTCTTTTTATCGAATTTCCCATTTCGTCAGGCCGACGGAAATAGCACGTCGTGTCCTATGTAAAAATCGTAAAATCTCGACGCAGTGATATATTCGTCGAATTTTATAAAGCCTTTTTCGACCCTACCTGTTCAGTTCGTATTCATTTTTGTCAAATTCACTGAGTTTTCAAGAGTCCAGGTCGTTCTCACGACATCAACCACCCGGAATCCAACTCAGCCACACAATGCGGATGAACTCTTGTCTCTGTGAAAAATCTTGCTGATGTTAATCGTATGCCACAAAGAAGGATTGAAATCTTATCGATAAATAACAAAATATTCTTCATAATGACCACGTGCCGATCTTCCTCAGGTTTGACCGGTTTTCTCTTTCGATGACCGAATCCTTCGGAACCGATTAGGAACCTACTTTTGTGACGGACGGACAAGGGCGATTGCACCAGCTAAATACTAGAAGCTCTCAGTCTAGCGTAAGTGGGGGGATATTATGTAAAAGGTGAAGTAAAAACCCTTGTCCAATCGGCCCCTCTGTATCCGTAGAAATCTCGATTTCACGGGTCCCCGGAGAGCGACTTTTAAAAACACCCTTCTGAGTTGTTCTTGTGAAAAAATGTGATTTTGTTGCGACTGGAGAACTTTGGAGACCCAGATTTTTGATACTGTCACTGATTCCAAGCCATTCTATTAGCTGGATGTCCTTGATCGGAGATACTTATTACAAAATTTGAGGAAACAATATCTAGTCTGAATGATTGAAGCTCATTTTCAAGAAAATTCAATTTGGTTTTCTCGAATACCACGTTGTTACTTTAAAATTCATACTACTATCACAAGACAGATAGATCATTTTCTGCTTATCACATGCTGGAACGCCTTTTGCAGATAAAAATTCGCTGCGAGAGGCCATATCCTGAGCCTGATAACGAAACTTCCAGTTTCTCTGTACTTCTGTGGAACAGGTAGATACAATCTTGCCCAGGTGATGGCGGAGAGCGGTAATAAATTCGAAGTCGATTGCCACAGGCTGTCGGAAAGATTTTAATAAGGCAAACGAGACGGCTCACACAGGTGATGCAACAGGGTTGGCACACATTAGTGAGTATGATCCGCTTTGATAAGAACGGTTTGTTAAAGCTTAATGATAACAATAAATATGCATTTCTCCGCCTTCAGCTTTCTGCACGCGGAGGAAATGAATGGGTCTTCAATCCTTACCCATCATATTACAATGGTTTTAACGAATGGTTTGAATAACCTATCCTCGGATTTGTGTAGACCATACAATGTTTCTTTCCCCCCAAACTTTCACCTTTTGCGTTCCAAAGTGTACATTTAATGCCCGTCCTCTTCGAAAATGTTGCGGATTTGTTCGGGTCCAATTTCGGGCTAAATAATTTTCAACTCGAACGTCAGGTCGGCAGGGTATGGGTGGAAATGGGAAGTTTTGAATGTGTTTTCCGATATATTCAGAGACTAGTTAGGTACTCAAGTGCTAATCAGGTACCTATTCACAAAATTTTTTTTTTTTTTTTTGAATTTTCAGTATTTCGACGTCAAATTGATTAGTATGGGTTTGGATCGATTGCCGCAAACGGATGCAGGGTATGGGTCAAAATGGTATCCATAAATTCGGATACCACTGCCCATATATACCTTTTCAGCTGATATTTAACAATGGAAAATTGATTCTCACGGATGTGCCATTTGCCTCAAACTTGCAGAAGTTCAGTGTGGAGTCGTGAATGAACTTCTAAACCTCCAAACCTTTAACCTGTTTCTCATGCGAAAGCACCTCGAACGTGATGAAGAACTCCATTATAGGTGCACATTTTTTTCGTATACGAATCCGATGAACTGACTTGAAGTGAGCGGGTCAGGAGAAACGCAAATTTAACGACAATGAATTCACTGTTGCAACAAGCTGCTGCTCGTACAGCAGAGAGCGTTAAGAGTCGAGAATAACGGATAGAGTTGCCCGATAATAACGAAAGAATCGCACGGAAATTACACCATCGCCTCCGATCGCATGTGTTGGATGTCGTGAATGACATCTGAGCTCCGATTAGAGGGTTGCACCGCGAATCGATGGTGTGGATGGAAATTGTGGGTAACCTCAGTGAAGTCAAGGAGACTCAGATTATCGCCTGTACGACTGACGTGGTAATTACTGTACGATTTGTTGACGCTTGATAGTTTCAATTTCTTGAGGCGGCGCATTTATTCATTCGGTCGCAGCTGGTCAAAGGCTTGCCATTCCTCAAGGCAATATCAATTTGTGGAGATTTGTTTATCCTGAATGTATAGGGTGGTTTCGTTAGTCCATACAACATCAGTGGAGACATCCGACTCGTAAAACTTGCAATCAAGTATGGTATTTTTCCCCCTTGTAAGGTTAGGCAGTTACTACCTACTATTACTCTAATGTTGTTTTCTCTAACCCTTTTACCTATAATGGACTTCCTTATTATGTAATCAAATTCTGAACGGCGTAATTAGTTTTGTTTATATCGGGCAAAAACTGCCACCTGCGCCTTAACTGTATCTTATGACAAGGACTTCCTCAAGAGACGGCCCTACCATTTTCTGATGGCCTTCACGGTTAGGAATTTTCTTGACGATTGTTTTCTCGCGCAATGCCCACCAACTCATATAATACTTAATGCAAGTTTCAAGGCTACTGGAGATTGTACACTGTCGGTAACATATTCCTCTAGTTCTTCGTAGGCTCTAGGGAGTGGAATCACACATCATTTCTGTTATTTCTCACTGCTTCGCCTGACTGTCCATAGCCACTTTAGTCCTAAGTCCCTTGCTGTTTGTCTTTTATCATGCTTTTCTTAGTTCAAGGAAAAATCAGCTTTCTCTTCTTCTTCCTTAAGGACCCCGCTGCTAATTTTTTTTTCTTGGGGTGTTCTACCGTCGTACCCAAATTTGATTTCATTTCCTTGATTATTTTTGGGATGAGCTCTCCAATAATTAGCACAATCACTCTTCGAACCATTATCTTTACTTTTTCCTCTCATATTCTGCCGATTTGTGATTGAATTTATATCCTGTCCAACCTCCTACCAAGACAAAGTGATGGTGTTTTGAGCTCCCAACGTTCGCTCTTTCACCCGATCATTATTAAGCCGTATGATCAAAGTAGGTTGATATCTCGTTGGCGCTCGGAAATAATCAAATATTAGGATTGACCATACAGAATATTTTCCTTGATTCCTAATTTCTTATATCCCTCTATGATATTGCTTCTCACATAGTCGTCGATTCTGCTACTACTCACGGTTGCTCAAGTCCTGGCCTGGCTCTGGCAGTAAACAAGCTACTGGCGTCGTGTTTACTTCTTCTTCAGAGAGTGAGCCTTCTTGAGGCCCCAGTCGTGCTGGGGCTCCCAAGCTGGTGACCTCCATCCCATTACACGGGTTGTTGGCCCCGTGGAACGCTCCTACGCGTTTTTTTCCTCCCTAGTCTTCACCAGATAGAGGAAACAAATCTCGAGAGCAACTCAGAATTAATTCAAAATGATTTGGTGGCACGTTAATTTCCTCGCTAAAAAATGTCTGGTAGTTTGGACTCACCTTATAAATAGCAATCCCAGAACAGGACAGGCTAAATGAATCCAGCTCGGGCCGCGGTTTTCACAAGAACATCGCGGAGAAATTCACTTGTATTCACAGTGACACCATGCGTTGGACTGCACGTCTGTCTTCCTCCGCCCCCACCTCGCACCCCCTCTTCACCCCCATCGCTTGGACCCCTCTCTCATCAATGCAGTGCAACCGGGCTCTAAACTTGATGTGTTGTGCCAGCCATCGACATTGTCGTGGGAAAAGTATCAATAACCAAGAAATTCATGGTTGGCCGAAACAAGCCTCTCTTTCGGAGACTTGCCTCGTGGCTTTGAGAGGTTGTATTGGGACTTGATTGATGTGGAGGTTTTGGACTTTTTATTTATGGTGGGTAGGGGTTGACTGATACTACATCCTTGCTAAATCCTGACGGGTGACTGGCTTGACGTTCTTGGCATTTTGTGCTCCATTCTCTGACAAATGGTTCTCCATGGTTTCAAACCAACAAAAGACACAATATTATACGTATATTAAAACTATCTGATCCCGTTATATCGTTATCTCATAACCATTGTTGTATACGTTTGTTGTATTCCGTAGCTGCACGATACTATCGCCATCTAGCATCAGAAACTAAGCAAGCCGTTTACCAGGTATTATGTCAACCCAAAAGTGGTTCTATAAAAATCGTATTCCAAGTTTTAGAGCAAGCGAATGAAAATACTACAAGCCGGGCCTCGACAATTTTGGTGCGGGACCGCGTATAAGAACCGCGCTATTCTCCAGGACTCGGCATCTATTTGCCATGAAGGTCAGTTCGACCACGAAGCCTCGTGTTAAAAGTCGAGGTCTCCTAGTTAGGTTTACGCCACATCGATCGTGAAGCCGTTGATTTGAATTGTGCACAAATGACCAACCCACAGACGAGAGGATACTAATTACAGGGGATTGGATTTCTAACGATCAATGTGGCAGCTGAAAGTAGATTGTTACAATTATTGCTAAAACTACTTTGACCTATTCAAAAAAGACGAAAAGAGGTAACTTAGAAGTGAATATTCCAAACCAGTAGAACTACCGATGGTAAAGTTTTATTTCTTCTGCTAATTAAGGCTGTAATTGAAAGTGATGAGTTCGTTAGAATGTACTGTCTGCTAATCCTCGTAGTTGGAGGATTCTTTGAATCTGTTTCGATTGTGTTATGTGAATTTTTATGAAGAGGCAAGAATGCAGCGTCAATGCCAACCTATTGGTTCTACCAGGGAAAATCACATGAAGAACATAATAAGTTGAATAATCATTTGAAAATCACAGGGGTTAGTTATTCTCGGACCAGGAATCTTCCCTTCTTTTCACCAAATTTGATCCGATCTTGCCGAAAAGTTCTTTTTCATTGAAATCATATTCTGCGATCCACGCGTGTGGTTCTCGAAATTTCGGACGCTGAATTCATTGAGGTGGAGTCCCGGATCTATTTGTGCCCACTCATATAGGTATGGGTAAAAAGGTGTATCCATCTACCTATTTCGAATGTGGGTTTTCGAGATTTTTGGCACCTATGCGTGTGGGGTATCTTTTTCCACTTATTGTTTGACGCTGATTCGATTGGGAGGAGTCCTGGACACTCCTACCCACTTCTTGTTCTTAACATCTTGAAACATCCTGGAAAAAAATGTTGGGGCCGA
>CM033999.1:8457283-8575973 GCA_019603395.1 Cyrtorhinus lividipennis | reverse complement strand
GAAAAATGCTGATTTGCGATTCTAATAATTTGTGTTTATATTTGTCGAAGAGAATATAGTCCCGGGAGCTATAGCGCACAAGGATGAAGTGGGTTAACAGTTGATGTACATGTACATTTAATATTCGAGTATGGTGTATATTTTTTTTTATTTATTTTTTTTGATTTTGTGCCTGAAGTAATGTGTCAAACAGTTCCGGGCTGGGCCCCAACGTGGGAAAAGGAGGTGAGGTTTGTAGTGGGTAAAAATCTCCACATACACGGGTCTTTGGTTGCCCCCCCCCCCCTACCCCCCTTAGATATCTTATGAAGATTTCCTCACCTTCCTCAAAAAAAAAAAAAAATTCTATCAAAACTGCGCATTGCTATTGTCTCATCCAGTTGTGAAATTTCGAGCTTACCTACATTTATTGCGCTACGAATTATTGCATCAATTATTTCGCATTTTTGAGAGTTGTACGTACGAACTCCCGAAAGGTCAAACGTACCTAAGGAGTTGACTCGGGACTTGAAGGGTCAATGGGGATCGTGCGGACACGCCTACGCTCATTAGATGAAATTGCGTAAACATTTCAAACTCTATCAGATATAAACGGTCTGGCGGGAGTGTCCGATGATTTATCTGACGATTTTGGAATCGAAACCTCTTTTATGGAGAAAATCAAGCTTTCTATCTTGGAGTTCATTAGGCTGTTAGTCGTTTGTGAACAGTGTAAACCTTCTTAGAGACGATCGACTTGCTGGACTCTTCTCCGCCTTGTAACTTTTGTTTGGAAGTAGATCAGAGACCATTTGGCTATTTTTACAACCTTTTCGTTTACTTGTTTTTAGCTTTGTAAAAGCCACCGCCTGTTGAATGTCAACACGACAACCTTTCTCATCTACTTCCTCTCACCGTCCATTTTTTGGCAACGTTAGTTTCAGCCCGACCCGACCTTGACTTTTGACGGCAGTTGCTCTACATTACTACCGCCCCCATCAGTATTTTTGTGTATACGCGGTTTAGTTTGTTCAACCTTTCCAACGATCGCATTTTCCCTCAGCGAAATCCGTTTTACTTCGACTTTCTAGTGAGTTTGTTCGCGTAACTTTGATCTCAATTTTTATTTATTCGAAGATGTTTCACCATAATTATCTGCCTAGCGTTGAAATACGGTAACGTTGTCGTGACCCCCATCGTCGACATGAATTTCTAAAAGGTCGATTTTGAGAAACTGATGCCTCCGGGAACGAAAAATCCACTCGTTCTTCCGGCGGTTTATTTGAAAGGAGATCATGTTCATGACGAATATATCGCGATCATGAACGGCTCACGTGACCAATGAGCGCTTCAGTCTAACTTTGCGTCATCTCAATGTTTCCCGTGATGCTGGATGGTGAAATCAACACTAATCTGGTGATGTGATCAGAATTAATGGGCATGTGAAATGTAGCTCAGGGCTCAAGCGCTGCTCTCCGTTTCAATAATTCCCTTCCGGCTGTGTGCCCTGTAGAAGTCCAGATTCTTTAGCAGGGTGTTAACGTTTATAGTTGTCAGCTTTCGAGGGTCGATTCTACAACATTCTTGCTACAAAAAAGGTCTCCGGGTCGTTTTTGAGGTATACACGATTTAAGATTTTTTTGGTGTTATCGACCTTAAGTCACTAAAACGGCCATAACTCCCTCAAGTTACTAGGTAATCTCAAATTTGAGTGCACCGTTGGAGAGAGCGTCAAACTTCCCCTCTTAGGGGCCTCTTAACGTCTCCAATGATTGAGGACTGGTATTTATTAACTCAACCTAAAAGTTAGGAAACAAATGAAAACGCGAAACCTTGTCAACTTTCAGCCGGGTAAAGGTAACATTTTCCCCTAAAAAATTTCCCAAGTTCATCCGAGGAAAAACATCCCCAAAATACCAGATATTCTCAGATACGTATAGTGATATATTAAATTAGTTTTGTACCATAATTAAATGGTAGAAATGATGTTTTAAGTAAAAATTCAGAAGTTACTATCGACATTGTGGTTTTTTCATGAAAATAATCTGTATTTACAGATTTATGGAAAATACAGATTTCCTCGAACTTGAAGGGTACCCAAGTGCCGACTATTGGGCCATTGTTCAAGCTGATTTGAATTGTGACATCTTTTGAGGCTCCGGGAATGAGTTCCGGCATTACTAGGGAAATTTTACGCACTCTTCCACGGATTACTCAAATTTGAGATTATCTTGTGAATTAAGGGAGTTATGGCCGTTTTTTGTGACGTCAGGTTGAATATGCGGAATAAAATTTTAATAGTGAACTACTCGGAAACGAAGCCTTCAAAAAGAAAAGTTCTGGAGACTCTTTTTGTTGCAGATAAGTTGTAAGATCGCCCCTTTAAAGGCTGTCAACCTTAAACGTTATTACTCATTTTGTAACCTGTGGAAATCGTTTCATATTCGAGAGCTCGGGTATGTAATCGCTATCCCTTCCCCTAACAATACTAGCGCTCAAATATGGTCCCAACGTATATAATTAATGCCAGCTCGACAAATATGCAAGGACTAAGCTCCCCCATTTGCCTGGTGCAGGTGCACGTTATGGTGTTCTGATCTGAAACATTGAATCAGCTTTTCAACCCTTGGGGAATACTAAACCATCAGCCCACACCGATCGCGCCCATTTGAATACAATGATCCGCTCATTACTCCATCGAGCCTCACATTTTCCGTTTATGTTTCGTAACAGTTCCATCACTCCTGTGCTCATTGTTTACCTTCTAGTTGGAATGTCACTCTGTGGGTGGTCGTGGTCGGATTGGTTAATACATCGTACCTACTATTTCAGAATTGTTTTGATCCCCTTACTCTGATTTTGAACATCTCAAATGTTTTTCATACGTTGCCGGACTTATCATCGTACTCTTTTCATTTTCAGATTTCCGTACTCGTATGACAGGGACTGACGTCATGCCATCTTCAAGTGAGTATATAATTATTACGTCAAATTAATTCATTTTCTCCTTTAAAAAGCATCTTGTAATCGTAACCTACCATTAGGTTCATACTTACGTAAATTGTCTCAGTCTTTTGAAGGTCACTTCGATTACTCTTGAGCCCTCCACTAAAGGTAAAACTTTCCCCTGGCTACTGACTGCCCAGTGATGACATTAAGCCGTAACTATTATACTGAAGGCACATTCTTACAATGAAAGGCATATTTATTTGTAACGCGCGTATCATGTACAGTACCACCTACTAGTGATTGTTTAGAGACCTATATCCTGTTTTCATGTGTGTCTGACTTGGGTCAGTATCCAACCATACTGGTCCATCGACTGGGGCCACTGTTGTTATACAGTAGGATGGTTTGAGGCTGTTGGTGAAATCATATTAACTTTCCGTTCATAAAAATGAATCATACGAAGGAAGGAGAAGTGCATTAATTTCAAGTTGGATTCAAGATTGCCACTTGATTTCAGTCGCAAAAAACGATTAGTTCAATAGAAGGTGAGCTGTTAGCTTCGCACTCGATGGAAAAAAAGAAACATCATTTTAATCTCTACACACATTGTTCTGAACAATAAAATATTTGAAAATCTGGCAATATCAGCGATCAATCTTATAAAAATCAATTTCTTCACGGATCTGTATGACTTGCGCTAAAAGCCGTCATTGTTTTTCGAAAAAATTGATGTTCACGTTCAAGATTGTCAGCTTGTACGCCTCTCATCATGCCAGCTAATGACTGTTAACGGATCATCTAGAATAAGAACGTTAGATCACGACTTTCTACGCCTTGAAGCTAACCGTTCGTTGTTCGCGAAGATGTCAGTAGTTTGTCGGAAGAAGCCTGCTCATGACAGGCATAGCGTGCAACTAAGCTGAGCTGATAACAACAAAATAAACTCCTATCGGTGAATAACTGGAGCAATTGCTCTGTTCAAAACTAGGTGACCTGCAAGAATTGGGCCCTTGGTGAAATAAAATGGCTGTGAAATCAGAAACTAATGTCCGCGATATTTTTTAGTAGTTATTACAAAGTATTTACTGTTACATTCATTTCTGAAAACCAGACGTAGCATTTTTTTTATTTTTTAAATGAATTCTTACTATTTATTACTTGCTTCTTGCCATGGTAGAAATATCCTGCGAGTTATTTTAATACACATCTGTGTTGAAAGTAACTTTACTCTCATTTCAATTTTATCTTGGTCGATATTAATATTCAAAACCCTGTCGAAGCGCTAGCCTACTTCAAGAATCCGTCCCTTGAGGGTCGTTCTTTTTCTTCTTCCAACTCACTTTACTTCTATTTTTATATACTTCGTGCCAAACCTGTCTCGGTAGTTATTAAATTAATTTTTCGAGCTCCTTACAGAACGTTATCGTGAAAGGACCCTTTAAAAATAAAAATAACAATTGTCACGCATCACGCAGTGAGAAGATGTTAGATTTAAAATTACCCTGAAGAAGGTCTTCGGTTAAAAGTAAACAAACTTATACAAAATCAAGGTGGGCATAGGAAGAGGAGTCGAGGAGCCTTCTGAGCAGCTGAGCGTTACATCATCCTCGACTGGGTTCCAACGCAACAGGTATCACGACAAAGAAAGTCACCTCAGCTTGCGATACTCCGCTCTACTTGGTGCTTCCCACCTTTTGTTCTCGTACTTGAGTTGTCGAAAACAATGAAAAGTCGTTCATACTCAGTTTTCTCAGATGAGGAACAGAAATCTCTAGGGGTGGGCTTCATGCGCATTGACGCACCATCAAAGGTTTGGGCTTTTCGTCCTGAATATATTTGAGGATTCAGTGAAAAAGGTCGTACGTTCCTTCAATCATTGTGAGGCTTCTCTGTTTCTCTCACATAGGTAAATACTTCATTTCCCCGCGCACTTTACAAGTCGTTTGTTATAACCAAAGAAAATTAATAGTTTGATTTCCTTCCGAACATAATTTGCATTTTTCCTCTACTAAAGCCATCCATGTTTGTCCCAAATTATTCCCGTATTAGTATCTTTTAATGCAGTAAAAACGTGCTGTTAGTATGGGTTGTTGCGGTTTGTTCTCAATATTATCAGATACAGAGGAACAATACGGTACTCAAGTCAGTTTCCTTCCGACAAGTACTATCTTGTTCGGTAGTTTTTCGTCGAGTTTCCCTTGGCAAAACGCTTCGATTCATCAGCTTTCACAGGTTTCAACTTTTTCCTTTGTCCAAGACCAAGAAAATAGAAAGGTACGACAAAAAATGACCCCGCAACGGACGATTTCGTATTCTCGGAGTTTTTTACGACGTTCCGAGGCCACTCAGAATGAATTTACGGTTTTCATTGGTTGGAGGATTACAACAGTGCTCAACGAGGACGATTTTTCGAAGCCTATTTCTATCTTCTTAGAAACTAGCTCTGTATTGGCTTCTTATGAAATTCATTCCGAATGTTCTTTCCTTTTCTTTGTCGTAGGCATATGAGAATATGTAGCCTGAGGAACTTGGTCCAGGTTGTTTATTAGCCTCTGGAGTGTTGATGCTTCTCAAGTCTCACCATTGACTGTAGGTCCTAAATAATATTGAGACGCATTTGGCTTCTTGACTGTTTTGAGGCTGGAATGGAATGTTTGAGACTGAGAATACTAAAAATGATAGAGTTGAATTTCTCCCAAAACGTAAAAAGAAAAAAAACCCCGATGTTCTTCTGTTTAATGTGGATATACGAGGTATTTCCTGCATAACTACATTTCGACTTTCTTGTAGACATCGAGTTGCAGTGTCAACAGATCGGTTAGTTTCTCGATAGGTGTGTCGATAACTCCCGCGCTCGCAGAACTGGTTATAACCAGCAGAGGTGGGTCGTGGGATCCCAGAGGTAGAAACTGAGGTGAACTCCTCCTCGATCGACTTGTGACAGAATACAGTTTCTGTCCTCCGTCCATCTAAAATTCAATTCCTCTTAAAAATGTTAAATTCATTAAAATTTGACGAATTTGAAAAAGATACGGGGATTGCCTGAAAAAGGACCAGGAATCGCTAGTTCCTGCATCGTTCGTTCTCCACACATCAACTCTGGAAAAAACCCTGAGTTAGTTGGAAGCCGTTACCCCCAAGCGAAACTGAGGATTCGTATCAGTAAGGTTCGAGACGTTTACAATTTTATTTCGAAAACGTATGCGGGGTCACCCGTCCTATCAACTCATGAGTCCCGGGATGCTGTAAGTCTTTCTTGAGAAATAAAGGAAATGAGAACGGTACTCTGCTACCTCGAGGCGGTCAGGGATGATCCTATCGAGAGCTCCGAGAAATAGCAGAGAATCATTTGAAAAAGGTAGAGATTTATTGCTATTCGCTTTACAACATCGTGGGTTTGGCGTGGTTTAGAAACGACTCGTGAAACAGTGTCAGTGTCATGAATTTTGAGAAATGTAAGTGCCTACACACACCCTACAGGCATAGATGACCGAAAATCTCGAAAATCCATTTTTTGAAATACACATTTTGATCCCTTCCAGTTTCGACAACCAGCTAGAACCGGTCCTGACCAAAATTTCCGATTTTTTAGAAAACTTGCTACTATCAAAAACGGCGTGGACGGCGGACGGACATTTGCGTATTTCGATCTAGGCACCTTGAAACGCTCAAAAAAATGTGTGAGCAAATCGGAGAGGTTGACTTTCTGCAAGAAAACATAGGTTGATTATTCAAGGAATAACTAACCAAAATCACACTAATACCACGATCTTTTCCTCTATTTAAAGATGTTTTTGAAATGAATGTCAATAATTACGGATTACAATGTCGTCAATAAATGGATAATTATCTTTTATATTTTATTTTTATTATTTATTATTTTATTTATATCTTCAATATATTCGCCTTGTCTTAAATATACTTATTTAGAGAACGCATAAAATTATACGAAGGGCTTTGGTTGGTTATTCCTTAAATAATCAACCTATGTTTTCTGAGGTTTTCTACTCAGGCAGCATTTTTATCCCAGATTATTGTCCAAAGCTTATCCTTGTTCTATCATACTCATTACGATGCGACTCAACTCTGATGTCAGCTTTCAGCAAAAAAAAAAAAAAAATCTTAAGGCTACGCTTTTAAAGCGATTTTTCCGCCTGGCGCCCACAATCCGTTCGACCTCAAATAAAGATGACGCCGCTTCAGCACTCGAAACTATTTGTTTTCATGTAATGTTCTGTAGTCACTCGCTGTCAAGTTCAGGGTTTCGGGTGCGGCGCAAAAGAGGCTGCAAGGCCGAGAGTTCGATCCCCTCATGTTCTTCCCAAACAGTATAAATCATTATTCGCCGTCCTATTTCGAGATGGTCACTTCTGCTGACTCATGGAAGTTGAGCATAAAGATACAGAACTATCGTCCGTCTGGATTCTTGTTTGCTCTTTTACTCTATCCATTGGATAAATTGAATATGATAATGATGGGAGGGTTCTCAAGACGATAGATCCAACCACCAGGCTCCTGTTTTGATGTGCGTGTCATAGATAGTTTTCCTTACCGTTCCTAGAGTTTTTAAGCTAAGCATCAAACATGTGAATGGTCGCACTAGTCTCTGCAGCTGAACTGGCTAATATTGAATCTTTGTAGGTATTGCTTTCCTTCGTGTGAGATAACTAGTGGGACAGAAGGGTTGAAAACGGTATAAAGCAGAGACGAGCACCGAGATATCCCCCCATAAATATGATCCTTCGCTTGGTGCATCTCCCCTCTCCCGACACCGAAAACTTCATCTCAGGAATCGAAACCGTTTTAGGGGTCCCTCGTTCTTCCGGTGCCCTTCTTCCTCATCCTCTCGCCTTGAAGCGCCTAATGTCCTGTGGAAGAGCATCATAAAGGAAACCCAACCAAAACCCTTCTGACAGGGAATGGTAGTTTGGTGGTAACGTGCGATAGGGAAACTCCCTGGAAATGCGGTTAAATGACGTATCCATTGTTTGCACATTATCGTAAAGGGCGTCATTTATATGAGTAAGGAGTCGGTCGTTATCTGCAATGTACGGTTTTAAGTTTGATGTACGATGACATCTGACCCCCAGACAGAAGTTATGTTGCAGTAGCTTGTAGCTTCCCCTAGGTCTAAAATGATTGTTAAAGGAGATGTTGACTAGAAGTTTTTTCTTAGGATAAAATCACCAGCATAGAATGTAGAATATTGCTACCATGCTCAATCAAATGGTATAAAATTTCTCCCCTCCAACAATTAAATTATAATTAACTCTCCTCGCTTTCAACAGAACAGTCGCTCCTGTGCTGTGGGAATTTTTCCGATCCTATAGTCGTAAAACTCGTCAATGGTATTCAGACTGAATGAAGGAATATTTAACTTTTCTGAGGTTGAAGGGTTCCTGGAAACTCTACTAATTTGGGTGATTAATGTACAGAACGTGTACCTACTCAGTAATTTCAATACTTGCGTAAGGAATGCCTCCACTAAAGATTGCGTGACTAAAAATGAGCTTCTACGATGCGGGCTTTACAAACCTCAAAGCGGAAGCGAAACTTGATCACAGATCAGCTCGGGAGGCTTTATTGTGTAGAAAGCAATGTAGCTTGTAGAGATATAGCAATTAATGGGCCCATTTATTTAAAAACTGGATAAACCGGTGCATCGAAAAAAGGAAAGCTGACGAATTAACAAGAAGTCAGAGGTGCTTAGACGCCGTTCAGTGGAAAACGAGGCATTTGATGGTGAAGTCCACTAATTGAAAAACCTCCTACTGGCTTACATAAGTTACGCCCCCGATCATGGATATACATGGTAAAATCCTTTTTTCAACGGTTTTGATCATGATAGATACTCGAGGAGAAATTGGGCCGAACGGGAGATAATGCGGAGCCTCAAGCAATCAATTATGCATGAATCATCCTTCGGTTTGTTCTCGAGAAATGCTCAATCCAGGCTAATTCTGTTTGAAACTTAAGATGCCTGCCTAGAAGCGAGGGCAAAAATTAATACCTTCGATAGTTGATAATTATTTTTATTTTCCACTAATGAACTGAATTGATTATGTGGCTGAAGTGATTATTTGGCCCAATAACCAGCCCAATTGTTGTCACAAGAACTTATTATACTTTTTCCATCGAGTAGAGTTTTGCGTATCTGTCAAGCCAGCAAGTTTGAACGATTTTTTTTAAAATTATCAATGCACTTTTTACCGCATTACGTGGTAGGTTACATTGCGATCCTCCGCTTAGTGCCCAAATTACTCTGAGCCACCCCTCATTTCAGTTTCTGGAGTCGCCTACCCCCAGCTGGCTGAGAGCCAGAAGAAAGGAGAAAAGAGGAACAAAGAGGAAAGGAAGGCAAGGTCTACAGCATATCCACCCCTATTATTAGTTATTGGAGGGGAAGGGAGTGGCACGGCCACCTAAGTGAGAAGAATGAGAAAAAAGAGATTCCTTGGCATTGGAATACTGGACCCTGCACTTCAAAACCTCAAGCTCTCTGAGAGGGTTCCATTATCTGAAGTTGGTTCAACCCAAACAAAATTAAATTGTACTAAGTAGTAGGAAAGCTAAGCTTTCACTCACTTGCCGGACAAAAAATATTGAAAAGGTTTTACATTTTCTGAAGTCTGATCATTCGTTTTTTATGCTCATGATTTATTAGTATTTATTCTTTTTTTACAAAAATGTACAAAATGCAGTCTCGATCGCTTTAGTATGGCCTATCACTTGACGGTTCGTCTTATCACCACCAGGAGTGGGAGGGAGCGTGGTGCACAGGCGCGTGATGGGCATGGCCAATCTTCTTAACTTCAGCGTTAAATCCGTTATGTTTGTCGGCGGTGTAGTGAACTTCCCTCGTCGTGCCGTCGGCTTCTTTGAGCATGTAATATCCCTTGACGACGTCGCCGTCTCTCGTCTCATGTTGAGATTTGATGTCGCCCGTGTGGCTGTCGTGGACTTTGTACTCGTAGGCGTAGTGAGGCGGTGCCTGGTGGTAATTTTTAAAAGTTATTCAGTTTGTGCACAACATTCAGTTAAATTTTGTGCAAGGCGTTTGCGACGTGAAATTTCTTTTGCTGTTGGTTTCCTTAAATACTCACGTAGTAGTCCTTGTGGTCATCACCGTCCCAGGAGCCACCATATCCCTGACAGGACACGGCTGCAACGACAGCGAGAATGACAAGAGCCTGAAACATGTTTGGACCTATTGAATGGCCATACATTGTTAACCATGTTTGAGCCTGAATCATTCAGAGAAATACACAATGATTAGCCGACTCAATGAAATATCCCATTCAGGGGAATTGAACTGAGATCCCCATTTGGTGGGAATTATCGTTATTTAGGTACAGGTTATTTAGGAATAAATCAACCATTTTCGCTCATTGAGAGCTAGTTTAGAAAAAACTCGCTGTTCTACTCACCTTGGTGTACATTGTTCTTTGATAGTTTGAACTGTGTCGTGTATTGTTCCAAGTTATCTCTTTTATACGGCGTCTCCCCACTTTTTGGTTTGACATAAGATCCGGCGGATGCTAAGATTTTGGATCTATTAATTATTCATATCAACTTACTCATTGGAAGCTGATCGGACACACACGCGAAGTTGCGTTGGGCGACCACTGAGCTAGAGAAAGGCGCCTGTTCCGGTTGAGAGAGTCATTGCAAAAATCGTCCACATTTTACAAGAATTACAGGATAGAAGGGTAGAAACACGAATATATTGCTAACAGCAATAATACTTATATGAACGTATCGTTAGACGTAGACGCGGAGTTCATTTATTCATTTATATAATGGTAATTTAGCATCTTAATTAATTTAACTTCGAAATGGTCATCTGAATATCAACGAAAATTATCATTTAGGATCGAGTACGCACGAAACTGCTCGACTTGGTCACTTTTTCACTATTGATTGGCGAGGATCCCAGTTTTCCTGTGGTGTTGGCTGATCAATTTATTGGTAGTTATAAAATGCTGAAAGCTTAGTTAGTCAGCAGATTGCTGACTTACAGTCGAGCACTGTCTATGCGGGAGAAGGATGAAATAAATAATCTTCAAATTCGAAGATTTTGAAATACTCTTAATGGTTATCGGGAATCAATTTTGGAAAGTTTGCAATAATTGTCTTTTTTTTTTTTTTTTTTTTTTTTAATTTTTCTTCTAAAGGAAAGATGTGACACGAATCCTCTACGCAATATGAGATCGCATTGACGCATCTCTGCTATAAGTGGCATAAACCTCTCATGTTTCGCGAAGTCACAGTGACAATTAGCCAGCCTGACGCTTTGGTGAAGCACAGGGCCGAAATGTGCGTGAAGACTGCAACTAATTCCGTGGCATTCGTGCCCATCGTCGAATTTGGCAGGAAAAGTCTTTTTGTTTGGTTCAAGTTCTCACGAAAATGATAATTCTCTTTGTTTCGTTGCCAACCGAAGTCCAGCCGGCTTTCGAACTTGCCGGCGAGGATAGAGGTGACGAGACAGAGTGCCCAGCATTGAACTTGAAGAGGCAAGCTTCCTTCTAGGGCGCCGATCTCCTTGAAACCCCTGAGGGGACTTCGCATCCGCAATCCTTAGGGCCGGCTATCCCATGGCTGTAATACCACATTGTGAATTGAGCCTGGAAGGCCCTGTCTCAGGCGTGACAATTTACGGCCTTTTTGTCGTTTTTATCGTCGGTTTTGCATATAGGTGATTCCACATGGAGAATCGAGAACCCATTATCATGTCTACTTTTTATCGTACCGAATTTGGAATAATTCACCTAATCTATTTTTTCCTTATGAAGCTAATCCCGTTCAATCTCCTCTTTTCCTTCCTTCGTTCTTACTGATTGGAAAACAAATTATGCTTTCAAAACTATAGGTTACACGAGCAATTTTCAAGAGAAACTGAACTGAGAGAATTACTTCATCTCCATTTCATGCTTGTCTTGTCCTGCCATTGTACTTACCTACTTACATCATCCAACAAGTTGAAACAGTGGTACGACTATTAGATGACCTGTTTCTCAGAGGAGATAGGTACATTTTTATTTGTAAATATGGCTATAAAGTAATTCATTATCATAAATCTAGTCTAAGTTTAAATAAATCCACAAATGGAAAATTCTGAGTTATGTAAAAAGGCAAATAAGTAATTGGGAACAAAACCATGGGTTTTTGAAAAAAAAAAAAAAAAATTCGAGTAAATCTGCGATTGCCCCATAAGGATTCCATCTCTCTCAGGTTCTCTCCCTATTAATTTGTGATAATCGTGAGAAAAAGACCCCGGTGAATTAGAAGTTTACGTATATGAGCCAAGATTAAAATTTCAGGAAACTATAGTGGGAAATTACCGGTCAGCTGACCCATGGCAAACGTAATTATCGAAAATTGTACTTTGATTCACTTGGAAAATTACCATTTGCAAATTTGAATCAGTCACAGGTTCTGTTGTTTTGAATAGAGCCCAGAGAGTACCGAGTAAGAATCACTCGCATTTCAATTCAAAGGAGAATTATTATTATTTTTATTATTGCTCATCCCTTCTTCAACCTGAATGCCGAAGTTAACTCGATTACCAGACGATTTAAAAACTCCGTCCGTCCAGTTATTATCTAATTAATTGTATACAAACCAAAAACCCATCTTTCTTTTCCCAAACGATAACGCTACGCAACGACCGCTCGCCCTTGGCACATAAATCTCATTCCCTTGCGTAACCCGAGTGGAAATTGCATTCCCGCCCTCACCTCACGCTGAGGTCTGCCAGCACATCGTCGGTTAATTTCTTATCCTGTGAGCGCTATCTAGCCAGGCGACTTTTTTTTCTAACTTATGTTTTTGGACGGAGTCCAAGGACCAGTGAAGCGGATTATGTTGAAGGGAAATGCCAAGGTCAAAACCAGATTATCCCAAATTTTTGTAAGTGAATGTGAGTACAAAATTAAACCATCATTATAATTGTTCCCTCTCTGGCCGGTGGACGTATATTTTCTCGTATTTTGGGCTCTAAGGAAAATGAGGAATGAGCTATGTACGAAAAATCAGAGAAAGGAATACATACCATACCTACACACTCGCGTCAATGAAAACATATTTAATCCACATTTACATTCATGAACAACACCCAGTCAATGAACAGTCACCGGTTACAATATGAATACTAATTTTATGAATACTAATTTTTAAATCTCAGTCTCCTGTAGTCCCGAGGGGATGTGACAAATGGCTAATTTCTTATTTATACACAAATTTAGCAGCCGAGAAGGTGTCTGAATGGAGAGTTAGTCTGATGTATATGTGAATTCGTAAAATTTGAACTGGAAATAGAGGACTCCAATCCAATGCAACACGCCTTCTAATACCACATTTCAAATTACGTAATTTACTGCTCTGGAAGTGTAGCGAATGATGTAAATAGTATTGGCGGATCATTTTCAGATTTTTTGAACATTTACAGAACTCTCATCCCACCAGGACACACATTTGATATTAATTGTACACATTTTGAAACTTGAAATGTGAATATTCAGGAATATTATAATTATTATCATAATTTTTCAATTCATTAATTTATTTTGGTATGGATACAAGGATATCTCAATGAGAGTAATAAACCAACATCAACATTCAATCTCCAATACCCCTCTGCCATGCTGCGTATTTCAGACCACCATCTTTTTTCAAGGGTGGGACCCATCATGCTATGGTAGTTAGGCCGGAAGGCCATTGACAGCTTCTCGTGGACCACCAGTCCGGGGATCGGCTCCATCATTCGGACTAATTTGCCGGTTGAGTGCTCTCACTAATTCGCCCGCTCCCGTAATAGTTATCTGGGGGAGCCGTTGACGGCAGTTAGGGTTGGACCACAGTTTTGTGTAATGCTGTATTGAAAGAGAATGTTTAGGGGTTGCGGGGGTTTCCAGGGCCATGGTTGAAGCCACTTAGTATACTGCTTGGTATCTTCGATCGCACAAGCGAATCGGTAGCTGATTGAAGTACACCTCCGGTGATGAATCAACAGGATCCCAAGCACCAATGGGCCTGGTTATTACATGGATAGGGTACGTAAGCCAGCGTCCACATGTTTTCTTTGCTGGCTCTAGGCTGAACCAGCCTAAAAAGCATTTTTTAGAGCAGGGCTCCCGAATGATCGAGCGCACAAAAAATGTCCAGGAGAGACTTTATTAGACCTTGCGGCCTCAGCAACAGTCTTGCGCTGGGGCAATTAGTACCTGGTTGAGCTGTGTTTGCAACAGTTGGCATATGCATTGCCTACAGACCTCTCATCTCCTTCATAAACGACAATCGGTCAAGGACTCATATCAATCAATGCGGTGTCCAAGATACTGCTTTTTCGCGTCAAATTGGAGGTTGACGAAAATGGTACATTTAATGCCGTTCTCTCGAAGGTCCCTATTGATTCGTCTTATTCTAATTCTAATCTAAGGACTCTAGGACCTAAGACTAAAGGACTAAGACCTGACACCTGCTGCTGCTGCTGCTGCAGGAAGAGACATAATATGTCTCTACATAATATGTCTACACATTATGTAGCCAAATTTGTTCATTCTTTCCCGTTCATAATGTTCATTCTCATTGTTAGATGTTACTCTCTCATTGTTATTCCAGTCGTCCTCCGGAGTGATAATGAAAAACTCCAATTTGATGTGGAAGACCTCCAAAGTAATGTGTAAAATCTCCAATTTGAGGTGAAAATGCTATCAAGTGGTGATGTTAAATTGTTTTTCACGCATTCCAAAGAAGTGAGGAGATTGGACTGATGAGACGTTTGCTTAATTAGACGCCGAAATAAAGCTTCTAATTTCATTGACTTTTACCACAATTTAAGGCAAGGTGTGCAACGGACATGTTACACTTTGATTCTCAACACCTTTATCAGCTCAGCTGCACCTCCACACGCTCATGGTGATCCATCCAGCTCTGTTGTGTTGGCTCCCCTGTTGAACGAAAGTAACGCCATCTTCCGTCCCCTACTCAAGTTACATCTACTAACGTTTTTAGATTTCAATCTATCATTTTGTTTGTGTTTGTGTTGTGTGCCGTTCGTGTTTTAGTGTTCCTAATTTAAAATTTATATGTAGAATTGACCGACGCGACAAATTAATTTTATCATGGAGCTCAAACTCTGTTGAAGCACAGCATCAAGAAGACGGGATAATACTGTGGCTTCTTGTGAGCTACAGTTTGGGGAGGTAAATGAAATGACTTAACAAACGTCAGTTGCGTTAACTTATACCTAACACGTTCACCTTGATGACATGAATGTCTTAATTATATGTCGCGTACGACCCCTTGATCTGCGTTTCTGGTTGTGGGCGTAGGAAGCCTCAAGACCGATGACAACTGAGTGTTATAAGCGTATGCTTACCGACCAAACCCTCTGCCTGCCTCCCTGGAGCATCCTGTTTAGAACAGTTACATCAATTATGTATTCGAGATTTCATCCCAGTAGATGAGGCAATGAAGCTCCATCCCGCAGAGGATTGTGCTTAAGTTTTATGCTTTGGTTTCCTAAGTCGCTGATCCAATAGTTCATCAACTAGCTAGAAGTTAAGTTTCAGTGACCTTCAGTAGGCCTTGATAAAGCAGTCAATGGACATTTCCTGGATGCTTAGATATAGAAGGGTGTTTTTGTTATTGGATTGCTAAATCGCTCAAAACAAGTTAAAATGTTTTCTTGGCTTTTCAGCTCAAATTACTTAAAGACATCTTGTTCCTTTCTATTGTTCCCAGGTGGTTTTATTATGTCTGAGTGGACCGAGAGTTTACTAAGTCTGGAGAAGCTGGATCGATCGTCGCCAGAGCTTTGGCCTGAAGCTAGTGAGTATGATATAATTGTCTGCCATAATTAATTTTACGTCGCACATAACGTACATACAAACTAGGAGACTCATGTCTAACTACTCGGTGACAGATAAACAAGAAACCGTTAACTGTTTACCTGATTTAACGGAGAGCTTAGAAACCGTACAACCGAACAGCTCACTCAATCTAGCGGTCACGGTTTTAACTACTAGGCCAAAAGTCTTTGGTCAATGGCCCTTCAAGACACGATCGCATCCCTGGTTCGGGAACGATACTTTGATCTGATCAAAATAAAGCCTGGGTTTTGAGAAACTCTCTAAATACTTCTGAGGAGTCATTATTGCGGTTATAGTTCCACAAAACCTGCAATTTTCCGACCGCAATCCAATTCAACCAAGGTTCCACTGTATCGTAGTATTTTTACTAAAGCGTATCCTCTCAAGGTGGTTACAATACTCTCAAAAGTATGTTACCTGCTTTGGAAGTAGGCTGGTAGTGCTGATTTCTGTGATACTAAAGAATTTCCGTGGTTGGTCGCATTCCTATCAAAATAGGAGGTTTCCTGAAAAGAATTGGCTGTACGAGTTCACTAATCATGTTACCGTTCAATTTGACGTTTTGGTTCTTCTTTTCAATTGGTTCTTTCCTCATAATAACTTCTTCTTTGATTTACAGTTCCGGGAGTAACGGAGTATGCGGCCCGCAACTCCTTGACTCACATAACAAAGAATGTCGCCCAACAAATCCACGTTTTTGATGCCGAAGACACAAGACTTCTCAATTGTAAGCATTAATTGTCTGAACATTGTTATGTACAAGCGAAACCGGAAAATAACATTTTCGTTGTCATTTCTTTACAAAAACTGCTGCTCGATTGATTGATTAAATTGTTATTAGCTGTGTACAATAATAGTATTAGGCAGTGGGCTCACGTTTTTAGTTTGCCCCTAAAAAATAGCAAGCCTCGCATAATTATTCAATTTGTCCTCCTGTGTAATCTCGCATCTCATCCTTTCATAGATTACCGAACGCTCAGCAAAGACGGCGTCCTCCAGGAACTTCGGCGACTCCACGATCTCGCGTACAAACTAGGACTCGAGGAATCAAAGGAAATGACGAGAGGTCGGTTTCTTAACATCCTAGAGTCCGCTCGTCGGAAATGACCCTCTTACAGTGCAATAGCTAGCTTACCTTTTACCAAAATGAGTGTATAGATTCTATCGTGTGTGATCAGTTCAAATGAAAATATTTTAATACAGCGTGAAATTGGCATGTTTACTTGTAACCCTGTTCCTTCCTCACCCATAGCCTGGTCCTTTGCCTTGCTTCAATACTTTTTGGCCTCTGCCACAGTTTTGAATAACCGGGACACGTAGGTATGTCAGTCAGTAGGGTTGATAAGTGAGTAGGTGTGATAAAGCGAAACGATGGATTTATTTCACTCAAACCGTTACATTATTAAAAAAAGAAAACGAACATCATTTTAGGATCGGGAGTTGGGTCCTCGCCTTCTTCCGTAGACTTGCACGACGTTGACGAATCTTCTGTTGTACTGAATACGCCTCTTGGCACGTCCAGTCTTCTTCTTCTTTTTCTCTTGCTTTTCTACCTGAAATCATAAAAGAGTAGGAAGTTTTTTATAAACTCATGATTCCTAGAATGTCCACAGCCAGCCTGGCTAGTTCGTCGTAGAAAGAATGGCAAGTATGGCACGAGCTACGTTACTCATTGGAATCCTTTTTTCAGAATTCAAATCGAGGAAGAAATCCAAAAAACATAACTGCAAATTCTTTGAAACAGAAGCAGCAAGTTGAAGTCTATGGTCAACGACGGTGGGGAGCCTGTCTTCACTACATAAGAACTCTTATGGCATATTTGATACCTTAAATTTTATAAGTAAACAAAGTAAGTATTCATTTCAACTACACATTGACAGCACAGAATCGCTTAGGGTGTAACGTCTAGGAATGGATTAGCTAAGTCTCATTTTCTATTCTGGAGGACCGCATTTACATCTTTTATCAGGACGGGGAGGGGGGGATAAAGCAATGTCCTGAATTTTACTATTCTAGCAGTTCTTAAGATTTTTGGATTCCGGTAGAACTTATTGCGTTTGAATTGTGGTCCAAACTGGAGTCCAAGCGTTAAGGGCTAGCAGCCAATGTCATCAGCATTCTAAGAATATCAAATTTTAAAATTTCCAACATACACCCATGTTCACTCGCAAAACTTTTTCCATTCAATTGATTTATTCACACCAGCCAGAAGCTAACAAGTCGCGAAAACAACATCAATTGCTGATTCGCTTCCGAGTGAACTTTCTTTTTTAATGATGGCAATATGAACTCATCATCCAACAACTCATTTCAAAGAATAATTTTTGATTTTAATGAACCAAACCTTCATTTTCAACAAAAAGTTTGCTTAGGGAAAGGATGTTTTTTAAAACAACGCAAAATGGAATAGGTCGCTTTGAAAGTAGACAAATCCTTATTAGGCATGCTCGAAGACCACACCGGTTGTTAAGCAAACCATTACAACGATTTAGTATTGGCCGGCACTGATAGAAAGATATTCACTAAAAAACAAGCTGGAATGAATGACAAATGGTACTGAAGACAGCTTACACAGGACATTCCCCGCGAAAAAGGGCGTATTTACTAACCCATTCGCCCTCATTGCATGGCGTAGTAACAAATCAGGAAGATTATTCAATCAGTGAAGATCTGATATTATAGGGGCGCATATCTGATTCAGGCTATTTCTCATTTTGACGTAGAATCGTCCCATCATTCGATTCCGGAGAGGATCTCTCGGATTGATGAGATGACGTGAGGTATAAACTCAAAAAATCTGTCTATACCTAAACTTCAAGTACCCCAGATTTGTAATTTTCAGCGAGACAGAAAGTCTTGCCCAGAAAATACAACAAATTTAACTCACCTTGGGCGTTTGTCCTTTGACTTTGCCAGCACGAGCCAGAGAGCCGTGGACTTTACCTGGAAACGAAAAAGCAGAAAATGAAACAATAATCCTTGAGGTAAACTCAGTTCACTCGAAATGTGACAGTCAGTAGATACAACTGCAATCAAGGTTGCCTAGAAACACAAAGTCCAGCATTGCGTTTGTTTGAAGACGACATGGCTAGATTGGCGAATATTCGAGAAATATTGTGAGGTTTAAGCGTGAAGTTCGTCAGCATTATGACTTACCTCCAAGAAGTGGGACGGTGATATCAAGGAGCTGGTTCTCGAGTTCACCGACCGTGAGGTCATCCTTCAGGATACGTCCGTTGCTGGAGAGGCAGATGAGTTCAGAGGGAATAAGCTCGAGATCTGCTGCCCTTTCCTGTGAACAGCAAGGACAAAATATGGGTTGAGATGAAGTACTGTTTGAAAATGGAAAAAAACGTGAACATGGAAGGGCACAAAGTCTTCAATATTTCACATAATCTGAAAGAGCTACAATAAAGAACTTATTGAATGATGAATCAACTCATGCTTATTTCCCATGATCAGTAAGAACCGTGCCACGGAAGGGGACCACTATCACATACTCAAGTTGGCGCAATATACATCGGAATGATGATTGAAGAATGATGTTTCAGAACACAGCGCTGCTGATACGAATAGAATCACTCGCGATGAGGTTGTGGAAACCCATTTCAATAAAAACGAAGATATCTACCGAGAGGGTACTTCCACGAAAAGCTATATATTTTCGTGGAAATAAACTCTCTCGGTAGATACCTTCGTTTCTATTGACAGCGCTGATGATTGAACGAATTGCAAACCTTATGCAGCTGAGATTCGGGAAGAGTTCAAGGCTAATTTTCCATCCTAGGAAACGATGTCCGAGTATATTGAGTCCACGTTCAGCCAGGGAGACTCCTCTTGGGTCAAGAAAACAGAAATTTGGGACCTAGTACTAATAAATTATTTTTAACTGATACCAGGCGCTGTCTCAACATACGGCTCATGGGTCTGTGTACGACCCGCAACACGCTTACCTCCACGTACCATGCGGACAACCTAACCTTAAAAACTGCAATAGAAAACGGCTAATTTTTACCTTTACGGTTCTGATCGTCTCCTTCTCTTCGCACTCAATCACATGAGAAGATTGCCCACGTACGTGCAGCTGCATGGTTTATGCTGAAAATGAATTATTCATCAATAGAAAAGTGAACAACAATCAAACTGAGCGAGAATGCAATCCTTCAGCCAAATTCCCCACATCACAGTACAAATAAACCGCCATCAACCAAATGATGTACCAGTGTCAGTTGCATCAATACTTGAGGTGTATAACATAAATCAAAAGTAAATTAAACAGCCTAAACTTACTTGAATCGATGAAAATTCAATGCCAAAGCACTATAGATCACCTATGTCGCCTACTGACGAGGAAAATGGCTGACCGATTAGTATTTATTATTCTTCTTCGTCTGTAACTACTCGTATTCGTGTCAGACAAGAAGTGGCGGACACATGCCATGACCATGAATCTTGAAGATCACAAAATTCTATTTTACTTGAAAATGTGCATTTAAAACCATCTTGGTTGATATAAAAGGCAACTCGAGTCTTTTTACGTAAAATCAAAATCGAATATATGGGATTGTAGTGACTTGCAAGTTTTCTAATTATCCTGGGCTTAAAAATTTGTATGAAGACAACATGATGTTCCATAGAAAAGGAATACACATTTTTCTCGAGATAACGCGTTGATAAGCCTCAACCATAACTTTCCTGTGCATGCATACGCTGTCGCAGGTTTTCTCTCGCCCATCACCCTTCCTCATTTATCTCGATCTTTCTGTTCCTTGATTGGCGTGGTCCGTGGTTGTCCGGAAATTATCGCGTACCAGGCCCGTCATTTCGTGAAATTCATCGTTCAAAACCAGCGAAGTTGTTCCCCGTTTAATGACTATTATGGCTGATGCGACGGTCGATGCTACGCGACGGCTCAACGTAAAAAAACAAACGCTGGACGATGCTTACGCTGCCCCAGCGAATTTTTTGGAAATTGACGTAGTTAACCCTGTTACGCACGGGGTCGCCAAGAAGAGGTATACGGATTACGAAGTCCGAATGAGGGTGAGTGCTTGTTTATGTTCAAATACTCCTTTGATAGGGCGATCCAGCGACCAGTTAGTACTTAGCCTCAGAATCTAGAGACATCCAAGCCTTTGTCCCCAAACGAACAAGGTGTTTATATCACATGCTTTAAGTAATTCTATATTGCCTTTTAAATACTCAAATAATTCTGATCTAGCAGCCGATTATAAGTCCATCCTGTCCGATGCGACTTCCATCCCGGAACTGGCGTATTAGGTACGGGATCATTGTCTCATAGAAATATTTCAACGCCATCACTCGTCGTTGTTTAGCGAGGCGCCATGATATCGCTTTGTGATAAATTTTTAAACCGGTTTTTGCTCACTGTAAGGAGAAAAATAATCACGGAGCAATTGATTTAAATCGCCCACCTGATCCTTTGTCTAGGCACCTCAATGTCGACCGTGCAACTTATTTATAAAGGTCATTCGCTCTTTCCGAATCGTCATCAGCGTTTTACCTCGTTCGTATCCATTATCGACCTATTATAGCGACGCCAGCCTTTTCAATTTGGGTTTCGTAACAGTTAAAGACGTTATCGTAGCAGGTTGTCATTGTGGGACTTCATTTTTGCAACGCAACGTTACGACATTCGGGTCTTCTTTCGGACTTTCCCAAGACCCATTGACTCAACAAAATGGGACGATATTCAAACACAAAAGAGAACTCTGTTCCTCTGGCAGAAAGCAAGATTCTATTCCCACTGTCTTCTTTTGTTGTCGTTAACATTATCAAGTCGCTCCGTTTTCCAATTTGGTTTGCTCGCAGATACTCTGTTGCATTTGAGAACACTCACGTTCGTGCGCTCTGTTTTCGTAAAATTTCAACGATAACTTATTCAACGAGAAGTACCTTTTTGACCGTCAAATGATAGCTCATCGATCGGTGGGATATTTCCCTTAAAACAGGAATTCGTATTTTTCCTTGACTCTGAATGTAGGAATGAATCAAATTACCTTTTATTATTTTTAATTCATCATTAACGATAAAACAAGATACTGAAACGTTTTATAAATTACTTGAGAAATTTCCACAAATTTCTTCACAGCGTTTGTTTTGAATTTGGGGAAGGCGGTATCGTATGCAACTGGTGATTGCAGTGATTGAAGTGGAGACTGAGTCACGAATGTTGGCAAGACAACTCAAGTCTTCAGGAGAAACGATCGGAAATCCCTGATAGGACTAAGATTTTCCGACGATGTTCAAATGTGTGACATCGTTATCTGTCGCGTGGCCGAAGGTTTGTACACAAGCAAGTCAGTTCGTGTTGGAAACGCCTGTGCAGTTCCAAGATTTTTGGGAAAGTTGCCAAGCGGCCACGCGTTTTATTTCAATGCGAATTGTATAGGTATTGTTTATTAGAATAGTAAATGCAGCCGGTGGGGGTGGGTCAAAGTTACGGGTGCGGTCAAGGATTCTTATCTCCTTCATATTCGCCGGTTGTAAACTGTTACATATTCCATGAGGACTCTTTTGAGTTCACTTATAAGGCACCCTCCTACTCATGTCATCTTTGTGCTTAAATCGGCGGTAGACAAATCAGTAACTCAATTTTACATTCTAATTCTACTCAGCCAAGGAATATTCTCTGCTTATTTGCCAACTATTGAGCTCACAAGTTATAATTATATATTTACTGTAAATATTATTGCTCAAGTCAGGGAAAAGCGAGAAGAGAATATATTATAATCTCCAAAAATGGGTTGCTAGGTTTTGTTAGAAGTGAACCAACTGCATCTACCTCTTCATCGACTATACACACACCTAGGAACCCAAAAGAGTCCATCTCTGACAGTCTATTTATTTTTCATGACTTGCGTTTCAAGTAGTCATCTCTCTTGGGAAACAGAGCATTAAGGCTACATAAATATCACAAAAATCTCTCTGCTCGTCCTGGCGGACCGAATATTAGATGAAGTGTTAACAAAAATGTTATAAGTATATACGTTGTACCTAATGATATGATTAAAGTTCATTAATTCATTTTATATTTTAGAATTATGTTTAATAATGATATAGATATGTTTATTTAATAAGTAAATTCGGAGAACAGTCCGAAAAGGTTGAGTAAACGTGATCGAGAGATAATGATAAGACTCATCGTGAACCCTTGACTAGATAATTTGATGCTCCGAGATTTCCAATTTCACGTGTCACCAGCCTTTACTCGGCATCAATGGAAAGTCGACTAGTGCCTTCGTTGTCTCGCGGTTTCTTTTCATTTTTGTTTGAGGTTTCATTGTTCCCTCTATTCCATTTTCAACCTGCGTCCTCCCGCGACCTTCAAAAGTCAAGGAAATCGTCGACACCGTGAAATTATGGACCGTCCGGCTGTCGTACCCCCCCCCCCCCCTTCCCGACCAATACCTCTTCTATAATATACCAGAGCCACAAGCACTAATTAGGTCCTTTTTCCTGTTTGATTCATTCTTGAATATCGTCTAAGCGCAGGATCGATGCAAGTTTTAACCCTGAAGAGATACTACAAGAATATCGGGTTTTAGATACGACGTACCTATTGTTTCATCCGGAGGAGTTTGATTGTAATCACCAACGGTGTGAATTTTCCCCGTAAATGCTATTTTAATTCGCCTTTTATTAGCCTAATTTCACTTTGTCGTCATAGCACTATCCAACGCCTGGTTTGCGTACAGATAACACCCTCATCCACTACAAAGGCAACAAAACCATAAGCTTCATAAGACTATAACCATCAAAACGATGATAGTTCTATTATACTTTCGAACCAGTGAACCAATTACTATTTCTAGAGGGAAATGAATCGTATCTTGCAACTACGAGTATTAGAACTGCTAAAAAATGTCTCCAGTGGTAGAATCCGTTCCTACTTTTCTTTTAATACGAAATTTATTTTTCAAATTCGAACTCCAATAAACTTTGTTGACTCAAGTTACTCTAGAATTGTATTTTGTTACTTTCAGACCAACTTGCCGGTATTCAAGGTCAAAGAGTCCAGCGTGAGGCGTCGCTACAGCGATTTTGAATGGCTAAGGAACGAATTGGAGCGAGACAGCAAGGTATTTATGAGCCACGGGTCTTTTTCATTTGATTTTAGAACCAAATTCATTTCTTTGCATGCAAGATGTTTCGACTATTTGATCCAGGTGAGGTGGAAGAGAGGGTCAGCTGGCTCTCTTCTCCCCCTAGAGGCTAAATAACATTTCAATCAATCAATTTTCAAGAGTCTGTGTGCGAATCAATGTGTGAAATTCTTTACCCCGAAATACGATTTTATATCATGATTATATTTCAAATTACCATCTTACCCTTTTGGATGTAACAACACTCAACTTGTTTGGACTGCCGATCAAGGGAATTTTTGAAATACTAGCATGAATTATGATATAATGCAACGCTGACAAAAGGAAAGGGGAGAACACGGCTCTCATTTGAAATTCTGCTGAACATTGAAACAATTAAATGAAAATATATGTTTTTAAAGTAGAAAATTCTTGGTTTTTAATAACAAGTTCTTTTTTTTTTGGCAGATTGTTGTCCCACCACTGCCTGGAAAGGCATGGAAAAGACAAATGCCCTTCAGAGGAGACGACGGGATTTTCGAAGATGAGTTCATCGAAGACAGGAGGAAAGGGCTCGAAGTATTCATCAATAAGTGAGTAACCTTTTACGAACGAGTCAGCATCCAAGCTGAGCCAGTTTTTGTTGAAATTACGCTGTACCCAATTTTTTCAATTTTAAAAAAAATTCTTCTATCGAAAAGTGGATATTTAAGAGAGGATGATTCCTATCATCCTCTACTTACTTTTTTTCAAGTCCAAAACTCTAGTGATATCTCAACTATTGTATCATCTTTCCCAACTACATGCTCCGTGTTCTAGTATGCCAAATTAAATTCTCGAAATAAAACCCCCAGAACTGTTTACTTGTGAGAGGGTTTCTACCCTGTATCGCCCAGTTGGTACCTCTAGAGCATGACAGTTTTTTCTTTAGAACTTGGTTTGTACATTGACTGAAGGCGAGCTTATCATCACAAATCACTATCGTTTTGTGACATAAGGCCGGACTAGGTATGTAATTTCCAAAACTATAATGACGTTCGCTCATTATTGTGGGACCCTTATCCATTTTCTGTCTGTAATCATTGATAGAAACATAACATGGCCAAAACATGTCAGTTTTGACTCTCAAGTACTCCTCATCAGATGTTGTAATTGATGACCTGGTATTTGTCGCCTTCTTGTTTCTAGTACTAGGTGTAAAGAGAAAAAAAAGATACAATTCCACTTTGCAGAATAACTTGAGTAAAAATTTAATGATGAATTGACCGTCTCATATTGAATTCGCGCACAGGGCCGACACTATTGCGTTTTCGAAGTAATAAGAGGACGATAAAAATAATAACCGCAATGATAATCACATGCTCTGTAGCTGTGATCTTGCCTCTTCAAAGTAGCCGGATTTCCCGCAAAAATCGTCAGATTTCTCTCCTCTTCTTGTAGTTTTGCCATTTTATAAGTCTTTATAAGATTATGAGTCGATCCACACCCGACAAAAACCTAGAAAGCAGCGCTTTCAAAAATAACTTCAAAGTGCCTATGATGGGGCCTGGGAAATTTGGCCAATTACTGCGCCAGCCATTCACGGTAGTGCGATGCCATCGGTATGCACAAAGCCTGAAACCTAATGAAGATGTACATTTCTGGTGGGTTATTCCTTCAATAATCAACCCATGTTTTCATGCAAAAAGTCAATCTCTCCGATTCGGCCCAACATTTTCTTCTGGACATTTCAACGTGTCTAGATCAAAATAAGCAAATGTCTGTACGCCGTCCTAGCCGATTTTTGGAAGTAGAAAATTGTCTAAAAATCTGAAATTTTGGTCAGGAACCCGTTTCTGGCTTTAGTTGGTCACCGAAACTTTTCAGCCCGATCGGACTAAATTTGGGGAAAAGGGGGTCGAAGTGTGTTTTTCGAGATTTTCGGCGATCAAGGTGTGTGGGGTATCATTTTCGACTAAATTTTGGACGCTGAATCCAACAAGACGGGTCCCCGGACAATTGGCACCCACCCGAAGAGGCTATGGGTCAAAAAGGGTATCTATCTACCCATTTCGAAAGTGGGGTTTTGAGATTTTCAGCGATCAAGGCGTGTGGGGTATCATTTTCCACTAAATTTTGGACGCTGAATCCAATGAGACAGGTCCTGGGTCGATTTCTGGTACCTAGGCCTGTGGGGTATAATTTTTTACTAAACTTAAGACGCTGAATCGATTGAAATCAGTCTCCATGCGCCTGGTCCGAGGTTACATTTTCGGGAGCTGGTTCTGGGTAATCAGTTTCGCCTTGTCATTTTTTAGAAATGTGAATATTCAAAAAATTAACGCAGATTCTCCGGTTAGTCTTTTTTGGTCTATTTATCCAGTGGTTCCGTTAGCCGTTGTTTTGATCAACGTCCCAGACCTACTTTGAGAACAATGTATTTCCTTGGACATTTGCAAGACGAACTCAAACGCAATCAGAATTCCAACATTGTAGAATGTCTGGTCGACTTTGCATGTTATACTGTGATTACGAATATTTACTCAAATATCATCACCAATTTTGGTTCGGTCTTTGACTTCATGTTTCTGCCTCAGGATCGCAGGACATCCGCTGGCCCAGAACGAGCGGTGCCTTCACATGTTCCTCCAGGAGACGAGCATCGACAAAAACTACGTTCCCGGCAAAATCCGAAACACGTAATCGCCCTGGCTGCTTCACCCGCCCACCCGAAACATACTTTTTGGTTTCAAACCGTACAACCGCAAGTTAATTTGAAGAAAAGTAAAAAGATCAATTTAGTCAGGTATTCATTGCATTTTCCTCCATATTTCATCTAGTAACGCCAAGCGGTTACAATTTCCTATTCTTTTCCACTTACGTTTGGAAAACTTGATCAAGTAAAGGAAAAAAGTCGATATTAAATGTTGATATTTGAACAAAGTCCATTATAACCTTGTTGAAACTTCGAAATAACAAAGTTGGGAATATTTACAGAGGAAGTTGGTACTGAAACCGCTCGTTTCCGTCGGTTTCTCTTCAACTCGTCCTTTTCATTTCTATAATATTTCTACTACACCAAATTTAGTCGAAAGTTCCGAAATATTTCTACGCATGTTTCCTCTTTCGTATCACCCTCATTGCCCATTTATGAGTAGTCGCATGCATAGCGGGAATCATCCGGAATTCGTATTATTTATTCTTATTAGGATTTATTCTATCTATGTTCATTCCTTTCAAGGGAATGTGTGTTTATTGGGTAATGAACAATGTACGTTGTCAATGATTTACACTTTCATTTTATCTCCAGATCTTCTCTCCCCGTCTCTTTCTTATTTTGGTTTTCGAACTAAAATGATCAATGATGATTCTCTTGTTCTCTTAGGGTTTTTCGTATAGTCTGGTGTTTGATATGAAAGCGGTTTTGTGTTTTTTGTCGTGTCTGTGCCATCGTGTTAGTTCCAAGGAAAATCCTGTGAGTCGGGATACTAACCCGATTCACGCCGTGATCGTCGTCTTCGTTATTTTTTTCCGAGGTTTTCAAGATTGTCTGTAAGAGTTATTGGTCCAAAAACGAAATGCGGCGTTCATATTTTTTTTACTCCATTTGTTTTTACCCAGTTGTTCCTGAGGAGTCAAAACGGTGTCATCCTGGCTTCATACATCTGTATGAATGAGGATGTAAGTAGATCAAATGTATTAGGCCTTTGAACTAAATATCTTAGGTCTCCGTTTGGCCTTCAAGGTAGGATTATACCTTCAAGATTCCCTCTCCAATGACCAATTTCAGCATAATAATCCGACTGACTAGCCGCCAATCATGTACGTATAGAAAATGCTTGAAACACAGATAAGATAATAAATCCTGTTGGCTCTACTTAACCTACCACCTTGCATGACTAAAAGTTTTTAATTGGAGAGGAATCTATAGGAAAAATTCTGGTTCGAGTTTAAAATGCGTAAGAAGCTAAAAATTAATAATAATAATAATTTGTAGGTTCCAGCGTGGGTGCTATGATAGATACATAAACAATACATTTCGATAAATTGTTTTTGGATACTCACATTGCACCTCTTCGATAAGAACTGAATGAGTCCTTTCATTTAGAGAAATCGAAACCACCCGCACTTTACATCTGTAGTAGCCTCTCCTGTACAAAGTAGATAGTCAATCATCTCTCCTCTTGTTGTCCTAGTATTTGGATAAGGCAGATAAATGTTAAATACCAACCCAGTCAAAATCTTGGGGTGACATGGGCTCTCAAAGTACATTTTGCTTGAGCGTTAGGTGATAATGAGTAAAGTTTCTTTAGAGGCCATCTCACTTATGCGAGTTGTATTTTAAAATTCTTATTAAGTATTTAAAATTCACGAATGTTGTGAGCTTTCACCATTTTATTACGTCATTACTCAAAATACGATTATCCCACATTACAAACTATTCAAACGAGCTCCTCAACAAATGCTACTTAGTTGATGTTAAAAAGTGAAGTAAATTAATTTAAAAGATTGTTTTAATATAACGGAAGATAATGTTATGACAATGTTTTTTGACAAAATTTCGGGATGTCTACCTATAACAAAAATACTCACGCCTGAAAACTTCTGTGTTGTGCCATTCCCACCAAGTAATTTTAATTAAAGTAGGATGAGTCCCCCGTGACACATGCGCTCGACTATTCCCCTCAATATCAGTGCACGTTATTGTCACATCCCACCAAGTTTCGCTTTTATTGTCACATTTTTGTGCACCAGGCATGCAAAGCAACTCGAATTTTTTAAAATCTATTCCCAGGGGCACAGACATGGCAGATGATTCAATCCCTATTGTGATAATTAATTACAATTATCCTAAGTTTAAACTGTCTTTAATTATATTTATCTCCAATATTATTATCTCAAAGCTTGTATTATTTCTATAGATGTATATATTTTATTTTCAATATATTAAAGGTCGTTCTTCATTTTTTGTGTTTATACAGTTTTAGAACTAACCTTTGAATCCCTCCCAGCTCCCGATACCTACGGTGTTGAAACTACAGCCATCAGATCTGAGGTAATCTGAAATATTATTTGAGAGAATATTCTTTCCTGCCATTCTGTCTGGACGGCCATATTTTTAATTGTTAAAAGATGTTGACATAGCAGCTAGCTTATAAAATCCCTGAAAAATAACCTTTTGCTTCGTACAAATTAAAAGCCTACATAGGCCCTAAAGAAGGGATGAAAAGCTTTCCCTTAATGAGTTTGTTATAACTTTTCACTTCAGGATAGTCCAATAAGACTTTGTTAGAACTTATTGAAGCTTTTGTGTACCTTTTTACTTTTAGTCAACCTAATATTTGCCTTCGTCGCACTGGACGTTTCCAGCGACATGGCTTGTTTCCAGAGGTGGCAAAAGACAATGGAGACGGAAAATCGATCTTTCCACTTCTGTTTTCATTTAAAATGTATTTTTAAAATGGGTATTAGACATATTGGGTTGGTTCTAAAAGGTAATTTCAATACTTTGGAGAAATGTTTGGTGTGTTTAGGAGTGCTTGAAGTGGAGACGCATTACATTAAACTACATTAGTTTATGAGTTAGTACACGACAAAAAGTGGCGGCGAAAGTGGCTTCTAGTAGTACACGACTCAGTTTGTATCAAGGGAACCGTTCAAGCAGCAATGCCCAGTTAACAGTGTGGATCCTCCCCTAACGAACCAAGAGCTAAAGGAAAGGAGGCAAACAGAGAATTTCGCGTTGTCGGTTTAAAAATTTAGGAAGGTAGTTCTGACCATTGCGGCCATTTTCCAACTCTAAATTCTGTCAAGTTTGAATTATAAGCAAAGTACACTGGGCCGCATCAAAGTACTTACCTTTTACTTGAAGCAGAGTACTGACAAAGGGAATGATGATGTCATTCGATTTTTAACAACCAAGTGTTGAATATTGGTCTAGCGAACCAGAAAACCATGAAAGTACATGTTGTGGAGTTCTTGTGGTATCAAAATAAACCTGTGTAGTAGCCATTTTTATTCAACACATTCGTACTTATTCTACAATATCTAGTCTATTGACAGTTCTAATTTTCCTATGAAATTGCAATTTTTTCATATCACAGTAAATGTGCTCTTACAATATTTTTGGGAATAAGTAGGTATAAAAATATTTATCAAATTTTCTGATAGTATAACATTTAAAAATTATACGCCGCTTTTATTTATAAAATATGCAACGTACTGGGCCTAACGATGCTACAAATACTCCTATGTAGGCTATAGCTCTTGTATAGAGGGAAACCTGCTGGAATTATTAGAAACTAACCCAAGAAGGAGCATGGGATAGTAGTTTAATTATTTACACGCAACTTTTTCCAACTGAGTTGGCCCAGTCCCTATTCTCAAAGATACTTGGCTTCCTGGAAATATTTATAGGTGCCACTTATAACCTAGTCAAACTTTCTACTTATTACTTTAAGGAATACGAGAACTTGTTGTAAGGAACGAATATTACTACATATTTTTGTTTTGATAAGCTAGCTTTATCGACTTAAGTATTTATCAACGTGAATGAATGATGATGCGCAACATCATTTAGGAAGATGTTTCGGGACTCCGGCCTTCTTTACTTCTGCCTTTATAAAATTTTATTTTTGGAGTTTTTGTTACAGAGCCAGTTAAATGCCCGGCAATTTCTTCATTTCCTGATATGCATTAGAAATGATTCACATTAGGGAAATGTGACCCGAGAGGGAGACTCATTTTTCGAAGTATCTTGGGAAGGTTCAGTCGACCTTGATGGGTTTCTGCGTAAAACCCGAGATTTTGTTGTATTCTTCCGTCATTATTTTGTACGTTTTGTCCATCAGCGCGGGGAGATCCTCCTTCGTGAGCCCTTCCGTCTCAATAGGCGGTAAAATGCTGATTTCCACTGAACCTGCAAAAGAGAAACACGATGTTTACGATTGTGCGATGTGAAAACTTCATGTTTTGGAGAGTAGTGGGTACTTATCAATAACAAGACAATGAGATTGCTACGTACCGTTTTCAAAGGAAAAATTTTTGTGGTCGAGAAATTGGTATTGTGAGACGACGACAGGTTGTATTTTAGTTTGGCACCCGATCGCAATGTGGAAACCACCTTTTTTAAAAGGTAAAAGCGTGTCACCTCCGTGTCGCGTACCTTCGGGGAACATCAGGATCTTTGACTGTAAACATTGTATTGCCGTTAATTACAGGGGCGCTTCCTGCGTCAAACGATTTCAGAGCACATCATTATAATTCTATCGTAGTTTCCCTTCAGATTTCAGCTATCATAAAATTAAATAAGAAAAAATCTGCTTTGGAAGATGAAAGTTTTCTAACGAATATAGTTTCTGTGGTAAATGAACTTTTGTTATAGGAGCCTACTGAGCAAATACTGCTCAGGATATTGTTAAAACCTTTCATTTTGAATCGGTTGAGGGAGTTGTTTGATTCTGAGTAATTTCAAAATGCGATTGAATAGGTTTCTTTCAAACTGCGTCCACCCACTTTTACTACTTTCTTTTAAAATTTGTTGTACTTTCAGGCTGAGCCTCATCGATCCAGACCTTGGTTCCCGAACAAAAACCTTTCTTGGCTAGAAGAGTCACCTTCTCCACAAACAGGCTTGAGCTTGCATTGCACACGGGAAAGACAGTTGTTCAGTTTTTATGATTTAAACAACCTTATTGAGAGCATTCGGTACTCCAGCCATCCATGGGGAAGCTTCTATCATTGGTGCACCAAAAATTTCGGGTAAGATCTAAGATAAGGCCTAACGCTAACGGAACTATTTTTAATACCTTTTATACCTTTATATTTTTAATACTACATTTAATACCTAAGCTTGAAGTGATTTTGGCCATTTCCCAAATAAATCATAATTGGATGAACGCAGTTTTGAAAGAAAGCTCTTAATTTGTTCTGAAGTTCAGAAATGTGAAAACTATTGAAAGTACAATAGTAAGATGACCCAAGGGTAGTATTAGGCCGATACCTAAAAACGGACTCGTGTAAAGCATACCTTCCTTGTGCTGATGGTCTTGGCAGCGGCGTTGACTGTTTCTTGGGCGTCCTTTGCTCGTCCCCTGTTGATGAAAACTGTTCCCCAGAGCCAAGTAGCGAGTCCGAACGGCCACAAATAGAAAATTTCCCGTTTCGAAATCGCCGTGCATTGGTCCATGATTGGCCAGAGCTCTGCCAGCACTATTAAATGCAACAATAAAAAAATGTGTTGATAGGGTGTGTTGCTAAAAGTAAATACAAGTTGTTGAAGATTTCTGGTAGGTATTTGTATTACTTTCTCATTCAAAAGGTGATGGTCCTAATTATTTTAATCTATTTTCATTTTTTATTTATTGCTTCATTTTACAAAGTTATTTATTATTTCATCATTATTACAATTTATATTTTTAGTTTTCTACTAGGTACTGCCTTCTATGGCCCCCCATAACTACCCAAAAATCACCAGCCCAACCGAGTTCTAGAGAGTGGGGGGAACCAGATGAGGAAAAAATCTTTATAAAATAGTAGAACAATGTCAAGAGGGGTTAGTAACCAAACGGCCCTTAATTTTGACTGAAATATTGCAAGTGCTGTAAAAACATTAAAATTAGCGCACTGCTGAAATCTCACCTATCAGGTCTAATCCGCTTTGGTGGTTTATCAGAACCACAGCGCCTTCATCTTGGACGATGTTCTTGTGGCCTTTCACTGTATAAGTGAGCCCCAGGGCCTTCGCAATCTGCCGGCAACCCCACGCAGGCATCCTGAAATTAAATTGGTTCATTCTCTTAAGTAGTTCGAGTTTTTATTTATACATTAACAATTTGATTTGTTTTCATGGGTTACTAGTAATAACTTACAACGCATTTCTGGAGTCTCTGGGCTTAACAAACATGAAAGGTATGAATATCGTGGCTGCCACCATGCTGCTAAAGATAAAAAATGCCATTTTGCTGTAATACCGGAAAATCCGGCTATGGTGGAAGAAGATGGCAACGATGACCAGCATTGTCCCGAATAACTCCAACGCCGCCATTTAGATGATCTGAAAAACAAAGAGAACAATATTTCCTAAACTTCTTTCTTCTGAAATTCCTTAGCAATTTTATTTGAAAGCAATAGTGTTGTTCCCCATGGCGAATACAAGTTTGCAATCTTGTTACGTTTACTTTATTTTTGTTGTGAAAACACGATTGCCATCTCATCCGAAGCTTGGTCATCATAATATTGATATATTACAACTTTGATGAATTAATACTTAGTATCTCTTCACTTACGCACAATTTTTTTCTAGTCCATACCCCCTTTCCTGTGCGTCACTCTTTTCTGATTTAACTTTGATTCCCCCTGTTTGGGTGTAAGTGCTACTAGTACGAACCCGTCTTATTATAATGTATAAAATAAAAAATACCTAAATCATCCGAATTGAATAAATAATACGAATTCTCATATTCTCAAAGGTTTTTCGACCTAGAAACTAATTTATCTACGTGTTGTGCCAACCAAAATTACACACCATTTCTAACCATTAATGAGGTACCTCTCAATGGCGCCTTCCATTATCAATTCAACGCGTGTGAATTAGATGCAATTCGTTCTTGAAAGAATTACTGAGTGTTCCGATCCACGTGTCTACATTTTAAATTTAGATCATTGGTTTTGGACACTCAAGTCACTGACCACCACATTAATTTTGGCCTTCGCCTGAAATCGGGTGGTCATTTAGAAAAAGTTCCCACGTCGTACGTTTTTTTTCCTCCTGCGTTGCTAATCACCTGACGCATCACTTGAGTGAACTTGTTTTACAACTAAAGATAAGGGCAAATAAACATTTTGTAATATATTTTTTTCAATGTCGAAACCGTGGACACTTGAAATGTTTTGTTTCCAAGGTGTATCAATAATGAGAAGAATTTAATTTGTGGGTTCAATGAAAAAAATATTTGACCCATCAGAATGACCCTTTAACAAATTATTACCTAACCGATTCAACGCGGTTTTCCCTTTGGCCTGATGACTTCTTATAAAGCACGAATGAAGGACCGAGCACCTTCTTCTATGTATTAGAGTCATGGCCTTCCCAATACCAGCTCCATTCGAACACGTTGTGGGGGAGAGTTGGGACTCTTTAATATTGTCGTTTTCTGATTCGTTTATGTATCTTGAAGACAAAGGAGCCTCGCTCGCCAATATCACCAGTCTTAGCGTCAGCTATTGCTGTACTCTGAGTCTTGATTTAGGACTCAGCTACTCACGTGTTGTCGACATGAGTACAAACTGTCCTATTGAACTGCTTCTATCGGAATTTCTTCAGTAGATGGAGAAGACAGTTTTTGTATCCCTTCAGAGTTCTCAATAAAATGAAGTGACCCATCGGCATGCTCACGACACTGCTGATCTCGCAGTTTCGGTGATAGCTCGGCACTTATGGCGTCTTTTTGTCCCTTTGAACCTGCCAAGTTGCGTTTTTCGGTGTAGGCGGATCTGCGCTTCATTGAATATGATGTTGCCTGATGGGTAGTGGTCGAGGATGCCTATGTGGTTCATTTCATGGCTACATGTGGCCGATGAAAATCGAGAAGTATGCAGTTGTTTAACGTTTGAATGTACACCAAAGCTGAGAGGGTCCTTTACCTCCTATTTGAGCTCGTTACCTCTGTTGATAAAGTGCATCCAAAAAATCCAGAATCCACCAACCCAAGTCTCAAAACTTCCGTAGTAGAGATTGTTTCTTCTTCTAATGTCGTCTCATAGATAAGGGAAAGAATATATGGGAGTTTTTACAAATTATTTTCAAAAATGTCATTTTATTATGAATTTATCAGGCAGCGGCTGTGGACAGGCTACGTAAAACCACAATATTTTCCCTCCAAATTCACGATTCCTTCTGAATGTTCATCCGTAAAATTGTTCACTGTTGTTCTTTGGACTAATGAAACAGAAAATGACAGTCAACCTCAAACAGTGGATCATTCCTAACAATGTTTGGTGGGGATGCATTCGATTAAAGGCTGCAACCTTTTTAATGAACTGTTTGCGTTCTATAAATTGCAACATCCCATTAAATAGTAATCTGAGATTTTGAAGCGATAAAAAAGGAATTCTCATATTGTCAGAGCTAAATATAAGCAATCCGGAACGACTGCTCGGACAATAGACAGTTCTTCAGTGGGAGTTTAAGTGGGCAATTTGGGGCTAAAATCGGGTCCCATTCCGTCAGGGTGAGCAGAATCTAATTTCAAACGACATTCTTGCTTCAGAGCTGTCAAAAGTTTGATCAAAACGCTAGTCGCTAAATAAAAATTTCAAATCAAATTGTGATTTCAAAGAGAAGCGTGAGTTGTAGGCCACCGTGTGCATCGGGATATTAAAATGAGTTTTCTTTTGGAATATTCCGAATTCTTCCAATTATTATACGAACTGTTCGTCGTTTTATCACGCCGATAAAAAGAAGGTATTCACCGCCTTTGATGATGTTTTCTACCCATCATAGAATATTGCGGTAATTACACAAGTTATATTTTGTAAATTTACGTCACGTAAATTGCGTGACTTGAGCGTCCAGAGTCCTGCATATGTATAATATACATTATACCACTAATTATATGGGGTTTTTAAAATGGCCGATCCTAAGTCCTCTCGTAGATCACTTTGACTTGGCATTTTTGACGATGTAGCTCCTGAAGCGGGTGGGCGAACGGAATTGTTGTTCCGGGTTATCTGTACTAGTCAGTTATTTGGTATAATCGGTACCTCAATAACGTCAAGCCTGATAACGGTTTGTAACGCCACTATTCTTGTGCAAACAACTGACGCAACAAACACATTTATTTGAGCGATAGAGAGAATTCAAAGGTAAAACATGATGTAACTGTTGAAAATATTATTATTCCCAGGCGATTACCAGGGTTTTGTCCGTTGAAAGCTCTATCTCGCGAGAGAATTTTCAAATTATTAAAACACCAGCTCCACTCTCCAGTAGGAACTCCACTCTTTTTCTCTAACATCATGCGTATTTTGAGACCCTGCATTTTCTTGTTTTTACCAATGGGGTCGACCAACCGATACTGTGATCTAGAGGACCATTGTTTTAAAGTGATCCGAGAACACTTCAAGTTTGATACCCATCGGCCGGGTATTTCTCACAAGTGTGTGAGAAATGTTTGAAGTGAATCGGTGTACAAGAAGTGTGTTAAAAATGTATTTAGAGATCTGACCTGACACACAAACAAGAAAATTTCCTTGTTCAAAATCACATTTAAAAATATTATTAATTGGCCGATAAATAAATTCAGGTGTCACGTAAAAAATTTGCTTATTTTGATTTGAATTTGATGTTGTTTAGGAAATCACTCTATTCGTCATGTGGGTGGGTCGGTCCTGAACGATAGTGGTCTGACTCACTCGAGTATTTGTAATGTGCATCTCTGATCAATAATCAAAAGATATCGGTCATATGGCAGGCCGAATCCTTCTTCGTTGTTTGAGTGCCTCTCTGTTAGATAGATTAAGCGTTGGAAATTGATTAAAATATGATTTTCAATTATATTTTTCACGCCAAAATCCTCTTAAAATGTCGATTTTTTCAAATTATTTTTTTTCTTTTCAGAAAACCCACGTTTTTTTTATTTAAACATTTGTTTTTGTACCAAAGGTAGAGAGGTGAATTTTTAAAAGCGATGTTGGTGCCGAATCGGATGCATACTGGATTGTAGGCTCCTATGTGCTCTGAAACACCGAATAAAAAATGAAGGTTGCAGTGACAGTGGCTTGAAACTAATCTTACCACAAGCAATGAGGATGCGCCTCCCCCTCAGCGCAGCCTGTAAGGCTGGGCCTCGTCAGGTGATCCAAATTTGGCACGTGGACACCGCCAGACCAAATGTAAAATCGCCTGTGAGTTTGACCGTGAACCCTCCGCGTGAGGAGAGCGTAGAGAAAACCCAGCAACGAGCAGGAAGGCAATCCAACACAATAGTCAGCCACTTGAGTCGCGTATTGACAGAAGATCAAGGGGGAGATGGACCTCGAACACACCGAGGAGGTCGTCGGGCTTTGAAATGTTCGTTGTGCGCAAAAATCGCGATATTACAGGTGAACGAGTGATTAGTTAACTATAGTAACAGCGCGGATTGAGCCAAAAGTAGATTTCTAGAGTGAATATCGCCACTATGCAAGGATAGATCTTAACTGTTCAATTCACGCGGCACTGAAAGAACCCTTCTCCCCGAAGCCACTCAGATACTGTGGCAGCGCAAAAAAACATCTTGACCAATCGGACGATACACAAATCATGTGACTCTAGTGGGTTTTGCAATCGTACGAATTTATCTTCGCACGGATAAGTCACGTGAGGTCTAATCGAAGGCTAATTTCGCCTATGCAATGGGCATAATTGCAACACCACGATTATAATCTTGCGATTCGGATAGCTGGTGAATGAAGTCCTTCAAAGTCTTTATGTGTTGTAAAGAAAGAAAATATACAGAAACTGAAGAACAAAGGAGGGAAATTAGCTCAAATGAGACAAAAGGCGACGAAACCTTGGGTGAGTTCTGTTTCGCGAAATCAGAAGTTGTGAACATTTTCCGAGGAAAATGGATTCCCTAAGTCGGATTCAATTATTTTTGGATGTGATGCAGTGTGAGTGGTCTCCACCAACATTTTCTTCCTAATTTCGCCCATTTTTTTGTACTTCGTCTGTAACTTAAAACGCTGGTTGATAATTATTTGGAGCAAAATTATGGGAGAATAGCGAAGTTTAAACAGCGAGTTCAAACGGCTCTGGACTCATTCCAAACGATTTTACGTCCAGCATTTGGTAGAAAATGACCCCTCAAGGCTAGTTACCGTAAATCTCCTGAAATCGAGTTTCAGCAAACACATATTCAGCCAAACCCTTCCCAAATTTGGGCCGATAGGGGTTCGAGGGCCTTCTGAAGCCTGAAAAGGTCCCTAACCAACATTTAAGATTTTAAGACAATTTGTTACTACCACAACCGACGGACGGTCATTTCGGTTTACTTAAAAAGTCAAGGAGCATCGAATATTCCTCAGAATATATACCTGATGTTTTTGCACCGATAGCTGTCTCAAGACATCCATCCAAATTTAGGCTATGCGTTACAAACCTTCAAGTGTGAGTCTGCTGACTTATATAATTAAAGACCTATATGTAGCGCCATGCCTCTTAATTATTTTTCATTATTGTGGAATGATGCCATCTAAGAAGTGAAGACCGAAACCTCGGTATTTTTGATCCACGATTATACCCTATTTGTTAAATATGACCCAGAATCAATACTGCTATGATCCGTTGTTCATTTCAAAACTATCCTCTATTTCATCCCAGTCTTACTTTATGAAGATTTTTATAGGTGGTCCTCCGTAGAAGCGTGTTTTATGCAAATGTGACAATACATGGAAGTAAGTCCTAGGAGCCGTGGATCCATAACTACCTATGTAATTGTTTCCACTTGGTTAGAGAACTTTTTTTTTTTTTTTACTGAACTGCATTTTTTTAATGTAGTGATTGCAGACCCGACAAGCTAATGTGAACAACTACTTAGTTACGGTGAGCTCTAATATCCTATTTATCATCTTTGATAATGCTCCCCGATAATTACCTAGATTCCGATTAAGCTGTTCAATTGTAAGTAGCAGTTCCGGCTGCTTAAGGATTTTCCGGCATTGTTACCTTTTTCCTTATTTTATAGCTTAAGCTCCTTCGATTCGTCTCAACAATAGAAAACTCAATTCAAATACAAGCGTATGCAATTATCTTAAGCCTACTCAACCATTTTACTTCCACCAATTATTTCATTATCGCGTGTAGATAAGCGATCTCCTGAGAGTACACGGGTACTGACCTTATCTACCTTCCTTCGTTTGTATGAACTCGAATATTTAAATAACATCGACGAAAATTGCTTTCTAAAAAGCTTAAGCCGTCAAAATTTATCTGTGGATATGAACAAGAGGGTATTATAATGAAGATTTTACTTGATAAGTTCCAAATTATCATTATTTTGCGTAAAAAAAAAGTTCTTTTGCATTTAAACGGCTTCGACCTTCAACGTTTTGTCGGTAAAGCTTCTCAGAGACGGGCAGCGTGCTTGGGCAGACTAATATTTGCTTGGGAATTCGTCTTATTGCACTGTCTTCAGTCGTCATCAGTGCTAATTACAGTTCTGAACAGTGGAGAAGAGGAGGAATTTATTATTTAGAGGTTTTCCTCACCGCGTGAATAGAGAGGTAAAAGGCTTTACTTTGATTTCTTATTGTTTTTGAAAAAGGTACCGTGCTACGCGTTTGCATACCAAGAGGTTAGAAACGCCCTCATCGTTCTTGGTTAATCCCAAATCTAGAATATACCTAGAATATAAGTTGGCTCGTTGAACACCAAAAAATGACGGCAAGGTTTAGCCAATCAAGCAAGGGGGTCTAGTGGGGGGTGATAAAATTTTTGAATAGCCGGCGGAGTAATTCTGTAATAGTGCTTCTATTCTCCTCTGACGTTTAAAAGAGAAACGTGAACTCAGACTCTCAATTTTTAAACTTCGTCTTTAGATTTTTCAGTCTTTGGTCTGTTATTGTGTACTCCTCTCACTTCTTATTTCATTTTCTCAAGTATAGTTGTGATTCAGTAATACTTGTCTACTAATGAATAAAGTAGCGTCATTGTCTTAGTCCAGAAGTTCAGAAATTTGGTGGGTGGTCTACGACTAAAGTTGTAAATATAATCGACGTTTTCACAAATAACAAAAAAAAAAAAAAAGCGTGAGACGATACTCATGTGTTTTTGGAGCATAATTTTCTCCTTAAACGCTGCCAGTGTCATACCGTTGACCTGGAGCAACACACGGCGTTTTTGTACGGTTTCTAGTTGAGAAAATTATCATTGTCATTGTACTGATGACACCGCTCGTATCGAATGACATTTATTTGATTTTGCACTGGCCCACATTACGTCATAGCTCTTGATCTTTGTACGAGCATTCTCAAGATTTTTTTTTTTTTTTTCAACATCATCGTGATTAATCAAAATGGAGAATTAAACACAAAGAGAATTCTACGCGTGCAATAAATTCTCCTAAATCCTAACTACCTACCTCAATCTGGTATCAAAGTTTGCCAAAAAATTTGATCGTACTCAAGTAAGCCGCAAAAAAAGTATGATGTTTCATAGTTCAACGAAGCTTTTTTTTCTTGTATTTATTATATGTAATCCTCACGATCAAGCTCTCCTCAACTTGACCACACTCAATTTTCCCACCTATATTGGTGGTGAGTGGCTACAAAATTGGAAAATATTTTTATCTTTCATCTTACTTATTTATTATTGGTCTTCGAGTTATCAAAATTCATTACTCAGTATAAGAACCGCATCAATTTAAAACAAAATTTTGGAGAAATCTTTTATTTAGCGACTTTTGCCTACTGAGAGAAAAATTAGCTTCATGGAACTTTTCCGTACATCCCGTATAGCTGAAACGAAAACGTTATTTTCTTCACGCTTGTCATCCCGTGGTGCTCTCTTCTCCATTCCATCTGGGTGGAGGAGGATACAACTCACATCTACTTCATAGCCGTTCCGTTCGTTGTAAAAGGATCGGGTCCGAAATTCGTCATACCTAGTACCATTCACACTCGACGGAGCCCCGTTCACCGGTACAAAATTTCCGTTCGCTTTGCGAACACGTTTCATCTTGTCTGCTATCGCAAAGGATCACACAAATGTAATTCATCACCTTCAAAATTATCACATGGATGAGAAAAAGCCTTGCATTCACACGCATTCTGCGATCAGTTAAACAATTAGGCCTGTTCATCACTCCATTTGATAGCCTTGTCGGTCTGTCATCGTGTATTCACTTTGCAATCGTCCCTTACTGCAAAATACATTATCACACATTGTAAATTGGTATTATTTGACATTTTGGATGAACTATGTAATAAAAACTGCATTCTACCAACTTTCAGGGATTTCAAAAAAAAAATTATTTATTTATTTGGATTTTTGCGTGTGGCTCAGAAGCCCTCTACTATCAAACCACTCTCAATTTTCCCTCTATATCATCCTTTATTGCGTCGACTTCGAATTTTCAGAGAAAAATACAAAAACTGAGTTTCGTCAATGCTGACACTCGTGTTTTGGTTGGTTACCCCTTGAATAGTCAACCTGTGTTATCATACAGAGACTCGATCTTTCCGATGCGGCCCGAAGAGGGGGGGGAGAAGTCAAAATGTGTATTTCAAAAATTAGATATTTGAGATTTCCTGCGATCTAGGCGTGTAGGGTATCATTTTTGACTAAATTCTGGACGTTGTTGGAGCCCACCTGAAGATCATTTCCCACTAAATTTTGGATCCTAAATCGATTGGAATGAGTTTTCGTGCTCCTGGTCCGATCAATAACAACCCCTGTGAAAGAATTTGCAGCGTTCAGTTTTTGTTTCCTGTTTAAAATTTGATGAGAAGGCGGCAGACAATGCGATTTGTTATCTTAATAAAATTCACAACATTGTGCGCATACTGTCGGTTACGTTGGTCAAATTTTCTCAGGAGTTTTTGTAATATTTAAATCTGGAAAAAACAAATTAATTCCCCTGTTTGAAAAAATGATGTTGGTGCGCGCACAATCGCGTTTTAAATGGCTTGGTTCAATGGAGGATAAGAAAATGTAAAGTATGTACTTTTCTTATTTTTCAAATGTCTCTCAAATTAAGGAGAATCAAATTTATTTCCACTATTAGGGTACCAGCCTGTGCGTAGGCTAGTTAACATTAGCGAGAAATATGTCGACTCCTTCGTCTTGCACCCTCTCCTATTCCTGTGAGCTCGGCATTGCTGGACTGGTTCGCCCAAAATGTTGGCCGATATATTTCGTGTGTACAAACTGACTCGGGGCATGGCAGCGACTGGTATTTACACCTGGATCAGTGTTTGTTTACTTACTTTATTTTGACTTATGACGTGAAATAACTTATTGCTGGCGCAGCAGTCAAGATAACGGCGATCAACTCCGAACCTGACGCAAGCCAGAAGTCGCGGAACGCGCGGCCAAGGGGAAGGTCAAGAGGTGCGCTAGCAGCGACACGACGGCACACAACCGACTGAGCTGATCCACAGCCGCGCTCTGTGGTGCAATGGGAGGGACCCGGCGTTTCGGCTGCTTCGTCGATCCGATGAGTCACAATCTCTCATATGTCGGCGACAATCTGATTTGGACTAGTGAACTGAGACAATGGGTCAGTTGCGACACTCATCGTTCGAGGAAATGCTACGATTTAGAGGCTTAGATATCTGAGGGGACTGCAGTAAGTATACCTACCGCAATGACTCTTCGACACGATTGTCTGGGTGAATTTCTCCAATAACTTCCCTCTAACCCGCTCATCTCCCTTTTTTCCAAGCCTCGTTATATTATTCGTTGTGAATACTGCCATAACTCACTCAACAATAAAAGTTAAATCCAAACACATCTTTGGAAAATGCAATCAATCTTGATCCCGGCCTTTGCATGAAAATCCAGAACTGCAAAAGCCGTTCAAAACTTAGGCATCATTTATCCTGAAGACCGCTATATACCGCGATATTGGCTATCTTGCATATACGTTTGATAGCCCCTCGAAAGGGCAATATCTCTAGTTTTAAGCTCCCCATTGATTCAATCAGAAAGTAAATCTAGGGATGAAAAACATTTCCAAGCCTCTCTCGTACCGCAAATAGTGTTCATATTTTAAACAGGGTCATTCGAATTGCCAAAAAGACGTTTATTTCTCGTCATCAAAGAATAAAATTTATTTTAAACTTTCCTTCGCCCTATAGGTTTTGCAAGTATCTTTCCCATAAAGAGCCCAAAATACTGGGTACCCTCCGTAGGTGAAGGTACGAAGAATAATCCATTTATAGTTTTCCCTAATATCTAATAAAGTTATTCTTCGAGTGCTTTTTCTAGCAACGGCTTACTGGACGGCTTTTCGTCGAATGCGAGCTTAGATATCCCATTTGAAGTGCCGTCGCATTGCTATAAACCCCCCATCACACCACCACAAATTATAATCATGTCATGGGCGTCGTGTGGTCAAGGAACGACACTGGTAATGAGGAATACGAATCACGTCGATTCGTCCCCGGTGTTACCCCGTGATTGGGTTACACTATCGTTCTCTTGGGAGGTTATCGATTTTGCAACAGTGCAACGTATTATCAGCGGAAAATGCGGTGCACATTTTTCGTTGTTTTGATTCGTACGGTAAATGTCGATCTTGTTAGCAATTGGTGTATTAACGTTTATCGGTAAATTTACAGAGTTACCTACTCCACATGAGTGCAGGGACATTGGTCCAAGGTCAATTTTTCAAGAATTTGATACCCTCTTTTTAATACTGCAGATGTTCCTAGACGCACTTCATTGCATGAATAAGTGCACGCCACTTCTGTGATAATAATAGTATGAATAATAGAAGTAAATAATAAAAAGTGTCCCAGGATAAGGTTGTCAACCCACAAAATATCACTTCTACAGCAAATTTCTGGAAAACGGCCTCTTGCAATTTTTTCGACCTTTTCACGTTGTTTGCAATAAGAGAATTTTTCTTTCTCAATATGTGAAGTTAGCCATAACTTCTTCATGTTGGGTATACATGAGGAGTTTTCCCTTTCCTGAATACACCGTTGGAAAGAGCGTTAAATTTTCCTCCTAGGAAGTGGGGCCATGTTGAGGGGAGTCCATTGGCTAAATAGTAAAATTCGTAACCCTCAAACAATAATTATTTGAACCTTCAGGCCACCCGCTCTCGTCAAAATCTGTTGTGGAACCTGAGCAGAGTGCTGAATATCGGCTGGACTCGGCCATCTTCAGCGTTAACCTCAATTTGGCCGAGGATGGTGGTTGTAATCCAGTGGTTATTGATTAGTCACCTGGGGGAATAGGATGCTGAAAATTGCGTTAGTCAAAACTTTTTTAGAAGGTCGGAAATTAATAGGTGAGCTAAAGTAGATCACCCATCCAGACCTTGCTATGTCGAAGGAGTCTATGCTACTGCTGCAAAATGCAGGATATACCGTTTTGAAAAAAATGGGAAAAAAGAAATTCATTCCAGGTAAGTCTTTTGGGTCTTGGCTATATCGTTCGCACTGCAGCATGAGTTAATCCTATCCGATGAAAATATTTGGTCATCTGACTATGTTCCCATAATCAATATAAGCCTCAATATACTTCCTTTTTTTTTTTTTTTAGTTTTCAAATCTTTGTCGTCATTGACATTGGCGAAAGAGAAAAGAGAAAGGCTTATAATGAAAATTATCGTCGAGTGCTTCAATGACATCGGCATCGCCAAGCGGATAAGGCGAAACGAAAACGACGTCAACCTGACTATGAAAATAAATCGCATACTAGCGTCGCGTGAATATTCCGAAATCGAAGATGAGGGATCGCTGAGGTACATCATCGCTCAATTGATGGTCGACGAGAGTCATAGAGCTCAAGTGGAGAAAGTGATAAAAGAAAACAAAAAAAGACAATGGCCTAAATTCCTCCCCATATGTCGTGTTTCAAGGACGAAAAGTCCAAAAAAGGTAATAGACACCATTTTCGCTCACTATGCCGACTCTTGGAACGTTGAAAAAAGGCGATACTGTCGGTCGAGGGCTGGAACGAAATTTAAAAAAGCCCTTAGGGACTTGTTATCAAAGGATTGGCTTCACAATTATTCCCTCTTAGCCGGCTACGTCCCTGTAATGAAAGGGCGCAAGCTGGGAGAGGCCGGGCGGTTAATTTCAGCTGCTTGTGGTTGTCGGCATGCCGATCAGTGGTCAGCCAAAAAGAAGCTCTTACAGAAAATAAGGTTGGAGGTGAGAAACTATCGGTTTCACACGGTGAAAAGGAAACTCAAGAGGATCAATGCACGGACAGTTGTTCAGTTCAAGAACGAACTTCCGGAAGACTCTTTGCTGGATCGAAAGGGCATAAGTGAGTTGTGTAAAATTCACAGTGGTTTACAATCACGATGGGTTAACGCCACTACTTTTTTTACGTCGCTGAAATACTTTTTTGGAATTAGATATCTCAAATATTGATTCAAATAATTCCAATGTTGATTCTGTCTCGAACTAGACTTTCAAAAAATGTTCTCCAATTTGAGAATTTTCGCGAATTTTGTCACTAGGTACCCACAGGTCTGGGTAATATTTCTTGTGTAGATCAGGCTATACGGATGCACGTTTAAACATCAAAACTGAAGAAAAAGTAAATGTTTGCGCGGAGCGGCTTAAACATTTTTCATGTGGGTAGGAGCACATCTACCCCACATGTAAAGCCTAGAACCGATTGTTTGAATAATTTGAATATACCCGCGGTTCTCAAGATCCTCAGCGTCCTACATACTGATGAACGGACTAGAAAATCATTCCGATTAGCGTAGGTGCCTCGTCTGGCCTTTCATAACGCGCGTCATTAAACAAAACCACACCAAAAAACATTCCGCTACCGGAAATGCGAACCAGTGTTCAAGTAAATTTTACAGGAGAAATACGTTGACAAAGTTTATGAACGTAGATCTACAGCGCTCTACGCTCACTAACCAATTGGCACCTTTCAGAGAAATACAAAACCATGAGCTACCTTAATACACCGCTAGAATACGCTAACAAGCTAAGCAGGAACTCCTCGCGTATCGGGTCATTTTTCAGTAGGTAGGTTACACTGCAGAGTTGATACCTACCTAGACCTTCGACGCGTTTCCCTCACTCAATTTGCGGAGAATTTATATTAATTATATTGAGTATTACGCCTTTTCGAAATCAATTATCTTATGAGCGGGCGCAAATCCAATACATCGGCCTCCCTTAGATCGCCAAAGAGTTCATGAATAGCGGGTTCGCGCGGTTTTGATCTTTAATAATACTTGAACCTTAATTTTAGGAAAAGTTGGCACTACAATTCTCTTATTTTTAAATTATAAATATATTTTAGGGGCTTCTGGTGATCCTAGGAAATATGCATTACGTGGCTAGGTACCGTATTTCTAAATTTCTTACACCAACATCTCTATAGACCTACCTTTGAAGTTTCATAAGCTCAGTAACTGAGCTATTAAGATATTCCATATAGTGGAAAAAACGATGAAATTGCCACATTGTGGAAAAACGATAAAATTCAATGGTAATGGTACTACAGGACCGGGTGTGTGGACTCGAGTATTCAAAGCGACGCAGTCCCGAGTTCTTAAAAGCGGGAACATTCTGAGCAAACTAGCTCGCGACATGTCGGAAATGTCCTTCATGAAGAAAGATCTGAAGGATATGAGCTCTCCACACCTAGCGACAACTATCGAGCGAAATGTAGCCATCAAAGTCTACGCGATGACTACAAATGTCCCGGTGAAACTCATACCAGCTCGAGTCGTGACTATGGTCGAGCTGTCCTCTGTACTTGATCATCCGTTCATCACGCCATTTCTTGAAGCCTTCGCCACTAAGTGGGAGCTGTTTATCGTGATGCCGTAAGGATATTCATATTTATCTCCTAACATTTTAGGTACCTACACTTTTGTAGCACTACTCCTAATGAAGGCAATGGGCTACCGCACATTATGCTCATTGGTCTGCAAATCTACGCTACTTCTGACATTCTGCCTATGTCACAAAGAAACCCATGTTTCAATACTGTGTTGGTCACAGTAAAATACACAAATACAATTTCTCCGTCTTCCTGTTCCTGGAAAGGTTGCTAGAGCTTAATAAATGCTATAATCCATCAATCGATATAGGTTGGAATCTACCCATTCGATTTTTTATTGTTTACCGTTTTATTTTGACCAAAAAGCTGTTTTTAAATTTTATGCCGCACAATTATGTACCTGATTAAAACTAAATGTGGCAAGTGAAATTATATTTTTCGCCACTCACATCGAAGAGTGAAAGGTTGATGATATACTAAAAATATGTGCGAATGCAAGTATTGCTCCACTGAGATCGGTAGATCCTGATGGATTGGTAGATTCTGGGTCAACTTTGATGATAAATCGCCCTCGTACGCGGGAAGGTGCAACAAATGACACTGAAACAAATCCTTGAAATTAAGACTGAAACCAGCTTTTCCATATAGGTACAAAGAATATAAAGTTTCGGACAGTGGTGATCCCGATACCCTTTTCATTATTTTCTTTGTCTTAGATACGCTGAAAACAGAACTCTTCACCACGTCTTGAACACACACGGAAGCCTCATGCAAGAAACAGCTCAAGTCTGGACGTTCCAAATCGCGCTGGCCGTTCAATATTTGCACGCGGCTGGCATCATTCATCGGAACATCCAATGCAGTAATATTCTAATAACCGAGCATTACGAGGCCCGTCTGACTGGATTTGGTTCGGCCAAGGTAAAAAGTCTGGACTTGCCTTACCTCCACGTTGCTGAAAGCAGAAACTACAGCTCGGGTTCCAAACCATACCGCGCCCCTGAAGTCCTGCGGAGGAAAACCTTATTTCTTGCCCCCGATCGACGTTTGGAGCTTGGGCGTCGTTTTGTTCCGCATGCTCAGCAATTGCTATCCGTTTTGCTACCACGACAAAAAGCTCATGTACAGACAGCAAATGTCTAAAAAATGGAAGAAGAACTGGAATAGAAAATCTACAGCGTCGGAATCTTGTATCCAACTTCTGAATTTGATGATTGACGCCACGTGCAGGGAAGAGGATCCGGATCGACGATTTAGTGAACCATACTTGTTTCGCCGATTTCCCGATACCCAAATCTCATCGGAAAGCTATTCGTCGGGCTCCGTTTCTTTTCTTCAGAAAACCTGCTGGACCTGATGCCACACCTCAGCAGCAGGCTAGTGACGGGAAGCAGGATGAGCGAGAAATGTTAGATGAAATGTACACAGCCTTGGAAAAAATGGTTACAATTCGCGCAAAACCTAGGGAATTCCTCCCGCTTGAAGAAAAGCCTATTTATCAGCGATGTTTCACGGGGTGGGTAACATTATGGATAGTATTTTCTCGAAAGAAGTTATAGACGTAACATGATCTCACGTAACACCATGGCGACTCGGGTGACGTCACATATACATAAGTGCCGAGCTCTCCTATTACGTGTATGTGGGGCACAAACCAGCCTCCGGCTGGGGTTCGATTCCTATTCGTTGGAGGCTTATTTCCGACTAAGATTGTTTGTACATTTTTCTTTAGAGGCCTTGTTTTCGGGTTACTCTATTTCTGGATTTCTTCGGCATTTCAACCTCAACCTGAATGCCCATTACTCCGAAACCATCTGACAACAATTCAAATTTCAATTTACCTTTAAAAAAAAAAAAAAATCCATACCTTTAATATACGATGAACTATTTTAAGCAGGAAAAAAGACAAAATCAATCTTAAAAGTGAATTTCATTCAATCTGTGGATTACTTAATTTTTTTGCATGCCGACTCCCACGGATCAATAAAATTTTGCTCTTCAGGCTTTCAGATTTAAAACAGGATAATTCCATTTCTGTTATATGCAAATTTAAAGCATAAAATCAAGTTAGAATGTGGGAAAAAGTTTCTTGATCCAACTTATTTCGGATTTCAGCCATATGCGGCCCACGAACCTTCTTGGTATTATCGATCAAAAGCTCAGAGGTCGCCCTAAGAGACGGCAAGATAATGAGTACATCTTAAGCCAGGAACATGAACAACCCCTTGAATAAAGTAAGTAGAGCAAGCTTCAAGTAGTACGCTTGTAAAAGAAGCTGAGCTGAACAAACAGCCAGAATTTGTCTTCATTTTGGAGGAAGTTCATGCTACACAAAACGACAAAAACGTGTTGTGTACGAAACCTAATAGCGGACTCTAGCCCATAGAGTCAAAAAGCCTGAAGGAGACAACTTATACATATTAATAAGAAATTAATGTAAAAGCCTTAACAAATTGTGAGCGACGAAACGGTGTAAAATACATTTGGTGATTTGAGACCATTAATCCGTATGTATCTGTCTATCTACTTATAACACCACTATCAATGTAGTTTGCAGGGCTCACATTAGATTGATTTATATTTTACTGAAACTTAATAAGATAATAGAATTTAACTTATATGTTTTCTGAAAGGCTTTTCTAAAATTCATTTACATAAACATTTTGAAATATAAACTATTGGCTGTTACTCACAAAATGAATGCTGTTTTGAAAATATTAGTTATTGTTAATTATTATTCAGATTTACGATTTTCGTTCTCAAATTCTATGCACTTATATGAATATGTATATTTCTGCTGATGGGGATTTCCTTCGACAGGAATTATGATTTTCGTTTCGAAAATCTGTCAAATAAGGAGCATCGATTGGATATTATTACTCACGCCATTCAATTTGAATTCAAAAGTTTCTAAAATCCCAATCCCAAAATCCAAAATACTGGAAAACCCTTGTTTTCATGCTCAAGGTCACAAAGGATCGACCATCTCCGATTGGCCCCAACATTTTTTTTCTGTACGTTTCATGATGTTTAGATCAAATCACAGGGATTGGTAATTCCTCGGACCAGAAACATGGAGACTCACTCCAATAGATTCAACGTCCAAAATTTAGTGGAAAGTGATACCCCTCGCCTAGATCGCCAAAAATCTCAAAAAATCCATTTTTTATAAACACATTTTGACCCCTACCCCGCCCGAATTTGGTCCGATCGGGTTGAAGTTTCGAGAACCAACTAGAGCCAGACGGGTCCCTGGCCCAAATTTCAGATTTGGCTTATTTTGATCTAAACACCTTGAAACGCTTATAGAAAAATGTTGGGCCGAATCGGAGATATTGACTTTTTGCATGATAACATAGGTTGATTATTTAAGGAATAACTATCCAAAAATGACAAATCAGGAGAGCGTGTTCTAGGTTGCTTGAACGAGATTTGCTTTTGAGCTTTGCAATATCCGTCTTGTTTAGATTTGTTTCATAGACATTTTTAAGAGTACAGATCTTAGCAGATTGAAGGCGAAACTGTTTTAGTTTAGTTTTTAGAAATATGTTACGATACATTACAGGAAGGAAATCGTACATGTTAAACGGGCGTGATTGTTGTGTGAGCTAAATAGAGGTAGGTACGAGGTGGGATTATTTCTGCGACGAACGAGGACGCCGAGGAGAAGCCGATCCTGGCAAGGTCCTTCGAGGGAAACAAGGACAGCCTCGAGAGGGCGCTGTCAAGTCTAGCGGGACTTGTGGAGGGGATGTGGAGCAGGTGAGGGGCATCTCCAGCGCTCCCGCCAACGGAATCCAGCCGTCAGTTCGGCCAGTTCCGCCTGAAGGTGTCGCGGTCGTCGGCGGACCTTCTTCGGTCGTGACGTGATCTGCGAGGTTTCGTTCCTAAGTGCTGGCACATTTTGACGACTTTACTGTGTCCTTTAGCACTGGTTAATACACTTCTGCCACACTGGACACATATCGTAAACTCGCCTAAGACTCCGGTGGATCCCAGGAGGCGGCCATGCCCTTCTCCATCTAGGTGGCGTCCCAGCATCCAATCAATAACCTCCCGCCGGTCGAGGTGTCTAGGTAACCAACAACTTCCCTTACTGACTTCGTTTCAATTTTGATTATTTCTCACAATACTTGTTTATCCTAAGTACGTACTCGAGGACCCTTTTCTAACCACCAACTACTACAACCAAATTTAGGACAGCCATCATAACCCACCTCTCTCTGCCTGTTTTCTACTTTCCCTTGATGTAAACAAACTCATGTGTGCTATTTGCTACATCCCCTGGAACAGTTAGGATCTCGAAACGAGATACGCCAAATGAACTGATTATCACCGCTCACGAGGTATTCCGAACATTTCGTCACATTTGCATGCCAAGTCCTCTTCAGAATTCCATGTAAGTTTTGCTCGTTGCACAAGTGCAAATCATGGAAAATACCTTTGTGAGACCTACAAGGAATCATGACTTCCCCCTAGTACCTGGGTCCTTGTCGTATTTTTAAGTAGAAAAACACCCTCCTAAAAGGACTTCCAGACAATTTTCAAAACTAGATGTGTAATGAGTCGATTACTGCCATCGAGCAATGTTCACGTTTTTAAAGCAGGGTTTTAATTTCACATCCGAGCGAATGCCATTTTTAGTTAACTAGTCTATAAATAATGAAAGATCTATGTTATTGCGTTAAAGATAGAATCAGCTACATTAGTTGAACGAAGGAAAAGATTTTCCTCGCATAGAACTCCACGACGAATGGCGATTTTCACGGGCAAGATCCGTCGGTATGTGGCTATTTATCCTGAAAATTCCTAATTTCATGGGCTTCTTCTTTGCTGCATCTTCTTCGTAGCCAGTAATAGACGCGGTTCTGTTGATAATGTTACAAGTAGAATATAGTTTTCTCAAAGTACAATATAACCCAGAATGGCGAAGGTCAGCCACCCTTGTAACGATTCATGATACAATTACCCTGCAAACAAAGAATGAAGTCAACATGAAAATTTCAAAGCGCTAATTTCCGGATATCAATAGAAATTCATATTTCGCCAATTGTGTATTGTTTATAAGCGTAGCCGCAAGTCGATGGTTTTAAGTGGGTTCTTCCTCTAGATAATATAAGGTTTAAACCAATCAGAACTAATGGTAATACACATGCAATCTGCACACCGCAGGCATTCTTTTTCTAGGACTGAGGGGATTCCCGTGGATTATTCAGATTTTTGGGCCTACAAATGCTTTTGGTCAGGAAGCCCAGAGGTCACATGTAAACCGCAGCTTTCTGCGCTAGTCGAGTCGTCTAGTCTGCTTGTCATCGGCGGCTGATGAGTAGCTTGCGGTCAAAAACCCACATATTCATTGATCTTCTGTACAAAATATAGAACGTGTACTGACAAAATAAATCGGCTTATAGGTTTTATGATTGAGTTGATGGAATGTACCAGTCAACGCGCCCAGTTTCTAGAATGTCACCTCTTCGTAGTCGAAAGAAGGCCGGACCTCCCCTACCTCTGGACTGGCCAAGAGAAAACCCGAGTGAAGTTGGTTTTGCCGAAGGTTCAAGGACGGACGTCGTTCAAACCCACTTCGAGATAACCTGAGTGGTATTGGTGGGAATCTTCCATGGGCCGTAGTCGCTGCTTGCTGGATTCGTTCATTTCCGGGCGTCAGGATCGTCTTATTAAATGAGAAGCAATTTTTATGCTACCGTGAGATCTTCCGAATACGCTCAATAGTCATCGAAGGGTTCATTTTGACAGGAAAATTTAGCAGGAAAACTTCCGTTTGAATCAGAACGTATCTATGATATTTATTTTGGGTGGTACCCGAACGGCATGGTTGAAATTGACGAAAAAGAGTTACAGAGGCACTTATTACTCCAGTGGGCTCTACGTTTCAGCGCCATGTTTAACATCATATTCTTTTTTCCAGCCCGTTTTGTGTCCAATCATCAAGATGATTATTATATTCGTGTCGAGGGCTTCTTATCATGACATCAACGCTCCATCGGTTTATGAAAAGAGGCTTTGTCGAAAGGAGTTATTGACCTCGCCTTTCGCTGTATAAGGGGGCGTATATCATTCTGTGCTTTGGCGCTTTTATTAATATAGTCTCGAGTCTAAAGGCTCCATTCGGGAAAAGTACGAGCAGGTATTTTCATAGGGAAGTTCTGTATTCCGTCAGGGCTTCCGCGGGGCTTCGAATGTCTCTTAGCGATGCGATAAATTAAGTGGAAAGTTGGGATTTATTACCTAACCTTGTGTTAACTTATGGACGAGAGCGATGAAGAAGTGTAGATTCAACCTCACTCACATAAGATAAGTCTCAGCCAATTTGCTCTGGAATACTCATTTATTAGAACCCTGTATGTCTGTTCTTTACTACGAACTGCTGAAAGAGAAGCTGCTCCAAATACTAATGACTTCTTACTCTCTGAGGTGAGTTTTAAAGAAATTGTTTTGAAGTTTTGGCAGAGCTTCTGACGCCCTTACCATCGTGCTAGCGGAGTCTGCGGGTTTTGGCCTCCAAATGTTGAACAACCTGAATCTATCCTTCTTCAAAAACAAACAGAGTATGGTTGTAAGGCGCTGAAGCTGGAAAATATAATAGTCCGCAAAATTATTACTGCTAAAGTCACTTCGACTACAACAGGGAATGGCATTGCCGGCCTTCAGAGGGATGTTCCTTTGCCTGTATCAGTGCATTTTGTACTAACTTTCCGAAAACTTGAAAAAAATCTGCTTACAGGTGAATAAGCATTACCGCTCACTTTTCTTGGTCTTTGAGAATTAGTTGAATTGGCTCAAGGGTTTCTTAAATTGCGACACCCAGATGCTCTCTCTTTGCCCTTTGTGGAAGAGCCCACTCAGAAACTGAGATCTGAGGTTGATCTATCTTGCCTTCCTTCCCATTTTTTTCTCCTTTTCTTTGTCTTTTGATCGGTAGAGTAAGGGACCCCCTCGTACAAATGTGGATTGCTGCTTCAAACCACACTGTGATTGACTCAGCGCTTGGTCACTCTTCTTATGGGAACAGCGCACAATGCCATCAGGACTCCAATATGATGCACAATTTGATGCTGATAGTTGGAAAAAACGCTGATAATTTAGAAAAAAAATCACATTAGTTGAGTCTACAACCCATGACAGAAACCACTTCTTACTGAAGTGATGTTTTATTTGAGGTTGTTTTATTTGATACCAGCTCCGTTTACCAATACTTTATAAATGATCTCCATTCATCAATGTGTTTCTTAAACTTGTTATCAGGGCGAATTCACTGATCCTCAACGAATCGCCTGTTTTTCAAGCTATTCTCGCGCCGAATCGGGATTCGTTTGTTGTCTAAATATACCCACTCCATTGAGGCTGCGGACAGTCCTATATGTAGACAAATGGCCAAAGACGGTAATCGCTTTTCAGGTGGAATTCCTAATGCGCTTGGTTGCCCACTTGTGTAATCATGATGAATATGTGATCAGTCGAAGGTTGATGCACGTTGAACTGAGAACTCGGTCATTGAACGAGCTTTTCATCGAGGATTGATAAATATGTATGAATCTTTTTTTAGGATGTAGACCTAAACAAAGAGGAATTTAGGTGGATAGTCTTACTGGGTAACATATATATGCTGACAGTGCAAATCTTGATGTTGCCATTTTATACTGCAGCAAAAGAGAAACCTTTTGTAGATATAAAAAAAAACTAATGAGTGAAAAACTAGGTGGTAATTAGAGCTTGACATTACAGAAAACATTCCCTTTATAGCCGCTGGTATTGCCACCTTCTCAGAGATTTACTACATTGCGCAATACTGAAAATGGATTAATGCAGGCGTAAGGTATATAATTACATCGATTGGAGCATTTACTTGGGTGTACTCTAATTATCTAATTGGAAATTGACCATTAATAGAAAGACACTAAGGCCAAAACCAGTTATTCTTTGACCCACTAGTACAGCGGATCGGAATGATTCGAATCACAAATTTTTCCTCTACATGTATTTTAATTTCTTTCAAGAATTGCTGTTGTCGACTTGTTAGCTTAAACATTCTACAGCTTGGCCTCTGTTCTGCCTGTTTGGCTTTCTAACTTTTTCTTTCGACATTTGGGAAGAAAAAATGCCCCCACCTATTAAAACTTCCAATGGCTTATTTTTTAATTCATCAAATATATATATTTTTTAATTCCGTGGTAAGTTTGGAACAAGGAACCAAAAATCGTATTAATCGACCCGTCCGATTTGAATGGGCGAGGCGTTGTGAGCACACTCGCATCTCTGCCTTCCTGTGGAAAACCAATCAATTACACCGAACCCATTTCAATCCCATTGAACATAGTTGAGGTCGTTGTTTGAGAAGATGACATGTCCCGACATCGGTTCCAATTCCCGCAGACTGCGATTTAAATTGATTTCATTCATAAGCACCACAAACGCATGGATTTATTCGATCACGGCTTCTATAATCTTCCCTGTGGTTCTCTCTTGTATATTTTACTTATGTATGCTCTGAAGCACAACTTTACGGAGTTTTTCTATTTAATCGCTGATTAGCAATGGAAATAGCTGCGATTGCTGATTGGGACTCATCGAATACTTTTTCTTCCCAGTTTTCAGACAAACACAAGTAATACAGCAATGATGTGCGAGGAATGATGTTGTAATCCGGCAATTTACCTTCTGTATACTTACAAGAACAGACGAAACAAAATCTAGTCAAGAACCCTCCATCTGTCTAGAGAGAAATTTGTTCCCTCTGAACTGTATTGTCCGCTACTTTGAAATTCTGGACCATTTTTCTATGGAGAACGAATTTTTCTTGTGACACCTTGTTTTCTTTTTCCTTTCTGTTATCAACGGAGTGAATTATTATTTCAGGAGTGATTAATAATCAGGGATATACGATTTTTTATGTTGCCCTACTAGTACTTCAACTGTCCCGCCTTTACCACACCTGGCTGACTGAGCCAGAGCATTGGAAGCAATCTGGTTTTCTAGGGCTCGGAATTCTGAACAACTTCGTGCAATCTTCCAATCCAAACAACAAGCAAAGCGAGCATTTATGCTAATTCATTCATTAAGGTGCGTTATTAGAATTTTCTCAAACAATTTCAATCATTAAACATTTTCAAAATGTGAGTAAATATTCAAAATGATAGAACAAAACAATGAATGCTGTTTTTGTTGATGTTGTTGATGATGTGATGAGTTATTGATAAAACGTCAGACGTAAAAATTGTGACAAAAATTGAAACTAACGTGGCCTTTTTGTAACAACTACACAAAATTACACTCAAATTATTAAGCAAGTAAAACACTAAAATTTGATACTGTTAAATTGCTCAATATGATTTTTTTTTGCCTTTTGCGATTATTGCTCCCCCACAAAGATAGGAAAAATGTGGGCGGAGGAATATTTCAACATCCTGACTCATACATGGCACCTGTCAGGTTAGGCTCACGACACCGCATCGTATAGTTGAAATTCGTGCCGTGTGTTTTTTTCTATGTAACACGCTCCTGGGGCATGTAGGTAGGTAGGCACTTACCTCGTCAAGTATCTAACTAATAAATCTGACGTTTATTTTTTCTTTATCTCGCTCGACTTGCATGCGCTATCCAACACCCCCCACCGTACCGTGACTTCCCGTAGCGTGCAAAGAAGTGAATTTCAGGCCAATCTGCCAATAGTCTGATTATAATTTGGACTTTCGTTTACGACAACAGGTTCATTCTCTTCTTCTCTCCATCATTAAATGGGGCTCTGGAGAACGCATGGCTTGAATCCACCTATAAAAAAATCAGAAAATGAGGAAACTTCCCGGTGTCAATTAATTTAATTGTGGGAGTTGCCCGCTTTTTTTTTTAGTGATATAACCTACCCGTAAATTGACCATTTAATATTTCAAATTATATTTTCTTCCCCAGAGTAACTGAGGGGTGGTTACCGAGGAAAATTCTCATCTTTGCCGCCTTTCCTCTGGCTCTTGTTTAGATGAAAAAGGGTTGAATCCTGCCAATAAGGGGATTGCTCTAGACCCTTTCCTCATCCACGCTAAGTATCTCTTTTGGGCGTTTTGATGTTTATGTGGTCTTCCAATCTCGGTTTTATCGGTAATTGCCAATGCGGCTCTTCCCCTTCGAACCTAAAACACCCGTCTCCGGAATGTTCACTGTATTTTTAGAAAGCGTTTCGTAGAGTTGAGCTCTCGTAAACAGCGTCGAAGGCTGCACAGGAAAAGTACATGGTGGGGCAGAGGAAACGGATGTTTTTTTCAATATTGAATTACTGGGATACAATAGCTTGAAAATAATGAAAACAAGTTTTAAATTATAGATTTTTTAATGCAGTTTTTGAAAGCACACACCATATTTAGGTTCTTGCTAGATACAACTTTGGACCCTCTTCTGAAAATTACAGATGGCTCTCTCCAATATTTCATTTGGCGCGGCTTCAATTTCCTGACAAATGGAATTCTGAAGGTCATCGATTGTGCGAGGCTTGTTGATGTATTGATTTTCAAATATCCCCACAAAAGGAACTCACATATCGACAGGTCGGTTGAGCGAAGGGGAAGAGTGCCGTCTGTAATTTTCAGAAGAGGATCCTAAGTTGTATCCTGCAAGAAGGACTTCATCTCAAAGGCACTACATCCGAACCTAAACATGGATGTAATATCAAAACGCTACAAATTCATACGCAGGGGTTGGTTATTCCTCGGACCAGGTACATGGAGACTAATTTAAAAATAGATTCAGTGTTTATAACCTCTTCCGGTGGGCGCCAATCGTTCAGCATCCAAAATTTAGTGGAAAATTATACCCCACACGCCTAGATCGCCAAAAATCTTGAAAATCCATTTTTCGAAGTACAAATTTTGACCCGTACCCCTCCCAAATTTGGTCCGATTGGGCTGAAAAGTTTCGAGGATTGAGGAACAGACCTCTGACCAAATTTCAGATTTTTAGAAAATTTTCTTCTACCAAAAAAAGCCCGGACGGCGTACGGTGGACGGACATTTGACTTGTTTGATCTAGACACCTGGAAACGTCTAGAAAAAATTTTTGGGACGAATCGGAGAGGTTTGTTTTTATCATTTTCAACTAATTGTGCCCAAGTAAACGAATATTGAAAAACATCCGTTTCTTGTGCACCACCCTGTATCAGTACAAATTCGAAGGAGTCATTCCAAGAACTGATGCTAGGTTGGGTGAGCTCACTCTGCCTCAATTTTTACCGATTAAGCTGAATGCTCGTGTTCCACGATTCCGTGGAAACTCGAGATAAGGCAAAGTGCCCACTGGCCACGCATTTACTTTTTCCTACCCCTTCCTTGTTCCGGGTTTCTTGTGTACGAGGGGCGATGAAAGAAAAGTGGGAGTAGAGTCAACGAACGCCGAAAGGATCAATGAGAACACGATGCACGATCACGTGAACCCGCCCTAACTTTAGGACTGAAGTAAAGTAGGCATCAATGCCCACTATAGTGCACAGCGGTGCCATGTGCGAGTCCAGTAAAATAATCGATCGCCTCAAAAAATTCATTAGGTTGCAAAACTTTTAACATTGATTTATAGCCTTCAAGCAAAGGCCTCTTTAAAATGAGGCGAGTGCTAATATAACGTCGATTAGCGAGAACAATGCTTGTTAACACAAGAGTGGTTCGAAGTAACTAAAAGTGAATGACGGACATAATGGATGCTTATTAGTTTTTGAACAAACGAGATGACGCACATTTTCATTTTATTTTCGATAATACTTCGTTACTTGAAATGTAAAAGAGACATTTTTTGCTACATGGCTACGAAAACCAAGATTTATTTTTTTACGAAAGTATCACAGAGGAAAATATTTTGCTATCAGGCACGCTTTTCATCATGTTCTTGAATTTGTTCAACAGTACGTATGTTTATTCCAGAGTTTTTTGTATACCACTCAATACGAACTAATAACGTGTTGGAGCGATACGATCGTCTGACCTGTTTCGTGATCCGGTAAAATTATTCGTATAGTCACTCGTTTTTGGGAAGAGTTATCAAATTTATATCAGCCGGTTCCACATAATTAATATACAGAAGAAATAATTGCTAGCCAGAAAGTTGATAACAACAGAAGAGGTACTCACTAGAATAATGTTTATTGCACTTCGTGACTTTTTGGATACCATCTCTTTGTACCTGCATGAAACATTCCGTGTAACTCTTCAAACGATGACACTCGATGCTTAAGAATAAAATAGAATTACATGCGCGGCAGGATGAGATCTCTGCTTAAAAAATAGTCAACCTATGATTTAAGCGAAATCAACCATAAGGTCTATCTACCTCTATTGTCTACAGGCCTCCCAATCAATTACGTAGTTATTCATAAATTTGTTCCCAATGTACCTTAACGTACTTCGGTATGTAAACGACTTCTACCACTTTGAAAAAGCATGCCACTTGTTTGCGCAGGTCACTCAACACGAACGTTCTGTTGCAACAAAAGTTGTCAACACTTCCTAAAATAAATTCCTACGTGCACGTAAGGTGACCAACTGTCACGAAATACACATTGAAGTCCTTTTGAAGAGAAAATCTAATACTTACCCAACAGGTAATTGTAGGAAATTAAACAATCGCACACCACTCTTTCAACAGAAACAGAGTTTTATTTTGATTCACGTGATACGGGGGTATACAAAGTGTTAGTATTAGTTACAAAAATAAATGATTCAGATTAAGCGGAAATTGTACTGATGAAAAACTTTAAAAGAGAACAAAAGTTTTCATGAAACATAAGAAGCACACTGTGTACAAATTTAGAACAGGGAATACGGTAGAAAATTGCTAATTACACAGCTAGAGGAGAGGCAGTGTGTTGCCCCCAATATCAAAACAGTTTAGTCCTCAGAAAGTTAGGAGCGCTAACGCACATTCCGGTCATACCCTTGAAGCCTACAAAAATGTAAGAGAACATCCTCGAGCTAATTTCAAGGGAGCCTATAACCGCGATTTTGTGAACATTTTTTCAGCTCTAGCCGCAAAACCATTCAACTATAGTGCCATAAATTTGTGCGCATTATTAGTAGAGCTAGAGTGAGCTTGTCTCACTAATTTTCATCAAGCGGTTACTGAGACACAGCGGCTCGAAGATTTCTCTACATGAAAAACGGACATAAAAATGGGGGGGGGGGGGGGGGGGCGTTGCGTTTTGAGAAAACTTCAAGTGCATGCACCGAAAGTTGTCGCTGCTAAATAGACTAGTTGTTTATTATTCATTTTTTATTCCCGACGCGATGCCTTCCCCGGAGCCGACTCCTATCGATTGGGCGCCCAAAGTGTTACAGAAGGGAATCTCACACAGCGTTAAAGAATACAAAGAGTTTCCTTGCGAAATTATGTACATTTAAGAACAGTTGTCTGACAAACACCTTCAAAACATGTGAGTTATAGTTCAGTTTTATTTTTAAACATTTATAAAAAGTGTTCGTTTATTTTATGCGGAAGACATACCATGTGCTTCCCTCGTATTGTGCATCCCTCGAGATCTGACCTACAAAAGAGAATCCCGCACAGCTGAAAAGCCCTGGGAGTGAGTGTGAAGTGCAAATTGACTTCCACCCTCCTCGTCTTTTCGGTTGAAATTCATTCTCTCTGAAAGCGATTTCAGTACTAGGTTAGAAAACGAGCTCATTACGCCCGATTTCGCGCAGAAGCACGTTGGAGACGTTATTGACGTTGGAGTAGTAATTTAAATGAGAATGGGTTCTAGTCTGCTAATCCTAACGTTAGTAATCGTGCTGCCCTGTGGGTTGCTTGAATTATTCATCTTCACTGTATCCCTTCTATCGTACGTGATGAGTTAGTAATCTTCTGCTCGATCGGAGCAATGATTCATTTATAAAACATCTTTTGATGGAAAATTCTGCGTATGCACATGAACAAAGACAACAGTTCGAACTCCCAAGCACTGAATCTCATTATCTATTCCGTTTTTATGTACATTGCCGTTAGGTGCGACAAAGAAAGCTTGGCCGGGCTTTCTCAGACGATATTGTTATTTATGAAGAACTTAAATGAGAATTTCCAACTAACGAAAGAAGTCTTCGTGGCTCTTGCATTATAAAAATAACTCCGAAGCTTAATTTCCGCCTCTTCTGACGTCACCTAACCTTTAGGATTTCTCATCAGCTGTTGAACTTGCGTGTAAGCTTTGACGTGACTATTGGTTCTTTGAGCGTGACGTCTACCTAAGTGTAATGACGTCGAAGAAACTTTCACGAACACCACCCGGCTTGTAGGAGAACTCTGGCCGTATCACTTTCTTTCTATTATCCCTTTTCGAGGTGGATGTATCAGCTTATTGGTCCTTCGTCGATTCTAGGTGATTGCCTTGGAACGCTCCGCATAATAATAGCAGGTATTTGTAACTTTATTCTTGGGAAATAATAGTCTACCTCTTCTATTGCTGCTGTAAAAAGAGGTGTCTGACTGACTGGCTCATTGGCGGCCCAATGGATTAGAACGATTTTTTGCTAAATTATCATACAATAGGATATATTGCAACCCCGCTCGCAATGGAAAAATCCCAAAAAGGGTACCCAGAGTATGGATCGAAGTTGCTCAAGCAGCGCAATCCTCAGTTTGAAAGAGAGCTTTTCCACATTTGGAAGCCAGAAGCGAGAGAGAGCCAACTTCTTAGCTTTAATGTCCATAGGAAGAGATGGGCACAAAGTGAAATTAATCATTTTCTATTTGGGATTTCTATTGCTTTATAGAAACACAGATGTAAAACCAACTGATGTTGTTATCGATTTTTGGTTGGTTATTCCTTGAATAACCAACTTATGTTTTTAAATCTTCGAAAAGTCAATCTCTCCGATTCGGCCCGACAATTTTTTTCTGGGCGTTTCAGGGTGTCAAGATCTAAATAAGCCCATGTCCGTACACCGTCCACGCCAACTTTGGTAGTTGAAAATGTTCTAAAAATCTGAAATTTGGGTCAGGGGTCCGTTCCCGGCTTTAGTTGGTCCTCGGAGCCCGATCGGACCATATTTGGGGAAGAGTAGGGGTCAAACAGTTAAAAAAAAAAAAAGATTTTCGAGATTTTTGCGATCTAGGCGTGTGGGGAAACATTTTCCACTAATCTTTGGGCCCTGAATCGAATGAAACGGGTCCGGGACCCGCCACACCCACTGTTCCCCCATTTTCCCCATGTCCAAAGAAATGAGTCTCCATGCTCCTGGTCCGAGGAATAACCAACCCGTGTGAAAGGATTTGCAGTGTTTTATCATACTCGTTTCAGTAAAAGGATGAGTAACAAAACTTTCCGTTAGCGATATTATTCAGTCCAACTATGTACTTTGAGAAAACCGAGCGGCCGCTTAGCAGCGGAAAGCCTATAGAAGAAGCGGGATGAATAAAAAAGAAGATAAATCACTTCACATAAACCCTTTGCCGAGTTATGGTGCCCTGCGCTCCGCGTGGAATGCTTTCGAAAATTCCCTTTTCCGTAATATCACCCTTGAATAAAATGAATACGGCGGCAAGTTGATGAATCGTCGTGTCAAAACACGGGGGGTTTGATCCACGGCGTAGAAACAGTGGGATTTGATGAACCAACGAGATGAGAAATTGGGCGAACCCGGGACTGAAGATGGCAGGATACCAGGAATGCATCGACGTAAATAAATAATGCCTGCCTATGATACTTTTTACCCACTCTTTTTTGTAGTATAATTCATTGCAAATGAGTATTTCTTTTGTCGGACTACGATTATCACCATTACTACACTGGTGCGATTACAGGTATTAGGGAACGATACTGAGTTTTGACGACCCTGTCATTGCCGAGTACACATTGAAACTATGCCCATCAGTGCAACATAGTTACTTGGTCATTTAAGCCAAGGCTAGTTCATTAATGATATTCGGTCATCAAACACGCGTCACGTTTCTATCGTTCCACCAGCCCGCTGACGATAGTGGAGGTGCTGTCATGAATCATACAGCTATTTCGAGGCATTTTCGATACAAACTGGGCGGATACTCCGCAATGAACGGCCGATAATGTGCACTCGTTTCACAGGATCGAATAGGAAGGAATGTAGTGGTGGATTCTGTCCTTAGTTTTAGGACGTATTCTTTCTTGATCGTTACCTGGAATTTCTGAAATCTTGAAAGTAGGTGCCTACTGAAGAGTGGCCGTTCCTAACGAGGTAATTGGTCGTTCTACCAGCGTTTCAGTGCTTCTTTTTTATGTGCCTCGATCATAAAGAGCCATTTTACTCGAGTGAGGTACGGCCAAAGACACGAACAGAATCCTATTTGGAAAACGAAGTCACTAAAAACTGTCCCTTCAGTTTTAACCCTGTAGTTCAGGAGTCCTACATCGTTTGAAAATTTTAGCTATAAACTGAAGAGCAAACTAAAGGAGGGATCGAATTGGCGGGCTCAGTAGAATCAACAATCCCTGCCAAACTTTCTCACTCATGCCACTTGTTCCGGAGAGCCACTCGTGTGATGCCTGGAGGCCACTCACCTCGCGCTCCGTTGAACCAAATGAAGGCCTCCCCAGTTGTTTTGTCTCTCAACTTGACCCGAACCATTGCAAAGTTTGTTCTTGTTCGAAGTCGATCTTCCCGCTCCCGAAAGGCGCTTGTCGTCAGTTATGAAACGATGATATTCTCGTTGAGTGTGCGGGTAACCAATCATAATCCAGGTGGAACGAATCCGCGACGATCGAAAATCGATTTGAGTGAGAAATACCGACGTCCATGCAGAACACAGAGCAAGCACGTCCTTGGTCCTTCCCAAAAGATTGCCGTGCAGGGCTGCCAACACTCAGCGATTCTAACGTAGTGCACATTCAGAATGTAAAAATCTAAATCACTGTTGTTCATCGGATTCGAAATGATTTCGTTTTTGAAGGTTGCGATTGCCAAAATCTGCCTACGGTCTGAGAGGAGGGGGGGGGGGGATTCTCTCCATTTCATTCTTGCCCTAGCAATGAAAGTGCCAACGAACATTTTTCCTTAATGCGGCATGTATGCTCATTCCAAATTACATACCTACCTATTCAAACAAGTCTTATGCGTGTTAGCATTATGGTACAATTTTGACTGACTGTTCCATCCAGTGGGTGTACTGATATTGCGTATTCTCGAGCGAGAATGCCAGATTCCTCCCACAGTTATGGACCTAGAATCGACTGAAAGAATCACAAACACGTGTTCCATCCCATTCAATGCCTTTATTTTAGCACACACCCCAAATCGACACTGTGACGCTGAGCAACGTGAAAACAGTTCATTTTTCGATGAAGTTGAGAAGCTGGTAAAAGGGAAAATTGGCACTCTGGAACGGAAAACTCTTTTTCCAATCAGGTGACTTAACTGGCGAAAATCCGGCTTATCTCCAATAAATCATCCAACTCACGCAAGACAAAATGAGTAGAAAAACTGTACATTATATACACAGAGTCAATGGGACGAACGATGTTCAATTCCAAATTCAATCTCTCAGTAGTGTAGGGTCTGTAATCTGACAAACATCTTTTCACTGTAGTAGTAGGTTCGTGACATCAAATATACAGCGCGAATTTCGTTCAAATGCAGTGTCGAATGATTTTCCGTATTATATTTGTCATAATTGTATTATTCCTGCCGCCAAAAGTGGATAGGAGCGTGGGGTAGGATCGGTCATTCATTACGTGATTTGCTTATTGACGCCTGTGGATGATCCCATTCTCGATGACTCTTTTCGGTCATCATCTGCTCGCAAATGACAGTTTTAGGAAATGGCCAATCGCACTTTGGCAATAGAGCATCAAATTGGAAGGGTTCGCATTCTTCGGAACGCTGAACTCAGAAAGGACCGACTAAAGGGGCTATTAGACGTGAAAAAGTTCTCATCTGCTCTCGCTGTCTTTGCTCCGCATTACTTCCCGTTTAGTGACTCATAATAAGCGGAAGAGTGATCAAAAAGGAAAGGGTTGGTTTAACACCAGACAAGGAGTCGAAGCGAAGGACGTGGGAGGAAAAGGGAAGTTTCAACCGTTAAGTTTTCCCTGGGCTTCCCGAAGCTATAATGACGTTATGAAAGCTAATCAATGGAGAGAGCTTTTACCTTCCAACACCGAAAGTTCGAGTTCTATCAGAGTTCTGTCGTCTAGTTCAGCCGGTCGAACTTAATGTAATATTACTACTACATATTGTGAAAAATTGTAGGAATGCGTGAAAAGGCTCTACGAGCACTATAAATGTTCTTAGGTCCACAAAGTAATACATGATATATTTTTGGATATTTCTTCGTACGCCTTTAAGTTTTTAGAATAGTGGCACATTTTTTCCAAGTGTAGTCGAATAACCTGTTGGTCTTAGGGTACATGGATGAGTAAGCGTTCTCGAAGTGCTGCTCAGGCTGATGACATCCTGAAGCCGAAGTCGAATTTTTTCAAGTATCTAGAGCCCCGGTTAACTAGAATTGGACAAATAACACTGGTTATGACTGGCAAAAGGGTAACTCGTTGAGTACTGTAGCTAATTACTATGCTGACAACCGTCGGAAGTTGCTTTTCCGGGCTGGAGCACAGGCTTAAAATTGTGAAAAGGCGTCCGTCTGGGTTCGAAAGCTTCATAATTATTCGGGAGGAACTAATCGCACGGACATGCGGAGCGGTCGTCATGAATAGTTAATAAAGAAACATCCGGTGTCCGCTTTCTCTCGAAATATGTGTCCTTTTCCTTGTTTATGGTCAGGGAGGAACATCACACAAAATCTTGGTTCTTTTGAAAGCGAGATGTGATAGGAGGTTCCAGTACGATTAGTTCGCTTTGATAGGAACAGACGTTAGGCTTTAGAGTGAGCCATGGACTTGCTGTTGATCAGGGGCGCGAAATTGGTCAGTAGAAGTCTAACAAAGTGTGACATTAAATCTTTAGACTAATCAGGTCCGTGTTATGATTGTTCCTGTTGTTCATTTCAGCTTCAGTTTGCTCGATATGAACATCTTATTATAAACTAGGAATCGCAATAATCCTAATAGTAAGTTATATCCGGGTGAACTCAGTCAATCCTTGGCATCGAGTTGGGGACCACCGTACTCTTACCCTATTTAACGACCATATTGCAAATAATCTTGTGGTTAGATAACAAGTACCAGTAAGAATAAATAAAATAACAGCCCTACTGGTTTAGCATTGCTTCCGCTCTGTTCCAAGGTCGCAGGTCACTGTTGAGTAACTTTGGCATCAAGTTTTAGTCTGGCTAGGCACTCGGGGTCAGGAAGCACCCTTGACTTGTGGTCCTCTTGGAGCAAACTCGTCACTCAAAACCCTCTATAAAGATTGATGTATTATTTTCACCAAACCCCATTTAAGCTTCTGAATAGTATTTTAACTAGTGGGACTCAGCTGTCCCTGATTTTCGATTGATATGTGCGTCGACGACACGATGTCACTTCCTGAGCATTGGCACGAGATGATCGATAGTGTGCTCTCACCCATCAGGACAAGGGTTTCAGCGCTAACCATCAACCGATATCGTCAGGTAAAAGTTGGTGATGCCTTTGGCTCTAAACGGTGGATCGCGTGCTTTTCCTCTTCCAGTCAGCTTGACCGAATTATTAACTTGTGGTAGACTTCAACTACAATAACATCGTTGACAACAGCCATCACACCGTTTACCCCTTTGGAGCAGACAGGAGACATTGAATTATTGAGTCTCAAAGGGTATCGAGACTGATTTATATATCAACAACGAGTTTTCAACTTTGAAATTAAATACTGATTGAAAATTGAGATAAAATTGTACTTGTAGAGAAGATGTCTTGAAAAGGGGTTGTACTTGTGACAGTTGGTTTTGTACGACAGTATTATTCACATCGGAGATTCTGAACTTTCATGGCTTTTGCTTTCAGGTTTTTGGAGAATTTAGGCGTGTAAAGTATTCATCATTTTCACTCATTATTGGTCGGAGGAGCATTAGAATAAAATTGACATTTTCAATTAATGTTTTCGAATCGTACACCATTTAGTTAAAATTTGCAGCATTTTTCATGTAAGAATGTATATAAATATCTTCCCCAAACTGCTTTTGTCTATTTGAAAAGCCAAAAAAAGTTTATTTTTTATTTGGGTTATTCACATCTGCTCTTCCCCCTTGACCCTTGTTTCCATTCTCCTACTGATGGTCGTCTGGATGTCGAAGTTTATTCACATCATTCAACTGGGGCACAGATGGATTACGTAATTGAATCACGTTTGACGGACGTAATTTATTCGACATGACAGTATAAAGCGACCTGAAAATCGAAAAACCGTGTTCATACTCGACCGGTTCGCCACTACCGAATTCAGAAATAACTAAGTGACTCTGCCGCACGTGGTGACGATGGTGCGACTCAGTCTCGTTGAAATTTACATCAGTGGATACTGAAAGCGAAACATTTCGTATGCGAATCATTAACGTCCTGGCTTCTTCGGTCGTTAAAACTCCTCATCTCAAGAAGGTGCAAAGTGCGTGATCGATTCGCGCCTGGCTCCATCATGGCTGGTGACGTGCTTCGCCGCTAAATAATTCACCTGCATCCAAGACACTACTTCTTCCTCTGTTATGAACCATTTGTCAACGTCTCGTTTTTATTGATAGCGTTCTGCCGTTGACATTGGGCTTATCTCTTATTTCCTACGTCGCCTATTTACGAATTATTCATTACTGTTTGTTTCTGTTTTATGAAAATACCAGACTCCGGTTACTGTACAAACAAAGTGTATAATGAAACTGCGCGTGCGCAAACACTCGAACTGCACGTTGGGTAAATCAACAGTGCAATCAAGCGTTTCAACTAAGAGAGCGGCCATAATTATGAAATGTGAGGCAATTTCGCAGGAGGCCGTCCGTTGCCTTCGGCTTTAGAGGCTAGATTAATATTATTACCCTAGGTAACTTCTTTGATAGGACGACGCTGCGAATTGGTCCACAATTTATTACATAAAGCCAAGATACCCGCCTCTTGTTTGGGACCTATCTAAACCGATTCAGTCTCCAAAATTCAAGTGAAAATGATATCCTTCACGCCTAGATCTCCCAAAATCTCAACAACCCGTTTTAAAAATATTTTATCACACCCCTACCCATTATCCGTTTGGAACGATCAGACTGAAAAAAAGTTAAGCACAACCAAGTCGCAAACTGATTATTTATGCGGAAAATTTTCAGGTTTTTCGGAAAATGTTTGAATGTACATCTTTGGGCACTGATTTAGAGTTAGTGAACCTTTGAACCAAAAAAATAAATTTTTTGGAGGTAGGTATCTTATTCTATTAGTAATAATAATAATAATAATAAACCAAAAAGAGAACACTTGAGAAACGAGTTTGATAGGATCGTCATATTGTAATAGTAATGGTGGTCAAAGTCAAATAATTATTATTTACTTTCAGAGTAGAAATTGTCCAACAGGAGGATTATCTGTGTCCACCCTTTGGGGACATCAACTATTCTTCTTTTAACGCTCAAAATCGGGTTTGATGTCGGAGTCCCGGAGTCGTATTCCTTATAGTCACTAGTCACCGTACAGAATTTTGATTTCTCTCAGCTTCCAAATCATGTTTCATCAGTCGCGTGCCCTCTTCCTCAGGAAACCTTAAAACATTTCTGCTCGAAATGAGGTCACCATCGGACGTGATACGGCTCCACTTCTCTCATCGCATCTTCTGTGAAGTCATCATGAGATCAAAAGGTCAAATATCGTAGATTGTGTGAAGTTAAATGAACTTTTCACCCCCATAAATTCAAGTTTCCAGTCTAGTTCTGTCAGAACCGGGCTCCCCGTGTAATTGACACTCAGAATCATCGTTGGAACGTTAGGCATTGTTAATTTATTCGGAGCTCTCAATTATTGGAATCACTAAGCTTCCTAGATGGTTAAACAATTTACAAAATCACGAATAAATTATTTTTTATCTGCGTGTATTTTCAATTAGAAGAGTACTTATGTACTTCTCGTCCTCTACAAAAAGGCTCCTGGCTCGAAGGCCGAAGTAACCACCTCCTAGAGCTGACCACCACTGAATAATAATTGTCTATTCACGTCAGTGTTTACGCGTATGTTCACCCATCTTTTCCCATTGTTTTTTCGTGCCGTTGAGACAACTCAATCATTCATTTCAGAAACCTATTTCTATTTTATCTTACAACTGAGGACAGAAAGGTTACTTATAGCGCACGCCTAGGTCCGAATAACTTGGAAATCCTTTTCAAAATAATCGCTTTCACCCATACTTCCTCACAGTTTGCGGAGATTGAACATAAGTCAAATTATTCGTGTTTAGAGCCTCGATATATGCCACATTTTGGACCAACTAAGCGGCTTTTTATGGCATAACGTTAAAGAGGCTTTCCGGATTTAAACGTTGACACGAAGTAAAACGTTAATGGTTTGAAAAATAAGTTAGAATTGTCTCTCCAAATAAGAATGGCCGACTTCTTAGGCAGCCTTCAGTCCTATATAGCGTATAGATGTATACGCTATGTATGTAACCAATCTGCTATTCCTCAGAAACGTGTGCTTTTGTTATTCTTATTGGAATTACACACGTGGAATTCGAATCAGCAAGAAAACAAAACATAAGAATTGTTCCTACCATAACATTCTCGTTTTACGTTTCAAAGTGCGTTGATATAAAATTCAAATGGTCCGTTCGCCGCCTTGTCCGGACCAAAAAGGTTTTCGAAATGCTCAAAATTATCGGAAATTTCGCTCATAAACGCTGTTTGTGTCTAGGCGCGCCTAATTTATTTTAGGTTATGGGTAAATAAGGGTATTTTGAACCATGAATTCAACATGTTTGGGGACCTAGGCGTGTGGTATCATTTTTCACTAAGTTTTGAAATCGATTGAGCGAGTTGTAGACCGATTTTTGAAAGAAAAGGTTTTTCCTAGGGCAGATATTCTCCCAGACGACATCACCTTTTGGAAAACAAGTAATTCACAATCAATTTTCCGATCGCTGTTATAGTGTAGCCAGAACGAGGTCTGCAGCTTCTCACGAGCATTAGCGAATTCGTCCCGAATCCTCTAGTGTGGCAAGAAATATTGATCAACCTCCTGAATACAAATACCTATTCAATGAGTTGATGCAATGGTACATCTTGGCCCTCTGTAAGGCGTATTGATCCTTTATTTGGGGAGACACTTCGAATCGATAGCGCGTTTTGCCTTATTTGTGTCCTTTGTTGTGGCCGAAACGTTCTGAGTAGGTTGTTTACCATGACGTTAACCACAATTCTATTCAACCAAAGGTCGCCTAATTGCCTACTCAAACACACTATTGCTTACGTTTCTGTCGAAATTCGGGATTGGGTCGATTTTTCCAGTGTTTGCGCTCAAGTCTCAACAACGACCTTTTGGCTCTTGACCTTTTGCGATACAATATTTATATTACAGTCGAAACAACGGCCGAAATATGATATGGCATTCGGCTGCATTATGCACCAACTCTCGTTGCTTGCAAAATTTCGTATGTTTCGAGTAGTTATCTAGTTCATTAATAGATTGTCAATTGTTGCAGGTTCGAGCCTCGCAGGAAGCTGTGAACGAAGAAGAAAAAACTCGTCCAGAAAATATGCTTCACAGGGTAAGTAAAACTTGGTGGTTCAAAGTAAATCAAATCTTGAATTTGCATCATGTTCTTAGATTTTACTGTTCTACTATAACTGCTCTGAGATTAAAGATAACCCAACAAAGTGCAAATATTGACGATTTTTAGTAAGAAAAACCGCATTGGAGGTACATAATTTACATACTGTCATCATTTTTGAGCAGAATTTTCTAGGTAGTTTGCTAACTAATCCTAAATTAGTGAACAGTATTGAATAGCTTGTCTGGAAGGAAGGCAGCTGCAACTTTGTTCTCTTCTCTTTTCAATGATTGTGTACAATATCGCTGAACAAACAAAAAGTTACAGTAGATTTTTGCTGAAAAATTTGTTGTATAGGTGCTTCGCAAAATGGTATCTCAGGAAACACTGAACTTAAAATGCTCTACGTCAGCTTCATCTACTCAAAACACTCAAAACATAGCGAGTGTTACCGTCAAATAATTGCAAAACGAGACCAACTAGCAGGCTTTTTGTAAAAAAAAAAAAAAAAAAAAAAAAAAAAAAAAAAATGGATTCTTGCATATTTAGGGCTTAGGCTTACGTCGGGTACGTACCGGGCAGTAACCTAGTCATACTCAACAACGCTCGTGCCTGTAAAGCGATTGAGTGGCCATAACTGAAACGGGCAATAACTCTTCCCCACCACTTTGGTGATTGGAAACAACCAAACCTCTGAACACGTTCTGTGTTGCTTAAAGGTGGCTTACAGCGGCGTAATATCAAGACTTGAAGTTCGCAAACTTGCTTCTCACTAACCAACCTGTTCCTAGTCTTTCGTTCGTTTTGAACCAATTTAATTACAACTCTATGATGTCAACTTGCTCTTGGAGGTCGCATTTATTTGTACTTTTTGACTTGAAATACTACTTTACTGTACACAAAATTAGTAGATATATAACATATTTCTTTCGTCTCTATTGATAGTAGTTTATAGGACACTCTGCTTCCTTGAGAGACTTATCACTGCGCTAGCTCATGTGGCGTCCTTTTCAGTCTTCTCACAAGGTGATCAACGTCTTGTAGCTTGGTGGCTTCCTCGTTGACTTGTCTTGTCAGGCTCCATGTAGGCGACAGCGTATTTCTTGATGGTTTCTTCTACAGTCTCCACCTTGAGGCCCTGGTGAAGCATGTCATTATGAACGTTCCAGGGAGCAACCCTTGTGACACCACAGTGAACTTAAAAGTGTGCCGTAGACTGTTTAAGCTGATATTCTCGGATAGGAACAATGTAAGCAAACAATGTTCGTGCGAGCTTCGTTTGCTGAAACTGGATACAAAGCCTTCGTCTGATAGGGAAAACGCTGGTAGTTTACGTATTTACTCCTACAGCCCTCTCGGCTACCATTTGGATTCACAAAGCATTCCCTTTCTTTCTCCAATCCTTTTCTTTTCCGAATTTAGATTCAGCGTTATAACGAGAATACATGGGGGATCCGACGCTTCCAACATCAATGTTTCACGTTATCACTCCCGAATCGTCTTGCAACGCGATAAATCATTCAAACCTTCCGTGTTATTTCCCCGCTATTTCTTAGATAGGGCGACCCGGAGAACCGAAGAACTACCTTACCGGTTTGGGAACTAGCGCCTTTTCTTCGATCGAGGTTGCATATAAAATGTTTCAAATTTTAACCTGCATGTTTCTACCTCTTTTGAACCTTTGTATTCCTATCGACAAATAGAGTTCATGTAGATTGTTTCAATGTGCGATTGTGTGTATTCCATCTAAAAACGATGTGAGGAAGTCCAGTAATGGTTCATGTTATTGATTGAGAAGGACCTCCTATCCTCGAGGCCAATAGAATTAGGATTTCTTTCAATTTTTCCCCGTAAGTTTATGTCTAGAACTGACTGGATTTTACAATTTTGCAGGATTAGTGGTAAATAGGCCAAGGAGGCCTGAAAGGCACAACCCAGATAATTTACACGACTTAGACTTATTTAGACTTAATTTCTCTACTCAAGTTCTCGTATTATGGAGACATTCTCATAAAAATCTTCAGAAACAAAGAGTTATAAGGCTTGTTCTTTTCTTGAACGTCACCTTTATTGGAAATGTGAGTAGTTCCCAGTTACTTCGAATGAATCATTCCGAGTGCCGTCGGGTCTGATAAAGGGCCGAGCACGCTTCGTAACTATTAGTCCTTGGAATTGACGAGGACGGTCTCGGCTGAACCTGTTGAGCCTGATTCGGACACAGATTTTAGTTTAACCTTTGGGGATCCTGTTGACAGTTCGTGATGAATTCTGCTCATCTGTTGGGTTATCAAGCTTCACGAGCGAGTGGAATCGCGAATAAGACAAATTCGAAGGGGATACCGTTTGAGGCTTTACGATCATCGCGTTGGGGTCCGCGAATAGAAGAGTGTTAGGTTGAATGATTCCTAGGAAGTTTGCCGTGAAGATCGCCGCACAAGGCGACCTTCAGCGGCTGTTTTTAGATCCACCTATCCTTATACTACTTGCACTACGGTAAATCACCCTACTATCACTGTCGCCGATCAAACGCGAACTCCTACGAATAGATTGAGAAGACCGACAGATACGCACGTTTTCATTCGGTTAAGATGAATATAGAACTTTGAAAGTCGTCTACTTCAAACTAGAGCAAACTTGAAGCATACCTACCAATTAGATAATTTGTAAACGCGCTACACGGCCCTTAATTAGATCAACAAACCAAATACTTGGCGCAGAGCCTTGGCAAAAAAGTTTTGAGATAAAGGAAGCTAAATTCCGCAGTCGAGTGGTGCAAAGAGTTACTGCGTACAATCCACAGCCAGAAGAAACCTGCCCTAGCTCGGAAATTTTAATTAACGTTAAAATCTCAACTTTCCTCTCCGCTGGCTTCATTTAATCCGGTTAGTCGTAGAAGTAGCAACAAGTTGAACTCATCGCGAATGAGAAGGGCGAAAAGAAAAGGTTAGGCAAAGAGTCGACACTTTTTAGTATGATTTTTTTTCTCACGGAGAATTGGGAATAATTCACACAACAGTGAATAGGTTGCCATGTATTGTGAAAACTAGGCTCAAAAAATTATTTGAACCATGACACACGGTAAATCTTGTTTCTCGTACGTATAACAGGTTGTATAAGTGAAATAATGGGGATTATAGGCCTCTTACTCCCCGGGGTCAGGCCTAGGGAGCCTAGCTTGCCACCTCCCGGTCTCTGAGGGGTATATGAATAAGTGATTTTTTCGGGGACATATGCGTGTGGGGCGTTCCCGCATAAGTGTTTACACAGAGTCGATCGAGATTGGTATTTGATCCACACTCCTGTGTGGTCAAGAACGATATTTTGTGAATGTCGTATTTCCACTCGTATTCTTCTTCCACTTTTTATTATTATTCATTTAAACGTGAACCAATCTGTTTGAAAACCTCATAGATACGCTTTTCCCACTAGCGAGACTTATTTAGAATGATGAACAACTGTGGAGTACTTAGCACCGTTTTTGTCGCATTTCCGTCAGTATCGAAGAGCCCTGGGGATTTCAAAACACACTAAGATTAATCCTTATGCCATCGCCACTAGTTTTCCACTTCTGATAATAAATTATTGATTCAATAGTCATTTTGATTATCTTATCACCATAATTGTAATCAGCCTAGAAGGTTGTGTTCTTAAACCAGCTAGATTCTGGTGCACCACGATGTGAACCGTGGAGGAATTCTAGCTTCCATTTTTCGAGCAAGAGAGTCAACAAACATTTCGTACAGCACAGTTAAATTTTCCGCAAGAATTTTAAGGATCTCCATCGTTGCAAAGGGGACACTGATCAGTTGCAGCGCGTGGGTCGAAATCCGGGTGCAAGTGCTTCCTTAGAGAATCCAACCTCCGCATAGATTCTGTAGCGACCCCTTATCCGCGACATCATTTTAAAGACAAAACAAGAGAACAAGCGAGTAAACGCTTATCATTTTGTTAAACCCGCCAACCTATGAATGCCTCATTCAACCGAGTTGTTACAGAACGTTACAGAATCGTATCTTTTCGCTCGCGTCATGTCGTCACGTCGCCCCAACCCCTGTCATAACCATATCGATATCGATCAAACGGCAATTACCCTTGGATATTTTCGCTCGGTTAAGTTGATAGTCCATTACCTATTGCTGAACTTTCAAGGTCTCAGATCAATATCTGAGTTACTTATTAAGACAAAGTGCCTGTGTGTATAGTTGTTATTAAGTTTTCAACGTTTCGGTTAACCTTGTTTTTGCATTATTCACCAAATCTATTACTTATTTGGTTCTGTTCCACATCTATCTCGCTTCTCGCTCTCTTTTTCGCTTGAAAATTCGATTTGCACAGACTCATGTAGTCTCAGTAGAGTTTAATTTTCCTAATATAACCTCGCTAGTGGATGACACCTTGGTTCGCGGCCGCAGGGTACTGTGAATAATCTGCAATTCGTAAAACGTCCGACGAGTCCATATAACGTAATTACTGCTCAGCCTACATTCTTGGATAGGTGAATCATAGATGTACTAGATAGATTCAATTTTTTGCGCGCGTTAGACCCCCCTTGCCCTCAAACCCCTCGAACGGATTAACGAAGAATCAAGAATATTGCCTACAAGGATGAGAATAACGAGTTTCCCTGGCGTCGCATCGCTGAAAATCAATTTCCTCAACTCCAATCATCCACCCTGACCTAAGCCGAAAGGAAACTGTTTAGGGAAAGTAAGAAAAAGGGCATTTCCGCCTCGAGGAGCCTGACAGACGTTTATCATTTTTTCGGTCCGTCGACCCCTTTGGACTCGTGCGATTGATGGTTTTTAAATTGGAAAGTTTTTTCGCCTTTCAAAGCCGAAAGGAAAACTGAAACCTTTCGGGGAGGCCTAACTCTTTTGAGCAGAGAAAAGGCGATAGCGGCAACAAAAAATAAGTTACCAACTCTCTTAACTTGTCCTTTATTCGTTCAGTACAAACACTACCACGACCTTTTTCCTCTTTTATCTCTGGAAAGAAAACTCTAGCTATGTACAAATGATGTTCTGTGTGCAAGCTTTGAGAGTTCTTTGCTATGTTAAACCCAACTAGAGTGCTGCTTGACACCGATTCTGTTTCGAATCTTAGTCGGCTACATCGGTACATTGTGCGCACTATTCTTCAATTGAGGAAAACATTGTACTTAATTTTGAAGTCAGTTGTGAATCTTATTTACCTACACAGCTCAATGAATGATCTCAGAAAGCAAAATAACGAATCATATGACTGCCTATTCGGAATGATTTTGATATGCAGACGACATAGCGACTATAGTACGAGCTAGAACAGGGAAGTAAGCGAGAGAAAAGTTGAATGAGTCTAAGGCAAGGGAAACATGAAGAAATGCACATTGCCCATTGCTAGTGGCGGGTAGTGATGTACCTGGAAATGTTGCTGGATTACCTTTGGTCAAGCCTTTGGTTGTAGCCGATGCTAAGGCAATGGGAACCACTCGAGGCATATAACTCTTTCACGGTATGGAGTTGATTTCCAATTAGGAAGCTCAAGAGGGCAATGCCTAGAATATTTACGTATGTGCAATATTTCCAGTTCGGGCTTCATTTTCAGCGTTGATGCTTCTAAAAAGCAAACAACTCCACAAGACAACCCCGTTTCTGCCGGTGCACCAGCCCAGCCAACACTTTTGTTCACAAATAATTCAGTTGAACAAGCGAGTAAATTTCGTACTTTGGATTGATACCCATGTGGGGAATCTTCGATTAAGGAGTATAGCAATTGCAATTACTATAATTTCGTGTTTCGAAATTCATTGATTGACGAGCGTGAGTAGGGATTAGTGACAGAAATCTGTTGCCATTTACAGTACGTGGTTGGCAACGTTTATGGCAAAATAATTTTCTCCAAACGCTACCTATTTGAGTCTACAAATAGAGAACTTAATCAGGCGACAATGTTCGTGGTTCTTCAACGTTTCTGGTCCTTTCATTTTCTACTTTCGTTGTTGTTACAGGAAATGTGGAGAAGGTAGCGGGAGTATGTGGGACAAGAGGTGCTACCGAGCCGTTTGGTGCCTCGGCCTCGTGTTAGGGAGCTGCTACTTCGTCTGGAGGCTCGTCGGCTCTCCAGGTTTTCTGCTTCCTACGCCAAACTTCTTGCCCCTGGTCCCGACCAACGTCTCAACCGCCCCTCCGCCATACCCTCTGCATACCCTCCCGCCGGCCGACCTGACGACGCTAATCGACCTCAAGGAGTTTGCCTTCCTGTCGTCGCCGTCATGCAGTACCAATTCGACGCCGCTCATCGTCGCCATCGTCCACTCAGCCCCCAGTAACATGAATCATCGTCGAGTGATCCGCTCCACCTGGGGATCGCAATACAAGTTGGTAGGTGATCACTTTCTAAAAACATCTTTTTTTTTCTTTTACAGGGTCGCACAAATTACCTTTTGTTTTACTCTCTAATTTCTCCTCCCCATTTGAAAACACTGCAAATTCTTTCACAGGGTTTGTTATTTCTCGGACCAGGAGCTTGGAGACTCATTCCAATCGATTCAGCGTCCATAATTTAGTGGAAAATGATACCCCACACGCCTAGGTACCAGGAATCTCGAAACACACATTCGAAATGAGTAGATAGATACTCATTTTGACCCATAACCTCTCCCCGTGGGCCCCAATCGTCCCGGGACCTGTCTCATTGGATTCAGCATCCAAAATTTAGTCGAAAATAATGCCCTGAACACCATGATCGCCGAAAATCCATTTCTCGAAGTACACATTTTGACCCCTACCCCACCAAATTTGGTCCGATCGGGCTGAATAGTTTCGAGGTCCAACTAGACCCAAAAATGGCTCCCTTACCAAAATTTCAGATTCTCAGAAAATTTCCTACTACCAACTCGGCGTGGCGGCGGACGGACATTTGATTTTTTTTTTTATCTAGACACCTTGAATTTTTTTTTAGTCGAATGTTTAATCCTGCATGAAACATTGTTTGATTATTCAAGGAATAACCAAATAAAAAGGACAATAAACATAAATAAGTCGTTGAAAATTTCAAACTGGAACAGCTACTGTGCACCTGACGCCAATAAATGTGGCTTTGCTCCCTATGACCAAAGACCCTGTTTCGCACCATGCACTCATAGAGCCTTTAAAATATGCTTCACTCTCCAGAAGGCCGGACTTTTTGAAAGAATTGTCCGGTTGACCTCATAATCAAATTCCGATCTTTTTCTTGTGAACTAAATTTTCTCCATCTGGTGGTTATTTCTGGGTGGCATTGATTAAACCAGCACAAGAGGAATCAACTCACTCATCGTTTTCCTTGTAGTGAAATTGAAAATTCCATCGATGAATAACGACTGTTTTCCCTGTTTCCCAGATATTTATGGTTGGGGAGACCAACTCAAGCGAACTGACAGCTCAGATTGACCGAGAAATCCGAAACCACGGCGATGTCGTCCAAGGGTCGTTTTTTGACTCTTACAGGAACATTACCTACAAACATGTGATGGCCCTCAAGTGGGTGGCCTATCAGTGCCAACGGGCTCGCTACGTACTAAAAACGGACGACGACGTTTTTGTCAACGTTGCGAACCTTGGCAAGTTCCTGCATCATCAGTTGTCACCTCTTGGAGCTCGGAAACTGCTGATGTGCGAACTCAATTTGAACGCTTTTGTTCATCGAAGTTTCAGGTAGTTTATTTTAGGGACTATTTAACTGTTTAATCAGAAGGCAACAATTAAAGTAAACCGTATCGCCCGTCTTAGTATAGGAATAGAAGATGTTTTCAACTATACGTTGTGCGACTATTTAACTATTTCCATCTTCCAGGTCTAAGTGGAGAGTGGCTCCATCAGAATACGTCGGGCGGTATTATCCTACCTTCTGCTCTGGTTGGGCAATCGTGTATTCGCCAGACGTTGTCTTCAAACTGTATTCTGAAGCTCAACGTGCTCCATACTTCTGGGTCGATGACGTCCACATTACCGGCACAATGGCATCTCTGGCAAATATCACGCACACCGACGTGGCATCTCTCGTCAAGTCAGTTTTCCTTATTACTCTGAATTTCGTCATCTAGCTAAAAAACTTTACTTTTCTGCCTTCCATGCGTTGTCTCCTGCTGAGTAAAATTGCGGCCAGGAATATCGCAGTAGAAATCCCCTCATTGCCCATAACGAGCGACTCCTTCGCCAAAATTAGCGATGATGCCCGACAATTCTATACGATTCCGCTTGTGTACATTTTCATACCGGATGGATAGATTGTTGCTATCACTCAGCAAGAAAGGGCCACAGACTTGAGCTCAGCAAAAACCTTCTGAAGAAACATAATTCACTCTTGATTTTTTCTCTCAGGAAAAACGACGATTGCCAAAAAATGGTGGATGCTGGTGAGCTGGACGATAATTTCCTTTTCGGCCTGACGCATCCTGATAACGTCGAAGAACTATGGAAACTGCATGAAGCTGCCAAAACTGCGAACGTGCAACGCTCGAACCAATAACGCGCCATAAACCGTGACTGGCCTCCAAGTCAGGATGTTCGTATAAGCTGTTTAAAATGTCTAAATTTATTAATATTTTTGTTAAAATCAATATTTTTTCTGTAATTGCGGGAAGGTAGAAAATAGTTGAAATTATTTCAATGTTGGATTTTCTACCATTATGTTACACCCCATTTGTGCCGGCTCGTAGTTACCATTCGGCCGCTCTTGGAACGGGAATGTTCGTGATCGTGATGTTCGTTCATAATCCTTGATTTTGTACTAATTTGTAAGAAATGTCCTATATTTTCTTGCCTAATTGTAATTAAAAAGAGATATTCTGATCAACAATATTTTATCGGTAATTTCAGTTTTATATTGGTTAATATTTGTTTGTATTTTTGTTGCCGATATTTTTTTTTGCTAAAAGCGGTGCTAAAAAATGATTTTTAAAGAAATGAATAGGTAATTTTTTTTCTTCTGAAAAGCTAGTTATATTTTGTATTGCATTGTTGAAGAGTGGGCACATGTAAGTAGGAAGTGAGGCTACATGAATCTACTTGAGTGTACCTACTATGTTTTATTCCTTACTGCAATTTTCAGTAAGTTATCGAGAGATCGCAGTGGGAACAGCGGGAAAGTGGTGTGCATATTTGACTATTAAGGGGTTTGCATATTTGACATCCGCTGCAGCATATTGATAAATATCTGTATCAGAACAGAATCCATGATAGGAACGTAGAAAATGCATAAAACGAACATTCCTTTTGTTCGGTGAATTTAGAATTTATCAGTGTCAATCCGAGTTTTGACAGGCACCAGGATATCCCTGCAGACTTCATGAGGCTTACAAATCGTGTAACAGTTGGTTGAGACAGATACCAAAGATGCTGTTCAAAAAACTTCTTAAATTAACTTTCCAACGCGATATCTCCACCCAATAAGTGGTGTTTTCATGAAGATCTCTACCATAATTTAATGTTTTTCGCCTCTCAATTTCTCCTAGAAATTTATTTAATTTTTATCTTTGGCCAATGTACTTTATCGTTTTGACCAATTTTTGACACACCTTGAATAACGTGGAGTGCCAAAGCTTTCGAATGAAATGAAAATGAAAATGTCAAATCTGTGTTGATGAGAATGAAGGACTCAACCTCGAGTTCAATTAGAACTAGATAGGAGATTTGTAAATCAAAAATTTATAATTATTAGAACCAATTCGACTACGTAGACTTCGAAAACGTAGACGGCTATAAGATTACCTTTTAATGCTCAATTACCTAGTGGATTTGAGGAATTACTTTTCTCAGTCATGACCTAATTCTTATTTGCATGTAATAGACGAATCGTAACACTACGCACGTTTATACAATTATTTTTCTAATTTGTGTCCCGTAGAGAGAACTTACCTATAATAATTTTTAAAAACGGAAGTTCGTGATTCGGTACTCGTTTGATTTAAATTCATACGGAGGTTGTATATGAAGGGCTAGAAATATGAATCGTTTTGTTCAGTCCTCGTTGAGGAATTATGTCATGAGTAGCGCTGATAAATATGTGTTATTTAAGGGTTGTTGGGTCAGTAAAGTCGTGTATGGTAATTCAACGCTATTCGTGAAGGGTAATTCAACGAACTGTGGATTCTTGAGATCGTTACGAATTTGATGGTGATTCAGACTATGTTTTACTGTTCCTGCTGGTTTTCCGCACCTGTCCAACACTACAGGTGGAAAGACAGAATTGTGGATTCTCACTCTCATGAAAATTTTCACCGTGATTGGATCTTCAATGTTGGATTTTCATTGTGTTTATTAAATCTGCAAATTCTTACACACGGGTTGGTTATTCCTCGAATGGGGGAAACAGTGGGTGTGGCGGGCCCCAGACCCATTCCAATCGATTCCGGGTCCAAAATTTAAAGGAATATGATACCCCACACGCCTAGGTACCAGAAATCCCGAACACATTCAAAATGGGTAATATATACCCAACCATAACTTCTTCCAGTGGGTGCCAATCGTTCTGGGACCCATTTTATTGGATTCAGCGTCCAAACTTTAGTGGAAAACTATACCCCACACGCCTAGGTAGCAGAAATCCCGAAAACACATATTCAAAATGGGTAATAAATACCCATTTTGGCCCATAACTTCTTCCGGTGGTTGCCAATCGTTCTGGGATACACATCATTGAATTCAGCGTCCAAAATTTAGTGGAAAACTACCCCACACGCCTAGGTAGCAGAAATCCCAGAAAACCCTTATTCATAATAGGTAATAAATACCCAATTTGACCCATTACTTCCTCCAGTGGGTGCCAATCGTTGTGGGACCCGTTTCATTGGATTCATCGTTCAAAATTTAGTGGAAAATGACACCCTACTCGCCTAGATCGCCCAAAATCTCGAGAATCCATTTTTCAAAAAACACATTTTGACCCCTCCTCCCTCCAAATTTGGTCCGATCGGGCTGAAAAGTTTCGAGGACCCGTCTCGGCAGGGAACAGACCCCTGACCCAAATTTCAGATTTTTTAAAATTTTCTACTACCAAAAATGGCGCGGAACATGGACGGCGTACGGCGGACGGACATCGATCTTTTTTGATCAGGACATCATGAAACGTCCAGAAAAAAATTTTTAGCCGAATCGGAGAGGTTGACCATTATCATGAAAACATAGGTTGATTATTCAAGGAATAACCAACCAAAAATCCCTCTGAACAAAAACTGAGAAGAGCAAACTATGAAGGGTTTTGATGTTGATGGTCAGGGACCTAGATCCTGTGAGTAGTTTTCAGTGTTGGTGCTATCCTTTTCTGGCTTATCGACAACCCCAAGTCAAATCCAACCTCATAGCCAAGATACACTATGTTTCCCTCAAAATTGCATGTATTCTTTCAAAAAACACATGAATCACCAAATCAAAAGTATTTCCGTGATTTTTAGGGATATATTATATTTTGTTGATTCTGTTCTGTGATATTAGTTGCCTAGTATATTGGGACGTTGATGGGTAAACAAAATTGAACGAAAAGTGAGTAGTTCACTTCATTTTAGGTTGGCTGATGGGTAATGCGTATATTATACGCAAATTTATTAAATTTCTATTCTTGGTTTTATTTTATAATGGGTATCAAAGAGAGTGTCCTACCTTACTTATCATGCATTTTCGTTGGTGACACCCTGTATTTTATCTTCCAGAATCGGTATTTGGCAATCTTTTTAAATTGGCATTATGTAATCGTCATATAATTTTAGGACCTCCTATTTCTACTCTCCGGCAGGTGCTCACTATTCTGGACACAACGTTATTTGGCTAATATAAGCAAAATTGAATAATAGATCTGTGGGGTGGTTCTCACACGTGAAGTTTCGAAAATAAACCCGCAGAAACGACCTATCATTGGCTGATGTTTGGCAGCCATTTTTTTGATTGGGTAATCTTGAGTTAGACTATAAAACTTGTCTATAACTGAACAACAGAACAGTATATTATTAACATACAAGTATATTACTTGCCAAAACTTGTCACTTAGAATATCATATTTGAACTTGAACGGTTCCTCGTTGCCAGAATCTTCCTGCTGGGTCGTGTTAGCATGAAAATCATTTGAATTCGATCCGATAAATCGAATCTCCTGGTTACCAACATCAGGCGTTTCAACAGAGAACCACACCGCGGATAGTTCCTTTGTAAAACGTACCTTTTTTGATATTTACAGTTCCAGGAGCCGAGCAGAATACTAAATTTATAAAATCCAGTTACTTAGCAGTACGCCATAATCCTCTGTACGCAGCCAATTTGATGGCATTGGGGAATTCGCTAATTTATTGCAGTTGATGTATTGTTACTGATCCGATTGTGAAAAATAAGGAAAAATAAGTAGGTAGACTTAACCAATTTGTCGAAGAATTTCTCGTCAAAGACATTTTCACGCATTATACGCGATACCTTTTTGTAGATTTTTTCTTGATAACAATTTAAGTGTTAAAACACACTTGTCTCTCCTTGAATTTTACTAGCCTCGGCTCCAGGGCTTCCTCTTATACAGAGATACTAGAACCCAGCATACATTATAACATACCTTCTTACATAATACTCGAGTTGCAAAAGAGAGAAAAGTGCATAAAATGTAATACGTCTCTTCGAAAGGGAACTTGGATGGATTTTTAAACTTTTGTGCCTTCATGCATTCGCGCTGGCTTAAGTCAATCGAAAGAAAGTAGTTTATATTTTTTAGATAATTTACTTGTCGAATGAATTCGAAACAAAATAACTGAAAAATATTCATCTCCAGCGATCGTAGTGTTCTATAAATTAAATCCAATACTCGATGGATACGAGGGAAGACGTTTACTGCTATCTTTTAGCGTTTAATGAATTATTGGGATAAGGTACAGAAAGGCTAGTGACTACTTTAGAGCCTTCTGACTTGAATTGCATTTTGAAGTAATTATTAGCAACATTGTATCGTTCAACTCGAAATAGAAGTTAAGGATTATAATAAATTTTTTCCTGTCATATTTTTTCCTCGATAAGTAGTTATTCAACAAATTATTTTTCTCCTATTTCTTTTCTGCAATCAAGTACAGTACATTTAGTGAATATCTGACGATAGTTTTTGACCATTCGATTCAGCTGGCTAATTCATTTTAGATAGATTAAATGGGAACGTGATGAAATCGTTTATAACGGAATAGAGAAACAATTATTGTCTGAGTTTTCTAATTATAGTGTCGGAGACAAAACGCTCGTAACGTGCTGGTTTACTGTGCGTCCTATCAGATTGTATCCTTATGATAGTAGAAATAATTATTGAAATTACAGCAACATGGGATGAAGTCGTTTTTATCAACACACATTACCCTCTACTATTTACGTTAATTTAAAATTCTCAGGTTAATCTGACGCAAATTTGGGAAGAACGGAATATAACGTTGCTCCTCACACAGTAGAGGAAATCGTCGTTCGGTATGAGTTATTTGTCCGGGAGCCTACTTGGCCATCTTGAACATCTTCTTACTGAATTCAAGCCCCCCTCCCCATTTGTGGTTATTAGGCTGAAAATAAGTTAAGTGGAACCAAGGCTCAAATGGCGTCTAGACAAGTATACGCATAACATCGAATTTCAAATCATTCCAAAGATTTTTTTTTTTTTTTAATTGTTGGTGTCGGCGAAGCGTGAACGTTAAGGATATTATTTAATATCTTCAATTCGAACGTAACAGTAAAAAAGCTTACGAAACAAATTGTTTCATTCAATTAATTTGTTTGTATAAGCGAATACAAGAATGTTTCACTCTAGTAAAAATTAAATGCTGAAAGGGGGTTGAAGGGAACTCCTTCAAACAATCATCCTCAGAGAATAATACTCGTAATAAAGATGCTGAGTTATAATCAGTAAGCTTGTTGATTCCCCCTATATACTCGTATTTACTGAGTAACCCGCACTCCAGCTAACTACCTAATTTGAACACTTCAAACCACAAGTACTCCGAGAACATGGATCTATCACTCCACATTCATTTCTTCTCTAATTACCGAGTCCTAATTTCGGAGTCAATTAGAATTGTTGGAAAAACAAAAGCTAAACTCGTTTAATATTCACTGGACTTTGTTAAAGTGACTAAGTATTCCGTTATCCACAAAATAACCTGTGTAGTAGTGTGTTTTGAGAAAAAGCGCGGGCTTCAGAGCCTTATAACAGCTTGGCATATATGGAATGATTAATCGCTTATTTCTCCCGGCAGCTCTAGCGAGATGTAATGCTGGTCGTTGAAAAGGGACTAAAACTCGACGCGTCGGAACATGAATCATCGTGACTGATTACCCATTGAGCTTTGCCCAAACAGAAATGCAAGTTTAGGCGAACAACAATCGCGTTCCCCCATTCGACGGCCCGGTTTTTATTGTTGGGATTAAAGGTACTGACGAAGGCAGTGAATTGTGGATTTAACTGAGCTCTCACGTTGTATGCGACTACTCTGACGAAATAGAAAAATAGGAAGGCGTGGGGTGAGTTTCAAGTTTTATTATACTTTTACTAATACTTTCCTACTAAAATACTCTACACTCGCATCAGATTGATTGGAACTCCCTGGAACTTGTTGTAACAACTCAATCACAACGAGTACTCTAAACACGCGACACAAATCAGTCAGTTCTCTGTTATTAGCTATTAGATCGAGAAAGAAAATGTAGTCATTGGGTTTCGCATATTGTTCGCCTAAAGGTGACAGGTAGTTTCTACTTCCCATATACCTACACGCACAATATACAAGATCACGGACAATAAGGACGTAAATCCATCCTACCAAATAGAAATTACGTTTCACGGACAGTAGATAATAGATTTGATTATTGATTGAGGATTATAAAGGAAATTGAATGCCTCAATCCTAGTTTCTCGTGAGCTACCAATCCCAAACGTTAAAAATAGGCAATTTACGCTGGTTAGATAGATTACTCGTAATCTTCCCTCACTTAACTACAATCAAGACCGCCAACTAGATGGTAGACGACTTCTTATTCTTACATATTCTTATTTTTCGGAGATGATGGAGTGTTCTGGTGCAAACTGTACCACTAAGCGGTACAACCAATTCCGTCTAACTCGAAAGAAGAATGTCGAATCTGCGCCAATGGAGATTGACTTCGATGAGGTAAGTGAATACAGCTTATCAAAAATACTCTATCGAATAGGCACAGCCTCTCGCATTCATGATAATACAGAGCGTGAATACCAAAGATAAATATTAGCGCATTGGCGTGTACTGATGATTTAAAACTGATCCAAGATATCAAATTGTCGAGGGTTGTCATTATACTGGAAGCTCCTGAGCTAAACAACACTTCTTGAGGGTTGGGCATTCGTTTAATGTTTTTATTCAGTGAGGTACCTGCCGTTGATAGGTTATCAAACGATTCGGAATCACCAAAACCAAGCTGATTAGGATTAAAACGTAATAGTTATGATTAATTATTAATTATGTTTCGGTGATTTCACATTTGGACGTGAGCACAGCGTACTGTTCGCTTGATCGCCATATAATTTGATCTCAAGAGTCTTTAACCGCATAATACCTGTTGATAAGAAAAGGAATTAGATGTCGACCATTGAATGTATTGCTGAACATAGGAAACTGCTGGGAAGTCAGGAGTCAGGTGCAGGGATCGAAGACCAAAAATATTATTTTCGATTTTGGAAGTGAATAAAGTTGAGTTTGAGTATTTGAGAATACAAGGAACCACAACTGGTCTTACCTGAACTGCCCAGGGAGAAGAAACGGTTCCGATTAGCAAAAGACATGCTGCAAAATTGTTGAAAGTTCATGTTTGTAAGAATGCCAACCTTTTGCTTTTTACAGACGAAGGGAAGACTACACAAGTTAGAGAGGTTTTTGAACGACTGCATGAATTATTTGCTTTCCCAAGAGCTTCCAAAGGTGAGTTGGACTGTGTTGGAATATTTATGTGAAGAGGTTTGTATTGGTTTAGAACGTGAATGTGATCCTGAAACTCAAAGCTGATTAGAAGCTCAAGATTAGATCAGGTTTTAGAACCACAAAACATTTTCCATTTTTTAATATATTTTTTTAATTAGCTTATAATTTTTAACAATTTTTAATAATTCAAAGCTTTGGTTGAGGAGTTTCTGTACTGGTTCTGAAATTTCCGAGTTTGTGTATTATAATTCGAAGGCATGGGCTCTCATGAAAGGCCGATTTCTCCTATTAATTCCCTACTTACCTGTCGGTCTTCAAAAATGTCGAAATGATGCATCATATTTTCACCTATTCTTGTTTTATTTTTGAGGAGGGAACAAACTGTACGGCAGCGGAAAGCGAAGAAGTTCCGGACATCCCGAAAAGGAAGAAAGCGAAACACGTTAAACTTCCAGTGGTGAGTTATCATGAACCTAGATTTGCTGGCATATTGAGGGAAGTAAAAGGTGACGGTTGCTTGTCAACTCTGACGGCCCATTTACTCATTCTACAAACTTCCCACTTTCAAATTGAAACGCTTATCTCGACACCTTTGGAGCACCATCCCATGAAGAGTAAGTGGTATAAATATTGTTTCCCATCACGTTCGTAGAACCTGTAGGTGTGACAGCTCTTCAAGGAAGCGTGGGACTTGGTTTTTTCACTCAACTTTTCCGAAATTAACCTTGGGCTGAGACAATAAAGGTACCTACGTGAACGATAGTAAAATACCTTAAACTCTCCCTGAAAATTCGAGGAATAAATGGGAAAGATTCTTTAAAAAGAGTATTCTTTACACAGCTAAAAAATCGAGGAGGACGTGGGCCATAAGTCTACAGTATCGGAAAGGGCTGCCCTCAGCCAACATAATTACATTGGTAGTTGTAGTAGTGAGCAATAATTGTAACAAGGACATTTTTTTCTAATCGAATGAATTTCGAGTCACATACCTTCTAACATAGTAATAGTAGAGTCGTAATGTTCGATCTAATTCATTATCATGGATTTGTGGTGTTTCAAGAGACTGAGACATGTAAAACTAAAATATTTTCTTTTGAAAAAAATAAACCTCGGTGACTCCAAAAGGGTTTCCCTCCTGTAAAAAAAGTCCTTGATCTAGTTCGTTGTGAATCTGGGAAGGGTTCTAGGCGCAGAAACCTCAACCCCGAATCTTTTAATTCTTTATTACAGCTGTCATGCTTAGATTATATCTTTAAAACATTATAGTGTTTGCGGCCCGAGTTATAAGTTGAAAATGGGTGTTTTGGGAGACTTTGTAAAATTTGTTGGTTGTATTGTAGGTACATTATAAATTCATCAAAATCTCCGTCGACATGAGCCTGATTGGCGACCGATCCCGTGCTACTCGTTACTCATCTTTACAATCATCCCAGTGCCTACACTACGTTTAACCGAAACAACTGACGTAAAACTAGGAGTTAGTAACTGAGCCAGTCCACTTGAATGTAAATGTTGACTTGCATAAATTGAATTCCACTATCGTTGTCTTGTAAATACGAGTTCACCACGATCTGGAAAATTGCTTCTACTCAACTGGTATTTGAGACATGCAAACGAGTATTTGCTCATGCAATCGTCATTCGAGTCCAGCTTCTCACGCTCCGTTCGGTAAATACCACTCCATCGGATAGATGGTGATTTTCAATTGACCAACCACAATCAATAAAAAAAAGTGTGTTAACGTAAGACTTATCTCTTTGTTCCAGTTGAATGAATCAAGAGGATTGTTCGAAAATGTGATTATAGGGAGGTCAGCCAAAAGATGTAAGTAGGTTAGATCTAGGCGTGAACGTATTCTTTGCATCTTGAAACGGGAAGAAAATATTTTTAGAATTTAGCGTTTTAAACTGTGGAGACACCGGAACATGGTCGCCAGTTGTCTGGGATCTTTAAATACCATTGAGAAATAATTCCCAATGTATTGTTCATGAGTTTCTACGTCAGATCTGCGTTTCATCAGTTCAATGAACACTTGATTTGAGTACCTGCGTCCTTCTTCTTGTCAGGAAATTCCTATATAGCTCGTAATGTTATCCGACTCACGATGAGTCATTCACAGGTAAAAATGAGGTGGAAAGAGGAAGTGGATGCAAAATTTATGCTTGCGTCACTGGCAGGGGCTAAACCAATACGAGATGTATTATAACCGTATGCAAAATTATGGTGTTCTTCCTTCTAACCACCCTTCAAATCTACGGCTTGCAAATTAATGGTTCAAGTTACTATGAGCAATTAGCAAAGCAAAGCATTCCTTTGTGCCCTCAGCGCTGAAGTTGGCGGATATAGCGGCGACACCTGAAGATCGAGCGAGGCTCCAAGAAGACATCCACGCTCTAGCCAGAGTCGGTCCGGATTCGGAACGTTCCTTAGAAATGATTCCACCGATGCAACATCCGTAAGTTGCTTTAACATAAGTTTGCAAAAGGAAACTCCGTTTAAAGGTTCCCATTCCTCGTCAACGTCTCGAGTGAAGTTACTAGATGAGTTTCCTTCCTCAACTCTACCTTTCTCAGTAACTGTATTCAATCGAAGGAGGCGATAGTTTGTTGTTTGCGACTGAAGTTTGTTAATCCGCATGAACCTGTCTGAAGTGTCAGGCGTTAAAATTACACTGAAGCAGAAAGTTTTCTGCTACTGGGCTTACAGTCCCGAGTTGTCGTTTGAAGAAGACCAAGTAAAGTAATAACGTCAATCTCTCTCGTCAAGATTACCCGAAGTGGACCCTGCTTTCTGTTGAGACTCCGTGAATGGTATAAATACGTTGAAGTAATTTTTGTTGAAACTTAGTTCGTGAACAAAACTATATTATCCACAACAAATTCTCAGGAATTCCATACGAGTATGTTTGTTTGCTGACAGTACCCATTTTCTTAGCGCTTCATCTAAAAATAATCATTTTCTCTCCTTGCTCACCCTTGTTGGAACCTCAACTTCCACAAAGCGGATTTATATAGGCAGAGTGGGAAATTCGATATATTTATCATGATGCAGTTCTCACTGTTTATGACAGCCTTCAGTAGGGCACATTTTTCCTGCTAGCTGAAGATACTGCCTGCTGGCTAGATCCTCGATACTCCTCGCCATGACTGATAGGTCTGCTTTCTTCCTGAAAGGGGTACACACTTTTAACTAAGTTAATTTGAGCAACAAAAATTTGGATCACTCAAAAAGTGAAGGGTTTATGAACATAACAATAATTATGGTAGGCGTTGGAAATTTGAATGAAAATGTACGCTGGAATCTTTCGACACTAGATTGGTAAGAAATAAATTAAGGCATTTTTTTGTTCCATCCGAAATTGGAGGTTCAGTGGAGAACAATAATTGTAAGTGCAGTATGTTCCAATCCGAAAACGTCTAATTCTCTTTCAGAGATGTCTCACCGAACTCACCGAACAACCACGCGGAAGCTCCTCAAGATACCGAAGATGGTGAAAGGTGTGAGGTCAGCCTCAGGGAGTCAGCTGTAGACGTCCAGGACACTGTTAACGTTCCAGAGCAGCCTGTTGAGTCCCCGCATAGCATGGTCCAGCAAGGTGAAGCCGAACCAGTTGTAGGAGATCAAATGTACTGAATATCGTCTAAAGTCACAGTTCTGCAAGGTCTGATCATTATCTTATTTCGCAGGTAACTGTGACGAGATTCCAAACCAGGTGATTCCAAGCAGGTCTGTAACAACTCGGGAATCCTACTACTAAATATGATGCTTCTGTAATAGAAAACTTGTAGATAGGTTTTGATTATCATTTTAATTTCTCAGGTCTGATGGAAGTTTGGCTGAAAATGAAATAGTCAACTCTCCGGTGGAGTTTTTTCGGCAAGACAATCCCACCTTAGTTGACTGTGAGTTGAGTAGTTTAGTTATTGCGTGTAGCATAATTTGATCATAGTACCGTCATGATACATTTATGTCTTGAGGGCAAGGGGAAAAGCTGCCGAGTAGCAGTTTCGGTTGAAAATTTGAAATTCCTCATGAGTAACAATAGCGTAGAACACAACTAGAGCAGATTATTCGGTAAAGATTTCACAATAAGAGCGTGGGTTTTTGATGAAAAAATATCGTCATTCATTTTTTTTTAATTGATAATAAATCATTTTTAAGAAAATTGAAGAAGTTTAAATTGAAATTGAAAAACAATGTAAATAGTACGGCTTTTCCTCTCCGATAATTGAACAAACGATTTTTTTCGCGCCAAAATATTTGTAGGTCGGTGATGGCTGAAGAGCCGAAATATCGAGAGAAAAAATCTTGATAGCTTTCAGGAAGTTTCCACGAAGAGGTTCCCATGAGGCTAGAGCTTTATTACCAATTCATTTAACACATTTGTAGCCTCAACGGTGGCTCGGTCGAATAAATGGAAATCAATTTCTAATTATAATCATCGAATAATGATGAAGTGATCGAATAGCAAACGTTTCGTAATTTATTCATCACCACCTACGTAAAATTTGATGTTTTTCAGTAATTAAAATCTGGTAGGGTGTATCCCAAAGAGTGGGTTGTAAGTGAAAGTTGATTGGATTATTCAAAATATGAATCGTAAATATCATTACGGAGGCTTGTTAAATTTGCAGATTTCGGTTTCAAAGATACAGTCGGCTCTCAAAAAGAAGACAAATCCTCACGAGCAGGCTCTCGCCATTGTGAATGCTGCCAACGCAGATCTTCCAGGGAAAAGAGTTTTTTCGACGCTGACGTCATTTTAAAGTCAAATGAGACCGGAGCGAACGAGAGACGAAACGTTGGAAGGAGTATAAATGAAATATTCAGTAATCACCGGGCTCGGAGGAGTGCCGTGTTGAAGGAGTGGTCGCGTCCCGGGAGTCCGTCAAATTTGGTCGGAAGCACGTATCCGTCGAGAAGTTTCCATTTGCCCGGGATAGAAATCCAATCAAGGGCTGTGTCTCGGAGCGATTGTGTTGACGTTTATTGTGGAAGTCGCCCGAAGGACTTGGGGTCTTCGAGGGTGTCAACCTCCGCCACGGATTTCAATAAAGTGAGTATTGAACCCGGCTTGGGTGACCACAAGAGGGGGAGAATCACAAGATAGGCGGTTGAGAAAAATTGAACCAATCAGTGCGGGCAGGTTCTGTCTTGATTCGTTCCATTTGCATAACCCCGTTATCTTGATGATGATTTGTACACGAGTTTTATGGTTGGACGGACAGAAAATACCCACCAATGACAAAACATAGGATACCTGCAGAATTTGCAGCATGACAAAGTTACGTAAAAATGTATGTTAATTTCTGAAACAGTAGTTGTTATGTACGGGGTTTTCTCAACATTGTGCTGAGAATGCAGGTCTGATTGACCCAAATGCGGTTTTAGATGAGTATGAGACCCAAAATAACGAATTCAAGTCAATTTTTAACTAAAAAACTATTGCACAGCACGACTCAAGGGGCCTATTTCTAATATGATCGAGAAAATCGTAGTCAATACTTGGGGTGTTGAAAAATCTGTGGCCAAAAGTCCTGCCAACTTATCTTCCCTCTACCAATTCTCCCTAAATTACTTTGTTTTAAAACTATAATTCCTCAAAGAACGGTCGGTTTTTGTGAAGGAAACCTGACAACCGATGATCGGTTTAAGTTTCTCAAGCGGTTCTCACCGAACTCAATTTTCCCACTAAGAGCCAAGGGCCCAAGGCTGGCCGTCCACTGGACGCGAATTCGCGCGAGAGGCGAAGAGAATCAAACATGTTTGATTCCAAACGCGCGAACTGGCGAACCTGGCGATGGAAATCGATAAATCGATCATGGCGCTTGCAGTGGACGGGGGTCCTATACGAATAATAGTGTTTGTTAAGAGGCGAACTCTTCGTTTGAAATCGCGTACTTCGCCTCTTCGCGCGAATTCGCGTCCAGTGGACGGCCAGCCTAAAAGAAGGCGGACATTTTAGATAAATTGGTCCGCTTCCCAGCCACTTCGCCCTCTTTCAGCATGGTAGCGTTTCTCAGATGATTTTTAGCACTGCCACAAAAGATCTATTGATACGCTACAGAGAAATTTTTTCACATAAATGTCTCCATCTTATATCAAGTTCAGCTCACACAGAGCATAGAGTAAAATAATAGTTATAGTTCCAGTGGCTAAAAGATGTTCCACCATGAGAGTTTCCATACATCACTAAAGCTCTGTCACGTTGATCCCATCTTATCAATTTCAGGTGTGGGAGCCAATCAGAGCCTACAACGATTTCATCCCCTCCGCTGGTCCTTCGCATCACGTGAATAAGCCCTATAGTAAATACAGATACGATCGATCTTTATCCCCTCGGAAGTACTGATACATTCCTACAGCCTTCCATATTATCTTATTTTCCCGTACATAATCACTCACATATCACTCAATCATTCACATCTAATGTGATTTGTATCAATTTAGGCTCTACTTCAAGCCTTTTTGTTTCAATAGATACCCACTCATGTCAGATGATCTCTCGTTGTTTTTGTTATTCATTTCATATTTTTCTTTAGTGTTATAATTTAAAAAAAGAAAATTCGTAACAAACGAAATAATTGCTTTTCAGATACCGTTTATTAGTTATATAAGTTTGAATGAATAAATGAAATAAACGTTATCAATTTATTCCTAGAACAATGTAGACAATAATGCCATGCTCCTTATGCAAAATTAATAGTTGAAAATAAAAACTACTACCAATACGAACTACTAAAGTAAATCGAATGCATGCTTCCCTTTGCTAATGCAGACTTAGCCCGCGGGTTTTCTCTCAATAATGTTAAACATTAGGATTATAGTTCAAGCTGGGAGGAGAGCGCTCCGACTTCAACTTAGGTCTTCGCTTTTCGTTTTTAGCTAGAAAATCTTAAAAAATAATAGTTGATGAGAATGGAATGAGATTTGAATACAGTGACGCGAAAGAGGAATAAGAAAGAAGGAAATTGGGGAAACCTCGTTGGAAAAGAAGCCGATTTTGCTTCTGAATTGAGACGAGGAAAAGAAAAGAGGGCGGCGATGGGTTTTTATTTCCGGAACTGTAAACAAACTGCGCGTTCTCTTTCAGTTTGCTCACCACCTTGTTTGAAGTGCGTCCCTCCCAGGCTGACTTATGGGCCGAGGCAGGAAACTATGAGGCCCCTTCCATCTCTATGCTTGTTCAAATGAACGCCAATTCGATTCCGAACAGTCCCAGCCCTCGCTCTGCTCTTATTTACATACCTAAGCTTAGCTTGTCAAAGACCTTTGAGTCTCGCTAATGTGACCTGCTCTCCTCTGTAGAAGTTCTTGCACCCAAGATGTGGAAAGTTTCTTCTTCTTATTACTTTGCATCTTGGAAAGATTGATCGGACTTTATTAATGGCTGGAGGAGGGGACACATGGTCCAAAGTTTATGTTAACTATCGGCCTATGATCAATATTTGTCTTTTTTTAGATTGCTCAGACACGAACCTAACCAGTAATCTGCTGAACCTAATCATAGAGCAAGACGTTGCGCGAGAAAATTGAGGCTCATTGCAACCATTTTACTCCTACTTTTGGCAACAGTGGTGAACTCCAGGGCCACTCAGTAAACTTTTGCTTGTAAACATCGACATACGCAACTTGGAGGGGCTGAGTAACGGCCAATCAGAAGGGAGATTAGAGTGCTGCAGGTTGGAGAGGATGGAGTCTGTGAAACGCAATTTATGTCAGTCTCTCGTATCTCATAACCTCCTAAATGCGATATGAATAGTAAAATTCCTGAACTGCCAGTGATTCAGTTAAGTAGCTGTGGTTAGTAATTTCAAGCAAGCACGCAATGAGTTACCATTTTTGATGTAAAACCCTCTAAACAGATACACAGTAGGGAATGAATTAGGGTTGGCTCCTAGTGGAAAACCCTTGCAGGGTAGTGATCCTTCCCCAATCAAGCAAAAGCAAGGGGGGAAAGGCAAAAAGTTAGGGAAGCCCAGGTTCATAGACCGAATCGCCCAATCTCTCCAATTCTAGTAATGAAACTTCCACAATTTGGAATCTATAGCAGTATTCTACGGCTTCCTTACCCAGCAGCCTTCCAATAGCTAGGTGCAAGTAGCTGTCTCCTGCACCTGCCCAGGAAGCGGTGCCCACTCCATCATTGCTGATGGGGAGTGAATCGCAGCAGTGAGGGAGTCGAAGTGGCAGCATTATAGGATACCTCATTTCCCAATGTGTGTGGTCCCCAGGAACTAAGAGGTCCCTCAGACTTGCTGGATAAAAGTGGACACCTCAAAGAGCTTACTGATAAAGATCCATCCCTTCTTGATATTTAAGGAATTTTTTCAGCACATCCCCTCTCATGTTTTAGTTTAGAGTCCATTAGGTGCAGCGACCAAACATCAAGGAGCGTCTCATTTACTGCCATTCGATTCGACCGAGGAACTGCTGATTTACGTGAGTGACGATTTTTTATACGTACAACGTTTTAGCATGGCGAAAAAGGCGCGGTACTCAAGAGGAACGGATCCAAACCCAAAAGAGGTATGTAGTGGTTTCGTTCGGAGTTATTGACACTGGCGAACCCAATACAGCGCCACCACCGCCACTTTCCACCGTGGTATCTAATATCTTTCGGACGATTTGTTTTCGGGGTTACGACCTCCTTTATCTCCTCTTCCTTCAACCCTCGTTGCCAAACCGTTCGGAGCTCGTTTTTTCCCTTTCCGGTACTTTCGTATTCACGAGTGTCAATTGTATTGACTAGGGCTCGGAAAAACTCTTATCTTGAAGCTGAAGCGGATAGCCCTGAGGTTCAACCCGAAATAATTTACGAAAACCGCGACCATCTCTCATCCTGGTTTCACGTTCCTGAATGGTTATAATTCTAGTGCCTTAGACGTTGACGTAGGAATATATTTTTTTCCGAGAAAATAATGGATAAAATCAATTCTCATCAGGTTACAGAATACTTGGCAGGTTGACTAATGAAATTGTTGGAGTTTCATCTGTAATTTCCGAGGATTTCATGGCACGCGGGGTATTACTTTCTGACATTGAAGGGAGGGATTGACAAATGGTCTTTGAGGTTCCACAACGGTGATTAACCCTATACTCGGGAACACCTCTGCTTTCGCTACTCCCCACTCACTCACAGGGTTGTCTGGATCTTTCTAAAACTCTGGTTCATTTCCCAAAATCAGTTTGTTATTTCTAGCAGAAAAATACGCCCTTGAAAATTCCATCATCTTTGCTATTCAATGACTTTCGAATGGTTTAAACATCAATACATTTTGCTGTTGTTTTAGCCTATTACTGATGAGCAACCTTTGCTTTATAAGATACCTTGGTATGAATTGGGAATGTAATGTAGTGATGATGTTGTAGACGGATAATACGGAATCTTCTTCTCAACAACGTTATCAATTCTTGAGTTATTATAATTTTGTTCTCGGCAGGCCAAGAATGTAGAGGGAAAACGATCGTCCCCATACTGATAAATGAACCAACCAGTCTAGTTTATGAAAAGAGACATCACGATCGGCTGGGTGTGGCGCGAAGCTCAGACCAGTCGTCAGTTCAAAGGCGGCGGATCGGCGGCGACTCTCATTTTTCCACCCCCGGGGCAACTGCCGCGCCGCCGTCACTCGAGGTAAGATGATTAATGTCGAGGGTATAAATTGCCGGTTGATGGGGGCCTGGTAGGGCTAATTGTGTTTGGCAACCACCTCCGTCTTCAACTTCCCCTCCCCCTTGGCACCACCTGCTGGGCGGTCGGGGGTGTTGCCAAGAGGGTGGTTTTTGAAGGGGGCAGGGGACGTTGCCACCCCTCAGTCTCTCTGTGGGCGCCTCGCTCGCCACCCCGTGCTATGTGCGTTACACCTTCCAAACGATCTGGGAAGCATCTCATCACAATTGCACGCTTAATCAGGTAATACAAATTATATAAAAATTGGAAAAAGAGCAACCGCTTCCCAGACATTGTGAAAAAAATAATTATACAACTAAACATTAATGAAAGGTGTTCGAAAAGCTATTTCACGCAGAATTACCATGATAAAAATTTGGTTTTTTGTAACACTCATAATAATTTTTTCGGGAACAAAATTGCTAAAAACAAAATATCGCTCAAAACCAATATCACGACGGGTAAATACCTGCCGCAAATTTCAAAACGAACATCGCCAAATGAACAAAGAATAAAAAAGTCCTAATTTTAAAAGCTCGGCTGTCGAGATGAAATATATCGGCTAGGTTTACGATTTATATTTAAAATTAACTCGTGATTATTGCCAGGAACCGCGACGTAATTTTATTTCTTGGGTATTCTTTCCTCTAATACTTCTTAATAAATTTGTGGGTATATCTTAAATTCTTAAGGGCAAAACCTTCAATCTTATTTACGGTTTTTACTCAGTATGGCTTGGACTTGTGTCGTGTCTAAAACATTTTAAAATATTTAAAAATAAATAAATAAATAGTTTTTTTTAAATTAGTAACAAAAAATTACTCAGTTTGATCAAACACAAGAAATTATTTAAAATAAATAAATAATAAAAAAAAAAAAAAAAACAAGAATTAAAAAGAGCGAACTTGGGAATTATGAGTTTTCCTCCCACGATGTACTATATTTTCAAAGTCGAAATGATAGTCGGAATTATTTTTGCGAGGAGCTCACCCGTTTGACTTAATGAGGTTGGTAACGAGTTCCAGTCCAGGAGAGCCCGGGAGTCTTAGCCCCCTGGGAGTTTCAAGGTCGTGGATTCATACCCCTGTAACTGTGATGATCCTCGAGAGTGTATCCGTTGAATACGAACCAGTGAGCACATTGGATGCGCAGAGTGAATAATTATTTTTCCAAACAGTTATCTCAGCTAGGAAAAATTCTAATCGGTGTTCACACGATGCCTCATTTTTCTGGGACGACGTGTCTCGTAGGTGAAATTCTGTAGTGAATTGAAATTCAAACCTGTAGGCCTGAACTGCAATCAATCGATCCCCGTACGTTATACGTATACACGCGTACGGGCCCAGGATGACTTTGAAAGCTGTAGCTTCGCGCAGTTTGAAAGTTTTGGGCAGTTTTAGCCGCGGATACAAAGTTCCCTATATCCAAGATCAATTAGTCCCCCTGCTTTAATTAGAAAATAAATATGTTGTAGTACCCATCAGACTCTTCGACTGTACACCGCAGTCGGCTCCTGAACTCATTCGTCCCTTTTAACGACATAGAATTCGAAATCTCACGGTGAGATGCTCGGTAGATTTTAAAGAGCCTGTGAAGTAATACTCGAAAAACCCAATCCTAGTAAATGGAGATCATTTAAGGAAAGAGCAAGTTTGAATGTGTATGCTTGTAGATATACAGACGGATACGAGAGCTCGTTATTCTAGTATTTTTGAGATCATAAACAAAAATTTGCAAAATATTTCTCAACGGTTTTTTATGATGATATTTACATTTTTCATGAAATTATTTGCATGGTATGCTGAATTAGATAATCAGAACTAAAAAGAAAAGTGTGGGAAAAAAATCGTTTTCAAAAAAGGACCAATAATTAAAATAACAATCATGACCTATCAACTCATCTATCTTGACCCACAGAAGGTAGGTGCCCTCTTCCGATGCGTCCAAAATTTAATGGAAAATGATAGGTTTTTTTTCCCATTACGAATACAAGAATCATCTCAATCATTTACGAAAATCGAAGGAATTTAGTACTTCATGAACAATTGTAACATTTTTTTAAAGGGGCTGCACGAGTCCATATTATTCTGTCGAACTTACTGCCCGTATTCTCGAGAGGTTGAACAAGAGGGGATTCGGCTGTATTGCTCACAAAGTGAATCTGACATTTTCCCGAACGCTCCTCGCGGTCTCGAGAGGCAGTGTAGGTACCGAACTTCAGCGCCCTTGGGTGAACCCGAGGGAATTATTTAGCACTATCGCTTACCCAGCTTATCTAACATCCTCCCAATGACTACCTCGTCGTATCATACGGCTGTCTACCGAATTTCAACCCTGAAACACCGGGAGAGAGTTTATCAGCATCGCTCCAAGTCTCAGAGAATCTCGTATCTGTATAATGTAGTTTGACTCAGGAGGGCTAATACATGAATAACATTCCTCTACTCTAATTTACTTTCGACAAAATGCTCACATTCCTTCGCGGTGATTGGTAAATCGTGTCAAAATATGAGAAGGTCGGATGATGATAAAAAGTCTAAAAACCATAAAACCTCGCCGGGCCAGACTTGACGAAGCAATAAAGGCAGTGTAATAAGTTTTATCGCGTCTGTTGAGATTTTTTCAAAAAACACTTGAGATGAAAAAAACTCTAACTCACTAATTAATTGCTTAAAGAGACTTGACAGCAACAACGAGGGCGACGAGGGTCCGATGATGGAAAGGATAATAACGGCAAGGCAAGCCAGAGAAATTAATATTAATGAAGGATTTTTGCCTTTTCTCTCATACTTTGCATCCCTTCGGCCGCTTGAGACGAAAGTGGATTGAGAATTGCTTCGGTCCCACCCACCGCCAATCACCCCCTCGAATTTTCCCCCTGCGTGTCAAGGCGAGAATTAAAATGAGAAATAGGAATAAAGTAGAGTTACTTACTGGCATTGGAACTCTCCTTTTATAAATTCTGACGGTAGAATCGGGAAGATTTAAAACGTTTTACCTTTTTCTGAGTGAATTTTTTGGAAATTAATCATACTAACGTCTCTTATTTGCAATTCTATCTTGCCCTTTCATTTTTAATCATTCAAATTTTTGTTGTATTTATGGAAAACAACTATCCCATTCTAAAAGTCCTGCTCATGATCAAGGATGAGGTTGTCAGTTCCCCAGTCCTCGGGTAAAAACACTAGGCCAGTCATCTGGTGACAAAGGGGAGGCTTAAAAAATGCCTAACATTCCGCGTATTTGGTGGATTGTTCACTCTACCTAAGGCTGCTTTGGCCGAAACTTATTCAAACAAAACCAGAGCCAAGAAGAACCTATACACTGGCTCAAGGATGGGCGAAATATCGTGCTACCCATTTTTATTGATATTGGCGATAGGTATTGAGCCCAATATCAACATTCTCACCATGCCAAAAATCAGCTACATTGATTTGTTTCTATCTTTAGCCAATGCATCTTATCAAAGGCATGGTAAAAAGTTACTGGAACTTGCTTACTTTGCTGAAAGTTGTACTTGGCTATTTCAGTTAACACGAGTATTAGAGTGGTCTTGCATTACACGTAAAAGCCAAAAACTACAAGAAGTTCAACAAAACTGCAGTGTTATGGTTTTTTTTTTATTTAAAATATTATTAACGATTAATCAGATCACATTTTTGGCCGTAGCACCTGTGGGTGAATAGAAACCACCAAAGTTAGGAAAGGTTAGTGTTTGACTGGCCAAGTCACCAAGTTGCGACCTGGAATTTCACATAATGTAAAATTATTATAATATTAGAGCAAGTTTTCGGGACAGTTCAGTGTGAAGTCATCGTGAAGGCACAGAGACATCAAACGCTCAATCTGAAATCTGTTTGCATGTAGCCTTTGCGAGGGTGATCCTATTTGATTGTAGAAGAGAGCCTTGAATAGCCTATGCCTTGAAGAGCCTATGTCTTTAATGAATCCTTGAATGGGCTGCGCATCATGGACAAAGAGCATATTCATGAGCACGAACGGTACGGATGTTACTGCTGCGTCGGTGGCTCTTCGAATTTACACGGTGGAAGAGGCTTCATCCTGTCAACCACCCGAACGCTTGTGAGAACTGGATAAATCCGAGGTACGAAAGAAAAAATGACATCTCGGCGGCCTAACTGGGATGAAAAAGAATCCTAAATATTCTACTGGAACCCGTTCGCCGATTTTATTCTTGAGCGATGTTTTCCCGTTCGCAGTTGAAACACGACAAACAATATGCATTTGTATAAAAAGTGACGACACAGTCCAGCGAGCTACCTTTGTGTCATGAATACTGTTGAAACGTGACAAGCGAGAAACGATCCAACAGAAATGTAAGTGAGCGAAATTCGAATGAATCCATCAGCAGCGGTCAGTGTGACAACAGTGAACTTGATTCAGAGGTGATCTTGATGAGAGATGCGACACCCGAACGGGAACGCACTTGGAATGACTTCAGTTAACTGAAACATAAACAGCTCTCAGTGTTATTAGACGAGAAGATCGGGGAAAGATTCAAGCCGCATTTGATCTATGTTGAGTTTTGGTAGTTCGTCTTTATTTATTTATTTGAAAAGAAACGGGACAAGCCCAATTACAATAATGAATACAGGTAGTAGTAAATTTACAGCGACAAAGGCAATGACAAGTAATGAAAAGGGAAAAGAGTAGAATCAAAACTGAAAGCAAAAAGTAACCTAGGATTGCACTGATCACACAAATTGGTTAGGTAACGAAGACAATGGTCGGTTCAGAGTTTGGAAGAGAGTAGACTTAATACGTGGAAGTGGCGAAGAATTACGTCGATGAAGGGAGGGACGTGGAGAGGAGGTTCACTTGTTGGGGAAGACGACACATTGGGCGGTTGTACAAGTAGTTCGTAGCTGAGAAAGGGATGGCATAGGAAGAACGTGAAGCGGCGCGGAGTACGTGGGAGCCAATACAGGCGAGAAGATCCGGAGCGGCATGGCGACCCGATAGCACAGCCGTCGATCATGTGGAGACAGCAAGCCACAACGGCGTGCAAGCTCATCGTAGGCCATGTTCTCACGGGGAATTAAGAGCTTATAAGCGAGATAACGGAGGAAAGCTCTAAAAACTCGGTCGATTTGTACGGTGTGGCAATCGTAATGAGGGCTCCAGATCACTGACGCGTACTCCAGGATTGGTTGGACGAGGGTTTTGTAGAGCGTCACGAGGGCCGATGCATGAGTGAGCTCCCTGGTGTTCCTCTTCACAAGACTCAGAGCCCGCATCCTACGGGACGCTACCTGAGCGATGTGAGTAGAGAAGAAAGCTGCGAGTCCAAGAGTACACCCAGGTCCACAATGCTGTCCCCGCGTGAGAGTGGAATACCGTCGATCAGATAGGGGTGGTTGACTGGAGAGTGTGAGTGTGGAACGAGATGAAAACATTTGGACGGGTTCAGCATCAGACCATTTTGTTCACACCAGAGAGAGAGGGCATCGAGGTTCTGCTGGAGGAGCAGGCAGTCCGAGGGGTCGCGGATGGAGATGAAGAGCTTTAGGTCGTCGCGATTGATCACCAGGTTGAAGAGAAGAGGGCCGAGGTGAGAGCCTTGGGGAACATCGGAAGTGACAGAAAACGGGCTGGAAAAAATCCCATATACGAGCACTGAGAGCTGTCTGGCGGCAAGGTAGCTGGCAATCCATGTGTGGAAAGGTCCGAAAACCCCAAGGGATGAGAGAACATCCAGTATTGTGCTATGGGGTAGTCTGTCAAGCGCTTTGGAAAAGTCTGTGGTTACGAGGTCAACTTGATGACCCTCCCCGATAGCGCGGAGCGTGTACTCCTGAAATGTCGCCAGGTTGGTCACAGTTGAGCGTCCCCTAACAAAGCTGTGTTGCTCGGGAGCAAGGAAGGGTCGAAGATAGGCAAAATTTCAGCCACGACCAGCTTCTCAAATACTTTGGGTATTGTCGATAGGGAGCAGATTGGACGGTAATTCCCAACATTGCTTTTATTGCCGTTTTTAAATATCGGAGTGATATAAGCTAACTTCCACTAATCCGGAAAGTAGCCAGATGAGAGACGCATTGAAAAGGGAAGTCAGGGACACCTTCTGGGCCCATACCCTTAGAAGCATCAAGACCGCACAACACCCCCATGACAACAGACTCCGTCAGGACGAGGGAGCCCAGTGAGACAGCATGGTTTGTGTGAGGAGGTGGGACCTCGGCCGGGGTCGAAGACCGATGAAAATGGGTTGCGAAGAGATTGGCTATTTCCTACGGGTTTTCTGCTGAAGTGGAGCCCAAGTGCATATTTAGCGGTAGAGAGGACCCTCCATCTCGATAATTGACATAATTCCAAAAGGTCTTGGGGTTGCCGCGGAGGGACTCATGGACTGACTGGAGGTATGCTGAGTGACATTCCCGCGACAACAGCTTGCATCTGGCTCGAAGTTGGGAGAAAGTTGAGTAGTCTTCGTTGGAAAACGTTGTCTTGTACCGGTGATGGGCATGATGGGCAAAATTCTTGTTGCGGATAAGCTGGATCAACTCGAGGGAGAACCTCTTTGGATAGGAGCTGGTGAAAGTGACTGTCTTGGGAACAAAGAAGGAGATGGCCTCATTCAAAGTGTTGTACAGATGGTTGAGAGAGGGATACCGCCAGGGACTCCAGATCCTCAAAGTGCCGCTGGAATGTTGAGAGAGCAGAATAAGACGGATGATAGACAGCACCAAGAACCATGAGAAGATAAGGCAGCACAACAAATATCTGTTGAATGGTGTCGGGGAGAGTGTGCAAGTCTTGCATACATAGTACGGTAACAAAAATACTTCACGTAGGATCACACTTTTTACCTTCGATACCAAACTATTTATTTTTAAATAAACCTTCCGCATGATTTTAGTAATTATCTGTTCAAGATTCTAGTCCCCTCTTGTGTGATAAAGTCTTAACGATACTGTTTGGAGGATCTCGAATAGGAGAATCTTTACACTGATGCATCGCGACAGTTTTATCTTTCGTACAATTTGGATTTCTACACTCCTCTTAACATTCTTCCCATGGGTGAATGCAGGAAGAGTCGTATTAGACAAAGAGCAGGCAATTTGGGTAAGGAGAAACCTCCAGCTCTGCAAGCCCGCCGGTCAATGGGTGAGTTAAAATGAAGTGGTATTCATTTCGTAAAATGTAGGTACAGTTTTATGGCGGTACTTACGGTCGCATATTGTACTGTGTTCCAGTGCATTTCTGACCAAATGTGCTGCTCCAGGAGATGCGACTTCAATATCAGAAGGTCGGGTTACTTGTTCAATTCGAAATGTCGTCCGTACTGATGGTGACAAAAGTACGTTGTTTAACAAACCACTCACCACATTTTGCACAAGTTTATTGCTGGTGTGTCATGTTAGCTGGATAATCACCTCAGATGCAATAAGAATTCGGGGGATAACCCTGTTTGAACAAAATTAGGTTTTGATTGAATTCACGCACCTTATAAAGACGGACACCCTGGAAACGTTGCCCAACAATAGTTCTGTACAGGTATGAGAAAAATACATCATGAAAAGACGAGTCCAGCCCAAATCTTTACTTATTTGGAGAAAATAAATTTGCACATCTTTCCCTATCTGGGAAAATCCAATCTGCGTCTGGTTCTACTTAGTTTTTGACAGCCTGTCCTTGTTCTAGTAAATGAAAATCCAAAACCGTTAGGTACTGGAAATCCATACCGCGCATACCAACAAACACGAGTTGCTAGGGAGGTGCATCTGATCGGGGGTTAATGCACTCGAAAGATGAAGTTCTCAAAGCGTGGCTGAGGAAGCTAATTTCTAAGCAATCCGTACTAAGGTGTAATTTCGCTTGAGCTTTCTAAAGACTACGCAGATTAGGGGCGGGTGCAGTTGAGTGGCTCCAATAGCTAATTTGCAACCAATTCAATGAATAAGGGTGCAATTTACCTATTTCTCGGTAATTTATCGTTTGATGCTGTTAATATAGAAGTTAGCCTCCTCAAAATTCTCACTTGATGGATGATAGGTTTAGACATCTGGTAGGATCCAGTAGCGAATTCAGAAAATGACCGGATACAAAAAAATCTGCAAATTCTTACACACGGGTTGGTTATTCCTCGAATGGGGGAAACAATGGGTGTGGCGGGTCCCAGACCCATTCCAATCAATTCAGGGTACAAAATTTAGTGGAAAATGATATCCCACACGCCTAGGCACCAGAAATCCTGACACATACAAAATGGGTGGATACATACCCATTTTGACCCATAACTTCTTCCGGTGGTTGCCAATCGTTCTGGGACACACATCATTGAATTCAGCGTCCAAAATTTAGTGGAAAACTATACCCCACACGCCTAGGTAGCAGAAATCCCGAAAAAACATATTCAAAATGGGTAACAAATACCCAATTTGACCCATTACTTCTCTTCAACTTTCTTGGTGAGAAAATGGGAATTATAACTCGCGGATCACAATTTGAACAATATATTTTTGTACTCACTTTCTTACAACTCTAGAAGAAGGAGTGACTTGAGACTTAAATGAACAGAGCTGCAAACCCTCATGACCACTAACAGTCTAAGGAGAGCAATATGTAGTTCGTATGTTACATGGAATGTATAAGATATTCTATCAACTTTCTCCAGTGGGTGCCAATCGTTCTGGGACCCGTTTCATTGAATTCAGCGTCCAAAATTTAGTGGAAAATGACACCCTACTCGCCTAGATCGCCCAAAACCTCGAAAATCCATTTTTCAAAAAACACATTTTGACCCCTACCCCCCCCAAATTTGGTCCGATCGGGCTGAAAAGTTTCGAGGACCCATCTCGACTGGGAACAGACCCCTGACCCAAATTTCAGATTTTTAGAAAATTTTCTACTACCAAAAACGGCGCGGAACATGGACGGCGTACGGCGTACGGCGTACGGCGGACGGACATTGACCTTTTTTGATCAGGACATCATGAAACGTCCAGAAAAAAATTTTGAGCCAAATCGGAGAGGTTGACCATTATCATGAAAACATAGGTTGATTATTCGAGGAATAACCAACCAAAAGACGAGAGACTTTGCCAGGGAGTGGACAGTTCGTTTCGAAACACCTTCATCCGTTGATTTTTGTTGCAGCACGAACGCGAACGTGAAGACAGCATGGAAATGAAATAAGGAATCTGGTGCGGTTCAATTTTAAATAAATGTTTGATTTCTTTCACGAATAACATCACTCACCCACAGAATTATTTTCAGCCAACTGGTTGTGATAAAAACTTACTTTTTAAAAACAACACGGCTCAAAATCGAATGATGGTTCCGTCGTGCTTGTAGTATAAGGCTGTCCAAGCCCTCTAGGGTGCGGTCGTCTGAAAACCTCTGGGTAAGAAATCGTATGAGTTGGCCGGACCGGTCGTTCAAAGGAAATGAGGGCGACGTTCCCTTTTAGTGACGTAAAAGCCCAAAAGGGGTCGCTCGAGATGGTTTCTAGTCGAAAACTACTGCGCCCGAAGCTGAGTGAGTTAGCCATCTACGAAGCAGGGAGGAGGTGAACATCTGTTTCTTACAAACTACATCTCTGCCCAAAGATAACATCCGAGGAAAGTGAATAAACCACATGTTCACTCATGTGAAGGTCTGATATAATCAGATACCCCTTGGGAGAAAAGTTGCCTTCAGAGGATTGGGGATCCCATTCCTGTGGTTCTGATTCCTTGCGTGTCGGTGAGAACAAGATAAAAATCTGCAAATTCTTACACACGGGTTGGTCATTCCTCGAATGGGGGAAACAGTGGGTGTGGCGGGTCCCAGACCCATTCCAATCGATTCAGGGTCCAAAATTTAGTGGAAAATGATACCCCACACGCCTAGGCACCAGAAATCCTGACACATACAAAATGGGTGGATATATACCCTTTTTGACCCATAACTTCTTCCGGTGGTTGCCGATCGTTTTGGGACCCATTTTATTGAATTCAGCGTCCAAACATTAGAGGAAAACTTGGGGTATAGAAATCTCGAAAACACATATTCAAAATGGAAACAGTGGGTGTGGCGGGTCCCAGACCCATTCCAATCAATTCAGCGTCCAAAATTTAGTGGAAAATGACACCCTACTCGCCTAGATCGCCCAATTTTCTACTACCAAAAATGGCGCGGACGATGGAAGGCGTACAGCGTACGGCGGACGGACATCGACCTTTTTTGATCAGGACATCATGAAACGTCCAGAAAAAAATTTTGAGCCGAATCGGAGAGGTTGACCATTATCATGAAAACATAGGTTGATTATTCAAGGAATAACCAACCAAAACGCTGCAAATTATTTTATAACGGTTAATCAACGTGGTCCTAGACCATGTGCGGCGATCGGACTGAAACTCGTCTCAATCGAATCAGCTCCCGTAATTTGGTCTTCGTGCCCATTCTGATCCAGATGGTACTGTGTTTTGGAAAACACACAGAAACCATCGTTTTTGCGTTCCATTCACAATTTTCTTGGAAAAATTGAGAAAAATATCAATTCAAATTCAAACCAACGGGTAGACTCACTGAAAAACTAATTTTCGAGATGTTGGCAATAAAAATGACCTTAATCCAAATACCATTAAGCCTCTCGATTGGTCTTATTAGTGAACTTATCAAGTTTAAGCTGATTTCTGTTCGTAATTATCTCTTTCGGACATAACGAGGATTCTACGCATCGGTTCACAAGCTCATAAACCCGGTAACGCCTGGTGCATAAATTAAAACAGCTCGCCGCCTACTCCCATCGAGCCCACGAGGTTTGACCCCTGAGGATTAACTATTGTGGCCTCTCAAACCGCTACATACCTACAACCCGATCGGATAACGTATGAGATTCTTTTTTCACGTAGGAAATTTATGAAGATTTCCGAATAGAGAATCCCCAGGACACATAGTCGGGCAGGATGATCCCGTGACCTATCCCTTTTGCCTGGGTGAGAGTTTAACCGGAGGAACTTTCCAAATGACCTGGATCCTCGTCGATTAACTAAGTTCTAATCCTCTTTATGTACGTTGAAGAGAACGAGAATAGTAGGAGGTGCTATGAGGCGAAACTTCTACTTGGAAAGTAAATACGTGCTCCATCTGCTCCTGTCTTCCACCTTCACTCACCTATTATCAAGGGATTATCGATATCTTCATGATGAAATAGGGTTTGGTGAGGATGAAACCCCAGGAAGGGATAGCTTAATACGCAGTCAGCATTCAGGTAGTTAGGATGTATAACAGCTACCGCCCCACAACGGTCCTTTGGCAGGTGGTGAGACGACGAGGTCGGTGTAGCACACCAAGTCCTGGACATTTTCAGCCCGATCGGACCAAATTGAGGGAAGGGAGGTTAGGGATCAAAATGCGTATTTTTAAAAATGGATTTTCGAGATTTTCGGCGATCTAGGCGTGTTCCCTCCATGGGAACTGAGATCTACTATTGTTGTCGGTTCGTTATATTCAGAAGAAACTTATAAGAATGAATTCGTCAAAAATAAAGTGAGGAAGGACTTTCACCTTGGATTTTCGTCCAATTACCTTACCTCGTCAGGTGTCGCGGATGTCGTCAGCCGTCTTCCAACGAGGATCGTAAATTAATCTGACGATTTCGCTCATGGCTATTTATTGCCTAACCTCCTTAAATGAAGAGGGCGAATTAATAGGTTAATGTCTCTATCCAGGATTTGAACCCTGGCTACTCGGATTACCAAACCAATCCTTCGCCTATATCACTAGACTACCGAGCTCTTTAATTCGTCAAATATACCCCTTAAATTATGTATTTTTTCCTGAATGGTCACTCATACAAAAAACAACGCAAATTTAATAAGCTTCAAGTATGTATAAATTTGTTTCAAACGTAACTGGGAGAAAATCTTCTCGGAAAAATAAAAAAAAATGTTTTGAGAAAGATTACCAGATCACATGTAGTATTGACGAAAGAGTTTACTTTTAGGGCTGATGCTGACAGCCCATCTTTGTCACTAAGGAGGACAATTTGAGGCGCCTTCGGCAGAATAAAATATTGTATAGTAATGAGTATGTATGTAATGATATAAAATATTGTATAATAATGAGCGGATTGAAGAAGAGGCAATACTGAGTACTTGAGGAAATTTAATTAATTTCTTTTGCACTGTGAGGGTTGTAAAACTCTTCCCTCTCGATATGCTAGCAAATGAAGGCAGGCCCCGGGTGAATAGTTTCATATATTTATCTCGTGACCGACGTCGACCTTATGAAAGTTGTATGTCACGTTAAAGGGAATTCTGCACCAAGTAGGTATTTACGGAATATCATCGAACGTAATACGTAAATTTATCATATAATCGTAAAGCTCCCGCTTCAACTTGGCCTGTCAGAAAATCCACTTGTGGGAGGGCAGGTTCATGCTTAGGTCGACACTTTGTAACATCGTCCGTGGGCCCACGCATTTTCTCATCGGCTGCTTCACCAGTCCCGAACAAACCGCAAAGGGGATTCTGAGGATGGTATGACAAAAGCGAAGCACCGAATAAAGCTTGGGAATATGAGTTTCCCCCCAATAAACTCAAGATGATCCTCTTTACAACCAAAAAGGGGGGAGAGTGCTCCCGACATAACCATGAGGGTACGGCGAGGGAGTGGAGGGGCCTTATTCCTGTTACTCTTCATCAGAACGGATCACTAAAAGTGGCAGACACTGGCGTAATTGCCTTCCTGTCCCTCAGTTCGGATTCTACCTTTTCACTCGTTGGGAACACCTTTGCCGACACAATGCCGAGCTTCTCGAACCCCAACGAAGAGGTAGCGGACTGATTTATACGAGACGGGTTTTATCTCACGGAGAAGATTCTACTAAAAGCTGTAAGAAGAGGAAAGCGTAATGGAATTCAAGACTACTCAAGGCGCAAGAGTGGAAAGAACAGTGGTCCGACAATGTAGAGTACATACACCTTCCTCCGGTTCATCTTGAAAGGAAAATGTTCTAAGTTTGGCCTTCCAGTTTTCTGCCATTGTTCTTAAGAATCCGTCCTATTGGTGTCCTACCTTCAGTAGGAAACCGTATTAATTGAATGCTCAAACACGTTTTGATCAAGCTCATTTTCACCTGATATTGCCGACTCGTACTGAGGACGGCTTTGGGTTCCGAGTTATCACAAACAAGATAAACGGATCAACCTACCACAGAGTGGTCGTTGAATTCTACGTTTTCAAAGAAAACAAATTGAAGTGGACCTCAAGTATGTATTTAGATATGAACAGAAACCGGAATGACATGAACGATTTTTCTGCGGTCATCGAGCATAATAAGGAGTTAATCTTAAGTCATCACGTCATCACGTTCAGATTAAAAATTACAACCTGGGTACGCTAGAGGGTTCTTGCAAAACTCATACCTAGTGAACCCGAAACAGCAACACAATCGACAATACACGTTAAGGAATTCGTTTTCGTGTTGCTGTCTAATGAAAGGAACCCAAAACAGCAACACAATCGAGAATACTCGTTAGGAATTCGTTTTCGTGTTACTGTCTAATGAAAGGAACCCAAAACAACAACACAATCGAGAACACTCGTTAGGAGTTCGTTTTCGTGTTGCTATTTAATTAAAAGAACCCAAACAGCAACACAATTGACAATACACGTTAGGAATTCGTTTTCTTGTTACTGTTTAATGAAAGGAACCCAAAACAGCAACACAAACGAGAATACTCTTGAGGAATTTGATATTCGTGTTGCTGTCTAATGAAAGGAACCCGAAACAGCAACACAATCGAGAATACTCGTTGTGAATTCGTTTTCGTACCTAGTGCCCTCGTTTGATATCTAGGGTGAATCAATGTGGTTCACTGTTTGGAAATGTGTAATGTCAACACCAGTGACGTACCGTAAAGGAGGCAGTGATGAATATTGAGGGAACGAATCCCTCACTCGGAATAGGTTGTCGATTACACTCGGTTGAGAATAAAATGCCAGAAAAGCCCCTCATCCCAACACCACAATAAGAAAAACGACCCTCTGAAAGTAGGAAAAAATAAAGAAACAGAAAAAACTTCGGGGAATGGGCAGTTGATGTAAAAGGCGGCTGTGAAGTACACGGTTTAGCCTTCAACGGCTACTTTTATCGTTTCTGTTTTCTCTCGCTTCAACCAGATTTTTTTTTCCTCAACAATACTGTACTTTTGAATGAAAAGAGCGGTCTTCATTTCAACCGGGAGAGTTCAACGCACAACAGCAATCACGTTGAGTTATTCTCCCAGTTGTCGAGGCAGTGCATGAGAAAAATGCTCGTCTGAAGTGGCGGCCGAAGCAAGCCCCTTTTTTTCTCTTCACCGAGAGGAAACTTATAAAATTGAATTATTTCATAGTCTTCACCCCAGTTACTTTTCTGTTTTGTGTTATAACCTGGTTTTCAAAAATGTAAGGGAAACTCTCTCAGTCACTACCTCCTTGAAAATATATCAGCTTTGATCCTCTGGCCTTCAAAAGGCCTGCATACAAATGCTGACAGTTTATGAGATACCCAGAGGGAAAATTACCTTGAAACAGCAGGAATATTTCAACAGCTCCTGTAAAATCGTGATGCAGATCATTTCAAGACCCCAATCAAATATTTTCAAAGCCTTGACATCTTTCATCATTTATAGAAAGGGTTTTCAAAGGACAGCATTTTGTAGAAATTGTCGAACAATTAAATTGAGAGGTACTCTGTGAAAGGCAAGATATTTTTTACTGAAACATAAAAGAAGATGACAAAATGAGTTTTGACAAGCTGCACCCCTATTTACTTATTTTATGTGAGAACTATTACTTGGGTGAGTCTGGACTCATGATCCGTGAGGGTTTCGCTGGGGGAAGTACGATATTTGGATAGTGGGTGAAAAGGGTCTCTTACCCTCTTCGAGTTCGGTTTCCTACATCTGTCCACGACACTGGGTTACCGTTGTGGTCCTCTTATTGCGGAAATGTTTAAAAGCTTCCAACTACCTAACTCTAGAATGGCGTGACGAGAACATGGAGCTCAACAGAAACTCGCAAGACTTTGTTACAGAAAACAAGTTGCTACAATGATAATGCGCTAAGATATCATTGATAAACTATAGACATTATACTTATTATGTAGTTGTGATAGATATCATCTCTTTAGTGGGAACAAAAATAACGGGTGTTCCTTCAAAAATTCATCAACTACTGCGAATTGAGTTGAAGCGACCCTTTGCCATAGCATGTTGTTCATCCTTATTGCTTCATGCAGTTGTACGGTTGGTATGCAAACTGAATCATGACTCCCGTATATCCCACTCACAACGGGAATCCTTACGATTTTATTGAAAGATTTATATTTATCTCTCCTGGATCCTGCCGAGCAGCTGGAACTACGAAATTGGTTCGTTCCTTTTCAATGGCACAATCTCGGAACCTCACGTGTCACGCCCAGGGGTGTTCGGTTGGTGGATATTCCGCACGTCCGTGACTGCAGTTCCCAACAAACAAGTCCCATCTGAAAATAATAACAGCCTGGATCCTGAAATAGTTCCACAACTCGCTCATCTATTTTCCAACTTTTTTTCCAACAGCGGGCGCGGGGGATTGACTAATCGTTGAGATAACTCGGAGGGGAAACGCGTTTCCTTCGTTTTCCTTCCGTTTATAACTCCCTAGAGAGGACTTTAAGTTGTCGGGAGCTCTCCTAGCCATAAATTAAACGAGGGATCTCAACAATCTTCATCCCGACCGCCTTAACCGTCATTTCGACGACGAAAATGAAGTTATGCTGACTCAAAGTATTGAAATGATCTCGTGCGGAAGGATCATGGTAGGTGGATCAGGAACAATTTTCTGGCATTCGAACGAGGATAGTTCAATTTATCAATTTGTGTAGAGAAACGTTACAGCCAACAAAGCGCGCGAGTTCGGTCGACGATAGAACAAGGTCTTGAATGACATTTTACTAACCCTTCCTGTACAAATGCAACTCCTAATTTTGAAGTACAACTCTCATTCTGATCGTCAAAACGATATTTCTTATATCTTCCTAATACATGGGATCGTATACGACTTATTCATCTTGTTTGTTCAAAGAAAGAGATCCAATTAGAGGTTTAATAGTTAACCATCCGTACGTGGTAAGATATTCAAGAGCTTTTTCATCAGCTAAGTGAACAATGAGACGAAAAAGTAGGTCTATTGTATTAGGATGTCTCTGAATACAGGTGTCGTTTTCAACGTATTTCATTTGCCCGTCACAAGGGCGTACCCCATAATTAGTTTCGTTGCTCTCTCACATATTGTTCTCACTTACTTATATATCATGTGCGTCAACGGGTATCTCATTTTTAACACGCAACGATGACATATGCGTCGTACTTCATCCGGAAAACATTAGGTGCAGGCAGCCTATGGCTTCATCATCTTTAAAATGGTGAATATGAGGTCTATCAGGTAGATAATCAAGAGCGCTTCCTTGCACCGTTACACGGTGAAGCTGAGTTCTAGTTACCCAAAATAAATAAAGTCTAAACAAATCTAAACAGTTTTAGGAAGTAAATACAAAACGGGGAGGAGGGGGGGGGGGTCTGTCTTTTGATGACTGGAAAGTTTTAGAACGACTCAGGTTAAGGATGGAGGGATCCTTCCGAGCGGTCTTAAATCAACCGATCAGCTCCTGGTAAGCTTCCTCTGATCGTCCGGCCCTTTCACCGAGGTCTGGAAATGATGGGAGGAGCATCCGAGCGATAGATTCTCTTGCCCCCATTCAATAAGAGCATATCACCCGTGACAAAATACGAGATTGAAAGGCGAGTGTTTTCAACAGATACGTAAAAGTATAGATCATCAGCGTAGTTCGCAGGTATGCTCTCATCCCAAATCGTACCTGTCACTGGTTACTGGGTGCCTACTGCGGTTCTGCAAATCACAACTAATTCATGTAGCTAAACAAGTAGCTAATAGATGAATACAAATGATGCTCCTCTTAAATTAAAAAAAAAATTAATTTAATTATCTAATTTATTAATTAACATTTAACTACGATTTTGTTCCTACCAGAAATCTAGACAAAATCTTTGTGTTAAAGTTGGTACGTACCTGAACAACATTGGAACTTCAACCCTCGTTGACTCACCGGTGTCGCAGAAAATGGGTGATGCACGTCCGCTTCCTCCCTTCAATTTCGACGCTCTGAACTTAAAAGAAGAATGGCAAGACTGGTACCAAAACTTCTCTTTCCAAACCAGTTTGCCCCAAAAGGAGTGGAAATTTACAACACTTTTGTACAAGACAAAATTTCGACCGCAAAGGAAGACGGTACATTCCCGAAGGAAACCGAAGTTCTCAAGGTATTTTGGTACGAGTAGAAGAGTTCACAGAACACTTATCACCTAAAAAAAATGTGTTGCACCAACGATTCAAATTCAACAAACTCAACTTGATGCCGGGTCAATCCATAGTAAGGAACTTTTGGCATTTATGTAACGTATGGACAAAATCTCGAGAAAAACGTTTCAAAAAATCTGCAAATTCTTACACACGGGTTGGTTATTCCTCGAATGGGGGAAACAATGGGTGTGGGCGGGTCCCAGACCCATTCCAATCAATTCAAGGTCCAAAATTCAGTGGAATATGATACCCCACTCGCCTAGGTAGCAGAAATCCCGAAAAAACATATTCAAAATGGGTAACAAATACCCAATTTGACCCATTACTTCTCTTCAACTTTCTTGGTGAGAAAATGGGAATTATAACTCGCGGATCACAATTTGAACAATAAATTTTTGTACTCACTTTCTTACAACTCTAGAAGAAGGAGTGACTTGAGACTTAAATGAACAGAGCTGCAAACCCTCATGACCACTAACAGTCTAAGGAGAGCAATATGTAGTTCGTATGTTACATGGAATGTATAAGATATTCCATCAACTTTCTCCAGTGGGTGCCAATCGTTCTGGGACCCGTTTCATTGGATTTAGCGTCCAAAATTTAGTGGAAAATGACACCCTACTCGCCTAGATCGCCCAAAATCTCGAAAATCCATTTTTCAAAAAACACATTTTGACCCCTACCCCCCCCAAATTTGGTCCGATCGGGCTGAAAAGTTTCGAGGACCCATCTCGGCTGGGAACAGACCCCTGACCCAAATTTCAGATTTTTAGAAAATTTTCTACTACCAAAAACGGCGCGGAACATGGACGGCGTACGGCGTACGGCGTACGGCGTACACCGTACGGCATACGGCGGACGGACATTGATCTTTTTTGATCAGGACATCATGAAACGTCCAGAAAAAAAATTTGAGCCAAATCGGAGAGGTTGACCATTATCATGAAAACATAGGTTGATTATTCGAGGAATAACCAACCAAAATGAATCGGGCTAAGCTCTGGGACAACCCCTTGCCTACAGGTGGACACCCTGTTACATGATCCGAAATCGATGGCAATGTCTTAACATTATATTAAGTTCCCGCATATTTAGCGCACATTACCTTTTATTTCACCGTTTTATCGTCGTGGAAACACCAGGACCTATAGCAGTGGTGGAAAGCAAAGTTGAACTTGGAATCACTAAGCCTATAGTGAAGACAAAGTTACTTGCTTCCCGAGCTCCTCTTTCCCGATTAGCTTCGTCGAACTTATTGGTCCCCTCAACGTCCATCTTCATTGTGACCCTTTCCACCTGATCACGCAATTTTCTGACCTAGGTTGCACAATAAAAGCGTGTCTGAGGTCGATTAAACATTTCATTACCCGAAGTGCTCCCATGTTAAGTCGTTTTTGCTGGGGTTTTTTCAATTCGATTGAGTGTACCTGGTGAGTTCTTGTTCCGTCGCATGCAGCTCATTCCGAGTGGATGGGTGATTTGAATAAAAGGGAAGGTCTTGCTTAGGCTTTGCGTAACTAGTACTCAAACAGGCAAGAGTTTTTGTGCGCTCTCGTGCTAGTTAAGCGAAGTGAGGTACCAACTGGAACTTTCAGGGAGATCCACCAAATTAAACCACGCCTTGGGTAAATTTTAATCTCATGTTTGCATTATTGTACATCTGGCAACGAAAATACTCGTGGTCCCTCGACAACTTTTGCATCATTCAGGACGTATTGATTTTACAGTTATGGAGTTATTATGTATTCCATTCGGGCAAACAGCTACTTTACAAGGAGGCTTCTGACTATTACGTCCTCTCCTTTTAATGGCTGAACTCACAGATAAGATGGGACGGGTACCGATGATCGAACGGCCGCTGATTTGCATGCGATAACTGGGTGAGAGCGATCGGTTCATCAGGGTCCGACAACTGGGTCGATGTTAGAGTATTCCGCACAGAAGGGAGTCACAATTCGCTATCCGAATAGAGCTCAGTCGTAGTGTGACGCCAACTTACACTGTTGGGACATTTCATTGGGCACACCACCACATGTTTCACGAACCAACCGAATATCCGAGTCGCTTTCCCATGTAAATACGAGTCTAAAATGGACAATACAATACTTTCATGACTGTTTACGGTTCTACAAATGTACAGGAAAGCCCGCTTTCACGAGTATTCGGAACATTTTCACCAGTGTAGTAGTGCGCCAACAAGTTTTCATCACCACACAACCTCAGTTTCATTATGGACCTACTGAATAACTTCTGAAGGACGATTTTGTTCACCATAACAACTAAATGGAATTTTGTTCCTTTTCTGGGTCGATAGAGACCATTAAGACAATCATCTAATTGGAAAAACAACCAAGGTAAACAATAAGTCGGCCTCTGGCTCTTCCCCTCCTCCCGAATGAGGAATATAATGAAGTATTTTGTAAGCTTGACGTTCGGAGAAGTAGTTCAATCTTCGACCCCATCATCACGGTCTGTAAAGAAGACGAACTACAAATGATACACTTACATCATAAATGATGGGGTCACCATGAAGATCATTATTTTCAATCGACATTAATTAATTGGTGGAAGGGGGATGGGTACGGACAGAGGGAAAGACACTGACTAAAGGAAATGCCTTAGAAGGTGCAGGATAAAGACATCTATTTGTTTCCTACGAGAGAGGCAAGCCGGATGAAAAATGGCAAGGAATCTGGCCTTTTCTCGTCTTGGAGGTGCCTCAGGTGCCTCGCACGATGGCTAGTTGTCCGCATTCTCCTTCTTTCCCTTATAATATATCGGGTAAAATAGCCAAAGCTGTACCTAAATACAATACATCATTACCATAAATGCTACTAAAAATCATTATATGCCCCATCATGAAACTTAAATACTAAAGGAGTAACGAACTTAAAATATCTAAATTGTCAGTATCTCTTGGTGGTTATTGTTCCTTAATATTTTCTACTTGGCAACCACTTATTTCCCACTTGTGATTGTTGAAGAAAAGGACAACTATTTTCCAACATTACTATACATTACATTACATTTACGGTTGAAAAACAAGCATAACCACTTGTTTCACTCGCTATTTGATATTTGCCTTCGAGTTGCCCCCGAATTCCAACGCCCGGAATTCCAACCTCGCGAAAAGATCACCTGACGGAGCCACGCTCTGATTCACCCTGCGCTAGGTGCCAGTTTTAGGTGCTTTAGTGGTCATTGCGCACAGCTGGGTTGCGACAAGAATATTTATTATATAGAGCGCAATGCTAATTTAGACAGCAATTGTACAACTTGGGAGCCTTCTAGATATAATTGATAGACTGACTAGTCCTTCCTTAACGAAGTAATAGTAAATAAATAAATAAAATGATAAGCAAGGGATTCTCATCACCTATGCGGGTGTTGGTTCATCGTGAGTCACTGCGTACAATAATAACGTCAAAAGTTCAACAGCAACAGAATTCATGGGAATTTATCTATCACCTCGTTCTGTTTCGTGGGGTCCTGAGGGTTAGTCGTCCATTACAGAAATAGTGCTTTTTTAGAATCGCAATTCGAGGATAAAAGGGTGAAAAAAAAGGAAGATTTTTCCTGCAGCATTCCCCATCAAAGTTCCTTGTTAGCCGGTTTGTTACGAGAGGCGTCCTCTCATCGTAAAATAGTCTATTGATTTTTTTCTTTCCACTTTCAAAGTTTATGTTGCATTCTCACTGGAAACAGTTCATTTTCTCGCACACAATACCAAAACAAAACTCTACTCACGAATCGTCGACGAAAACTTCAAAGTTGGGAAATAATTCTCACCGAAACAGAAAAATTTAACGTTAGAACGTTTTTTGAGGTATTTTCAAATCAAAATCAGAAGAAATTCGGAAGAAAGTCATAATTAGAAGAACCAACATGAACACCTTCCCAGAAGTTTGAAACAAACTAGCTTTACAGAAAACATATCAAAATTCACCAGGGAACGATAGAACCTCTAATGAAGACTCACCACTAAAAACCAGTGGTATTTTTCAAATTCATCACTAATCCAGTTCCAGAAGAATTTTTTTGTGATCTCCGACGGCATCCTCGCCAGCCCGAGCAGGCTTTTTTTGTTACAACAATAGCAACTCCGGTTGATCAACTCCTTTCAAACACGGTGGTTTTATCTGATTGACGGTCTTTGACTAATGGGTTTTGGAGTCGGACATCATCTTCTGAGAACTTGTTTGAAGTGGGAGGGTCGTCGAAGCTGACGTGAAGCGAAGGGAGGGAATGAGCTTAGGCGGGAAGGGATAGAAAAAAGAATTGAGAGATTAGGCGAAGGTAGTCATTTTTATCGGATTTGACGGCGACTGTCGATGCGAGTTTACCGTTGATTGGAGAATACAATTTGGAAGATCGAGTTTTAGAGCTAAGCTTGGAATACCAACACACAATGCCATGGACTTCATTTTTCTAATTCGTCAATACGATGAGAATGGAAATTTCTCTTCGATTTCGCAGCTTGTCGGGTATCATTTTTTGGACGCTGAATCGATTAGAACGTGTCTGGGTCACTCAGTTTTCCCCATGCTCTTGCCCTAAGGAATAGTAAACAGCTGTGGACGAATTTGCAGCGTTTTCGTTGGTTATTCCTTGAATAATCAACCTATGTTTCATGCAAAGGTCAACCTCTCCGATTCGGCTAAAAATTTTTTCTGGACGTTTCATGGTGTCTAGATCAAAAAAGGTCCGTCCGCCGTCCGCCGTCCATTGTCCGCGCCGTTTTGGTAGTGAAAATTTTCTAAAAATCTGAAATTAGGGTCTGTTCCCGGCCGGAGAGGTCCTCGAAACTTTTCAGCCCGATCGGACCAAATTTGTGGGGGGGGGGGGGGTCAAAATGTGTTTTTTTGAAAATGGATTTTCGAGGTTTTGGGCGATCTAGGCGAGGGGGTATCATTTTCCACTAAATTTTGGAGCTGAATCCAATGAAATGGGTCCCAGAACGATCGGCACCCACTGGAAGAAGTTATGGGTCAAATTGGGATATACTACCATTTTGAATATGTGTTTTTGAGATTTCTGGAACCTAGGCGTATGGGGTATCATTTTCCGCTAATAATGGACGCTGAATCCAATGAGTGGGGTCCCAGGTCGATTGGCACCAACTGGAAGAAGTTATGGGTCAAATAGGGTATACATTACTCATTTTGAATATGTGTTTATGAGATTTCTGGTACCTGGGCGTGTTGTGGTATCATTTTCCACCAATTTTAGACACTGAATCGATTGGAATGGGTCGGGACCCCCCACCCACTGTCACTCCCCCCCCCCCCCAATTTTCCCATATTGAAGAAATGAGTCTCCATACGCCAGGTCCGACGAAGACCAACCCGTGTGTAAGAATTGCAGCGTTTTTCTAGGCAAGACATCAGCACACTCATATAAATTATTCTATCCTGGTGATACCAGAATGATTATTGATAAATTTATGTCGATACTGATGATGTATCGATTATCAAGCTTGAGCATTCTGTGAAATGAAGGCCTAAGGTCGGAGTTCCCCAAGTGATGAGAACGGTGGAGACAGCACGGGGATGTTTGATATTAAGCGAGAGCGGCTCCCTCCCCTTCGCACAAAGGCAATTTAATAACAACCCCCGTTACCCCTCACAATGTGCCATCGCACTAAGGGATGCCCCTTTTCACTACGAACCCCCTTTCGGTCGAGCGCAAATCAATCACTTCCGTGAATGTTGTCAAGTCTGTATGTTCCGTGGGGGTAACCTTCATTCTCTCACCCCCACAT
>CM033999.1:8388452-8457258 GCA_019603395.1 Cyrtorhinus lividipennis | reverse complement strand
CCCCTTATCCTTCAGTTTTTTTTCTACCGCGGGTTTCGCGAACAACGCCGCCTTGGCGTGGGCCTTTCACGAGCGCCAAGCAGTGGACTCACCCCGCATTGTTCCTACAACACCACTCAACCCCTCCACTTCTGTATCCCGACACCTCCACCCTTTTGTTTCGTCAATCCTCAATGGAGTGGATGCCCTTTTTTGTTTGCTCCATTGATCGTACAATCCCCTCTCCGCCGTTGCACTATAACACCACTGACAATTGTTCTTTCCGAAAAGGTTTTTGAGAGCGAACGAAGTGATATCTAAATTGCATTTGACGTGGAAACGCGAGATGAATGTTGATGTTGATTATATTTCACTTACTCTCACACCTTCTCACACGCTATACTCAATTCCTGTCAGGCCTCCCATTTGTCTTCATCAGCCATAACACGATTTCCCAACAAAATCCTCGTTGGTTCTAAACTAAATCCAATCAGGATTGGTTTTGGTTGGTTATTCCTCGAATGTTATCATTCAAAAATCAATCTCTCCGATTAGGCCCAACATTTTTTTTTTAAATAAGCAAATGTCCGTCCGCAGATTTTGGTAGTAGAAAAATGTCCAAAACTCTGAAATTTTCGTCAGGGAACCGTTTTCGGCTCTAGCTGGTCCTAAACTTTGCACCCCGATCGGACCATATTAGGGAAGTAGGGGTCAAAATGAGTTTTTCGAAAAATAAATTTCCGATTATTTTCGTGTAGGTATTACTTTCGAATAAATTTTGGACGCTGAATCCAATGAGACGGGTCTCGGAACGATTGGTGCCCACTGGAAGAGGATATGGGTACCCATTTCGGAAGTGGGTTTTCGAGATTTCTGATACCTAGGGCGAGTCGGGTATCATATTACACTACATTTTGGACTCTGAATCAATTGGAATGAGTCTCCATGCTCTTGGTACGAGGAATAACCAACCCCTATGGAAGAATTCGTGGCGTTTTTCTTTTTTGTCATTACGTACACATGTTATTAGTGTAATTGTTATGCTTAACGTTTTTGTTTGGTTGATTCTTGAGTGCCTACGCGTATGGGGTATCATTTTCTGCTAACTGTTGGATGCTAAATCAATTGGAATGAGTCCAGGACGTTCCACACTCACTGTTTTTCTTCTACTCATGATTCAAAGAATAATTATGTGGAATTCAGCGTTCTTTAAAGCAGGTTTACCGTGTGGACGACTTGCTCATTATTCGTAAACAATGATTTAAACTATCAACTAAATACAGAAAACGCAGAAGATGTCAGCTGAGTATAAATAGCTCATCAGAGCAATAATTCCGCCAAAAGCCAAAAAGTTCCGTCTGAGAGAAACTTACGTCAGCCGAAGCGGAAATTGAACCCAACTCTGTGATTTCGCGAAATTAATCACCCCGGTTAATTTACCGACTCATTCTACCAACCACAAGGTGTTTCTGTAGCAAAGAGGCGAAACTTCTCTTCAAGCCAACTTGAGAATTACAAGTGACGCTGCTTCAGGTACGTTTTGCTACGATGAGCTCATTCTCGTTATTCGGAGAGAGTAATTAGACGGTGGCGGCCGCTTTGAGGCCTTGCAGGCTCATCAACGGAAGATGGAGAGATCTTCACAAAGAATCCGAGTTATTAAAGGCTTTTCACGATTCCATCAGCTTTTTCTCGCGGCTCGAGGTGGTTGCAGTAAGTTGCAGTATCGCACAAATGAATTCGTAGTTCTCAAAAAAACATGTTACATCAAGGATTTGGCCCCGCATTTTTTTAGAGATAACATCAGTTGTACGCGTTACATTTTCACAAAAATTGTAAATTTTCGAAAAACATCGTGTAAATTTTATCAAAATTCTAACTGTCAAAATGGGTATCTATTCACCTATTTCGAACGTGTGTTTTCGAGATGTCTGGTACCTACGCGTGTGGGGTATCATTTTCCGCTAAATTTCGGACGCTGAATCGATTGGAATGGGTCCGGGACACACCACATCCACTGTTAATTTTCCCCTCGATATTTCCGACAATTTAGGAGTGTGGGGTATCGTTTTCTACTCATTTTTGGACGCTGAATCGATTGGAATGGGTCTCCATGCATCGAGGTCAGAGGAATAACCAACTCCTGTGAAAGGATTTGCAGAGTTTTTCAACAAATATGGTGAAGCAAAGCTGCTGGTGAGGAGTCAACGAAATGTTTGGCCTTTAGTGCTCCAAGTAAAGGCAGTCAATACACTACGTTAGCTACACCATATAGTTCGCGTTGGCGTTTTAGCGTGATTTTTTTTTCTTCACAATGGCTAACCTTTCGCTACATTGGCTATACTTTACCCATGAAAGTGACAGGTCGAGCGTGAAATCGATCCTTCTTGCAGGATTTTATCCGCTGACGAGCTCCTTATGGCCCTCTAGATCGAGGAGGTACATCAATAAGAGTTCTCGCTTCGTTGACTCTTCGTACTTTTTGACTAAAATCAGGCTTTCTTGAGGTAAAGAACCACGTGGTACTTGGTCGGTGAGCAGAGCCTTGTGGCATAGCTTCGAAGACAAGAGGAAGAACGGCCTCGGATAATAATTTGTGATAGTTCGTGTGTTGGTGCCCAGTCAACGCCTTTTCACATGGGTCACGACTCTCGTGATCGCCTCCCTCCCGTGGCCTTCCTTGGTTCGAACTGCCTTGTAAAAGACCTGTTTACCGAAGAGTACCCGAGACCAATGTCATGGTTCGTTACGAAGCTGCCCTCCTCCGCGCTCAGGAAATTCAAATAAATAATATTGGCACCTCGCGGGCGTTCCCGCTCGGATAAATTGCTCTTCCTCGGCTCTCGGCCTCATAACAAACAAGCGATTTACGAGGCGGACTTTTCCCACCACATCAATCCACGTGTTAGATCGAAAATTGACGTGATGTGTCATCCCTAACGAATACTCTGTTCCTAACAAAATAAATCACTGTTGCTTCAAGCAGCTTGCCTTCCAGTGGCTAAATACAGAAATTAAAGAAACAAAATAACCTCGGAATGCAGCTATAAACTATTTCAATCAAGTGAATTCCACAAAGAAAACAACTCGGAAAAGACCACAGATATCTCCACTGCTGCTGCTAAGATCTCAAACTGTAACCAAGATCTGATAGATAATTAGTAATTTTCTTCAACTAATAAGTATTGTCCATTATTCGACATTCATCAAGTCTTCATGTTTTCTGTATACAAAGAAGTACATTAGATGTTGGAGCGCAGGCCGTTTATATTGGACATTCCCCAAACAATAAAGCCCTTTTCGAATTGAATAGTGTTGAAAAGTTGTTTTTACAGGAATATAATCATCTTTGTTTGGCTCAAGTGAAGCGGCTCTTTCCATAAAACCACCTCAAAACTTGAAGTAACGTCATTAAACCCATACCGGCACTTTTTTCCGTCTCATTTCTGACCCCCTAATGACTGAATGATGAACCTTCTTAAAATTCGGCGCTTGTTTTTAATCGCTACTTTTTCTCCTCCTTCTCCTTCTACCTCATTTCTCTTTTGCCTGAGCCAGGTACAAGTGTAAAATTGCATCGCGTGCCAAAGAACGAGTAAGCTCAAAATTGCCCCTTCATTTCTTCTGTTACATTTTTCTTCTTTTCTTTACGCCACATCTGCAAAATCTTAAAAAGTGAAAACCTTATCGATCCCCAACATGAATCTCACTGCTGTTTGTCACGAAGACTGAACAAAAGGAAGTCCTTCGCTCTCGCCGCACTTTAAACCACCAGGGGCCTTGGAATTGCTTAGACTGTCTTTGAAGTACCGAGCATATTTAATATCCATGAAGACAAAATAAAACAAAAATTATGACCGAACCAAAAAAAAAAAATTAAAAAAGGTTCGGAAGTAAAAATTCATGGGTTACAGCCGCTTATGAAATATTACTCGAACATTTTAAAATGAATCTCCAGTTGATATGAGGGACCTGAATTGTCTCCTAATATAGCTTTTTGGGTTGAATATTCTCAAAACGAGATGTCAGTGGTATGTTAGCCAGTGAGCACAAAAGATTCATTTATATCAGAAAATTAGAGATTAAAACTATATCTTAACAATAACCAAAAGCATAAATAAAACGGGAAATGATATGAGATGTCCTTCAGTAAAAAAAAATCTGCATAAATGAATTTCGAACGAGTAAGCACAGCAAAGAATATATATATTCAATTTTAGGCTCACAGGTATATGGACTTACAAACGAAGAAAACCATGGAAAGGGATTTTGTACCATGAAAATCGCCTTTCTGTTCTTAAGATCGTCGAAGAAGTTTCAGGATTTATGCCTTTTCCCTCCCTTCAAAGTTCATTGGAAGGGAATATTGATGCAGACATTACATTTGCATTAGGGGTTTCCCGTCTTTTGTATGCATAATTCATAGACCAAAAAGGGTCGGCCACTGCATGAGGGTAATATTTATTGTTGATTGGAACTTCAGAGTTAGTTTCCGATGGAGATTTTAGCAATTTTGAGCATGTATTGATGGTAGTTGTTCACGCAAATTCATTTTTTGAGAAAATTTTCTATTCAGATCGCGCAATACATGGTCATTCAGCAGCACTGTAGACGTAAAAGGAAGTCGTCTCGACTTAGCATCTCAGATCCTTACCTCCACACTCCACCATAGGGGCCTCGAGCTCGTACCATCAGTTTGTTTTCCCAGTTAATTGCAGGTTTAAGATATTCCCGGCTTGTTATCCCCTCTTTGTCCGCCCAAAGCTGCAATCATCCGGTTTCTTCAGAGCCCAAAGCGGGTTAGAAAAATTTCAAACGGTCCCGAAACCTTCCAACTCCCATCAAAATGATTGGGCGAAAACCCGGCTCCATCTGTATCTATCAGAGTAAACAACGCAAATCATCACGAGCCGGTCGTTAAAGTCAACAACCCAGATTGCCAGCCTTGGCGCTTGTTTGAACATTTTTTAGTAAACGGCCGTTTCTCTCGTTCTATCATGAATTCGAAGATTCTCGCTCGTCTTCTTCCGTAATCTTAATTTTTGATAGACAAAAAAGTGTGTAGGTAATAAATTTTAGCCCCCCCCCTCCCTTACCCCAATGAATACTTCAGCAAAACAACAAAAGTAATCAAAATTTACAGCAGAAACGTGAAGAGAACTCCGTCGTCTAAGCGGAGTTTTAAACGATCAAGTAAATTCTGTCAAAAGTCAGTTCTTTCAAACAATAGTGAGTTCTGTTCGTCACAACACAATGACGCATTACGTGATCGATTCGAACTTCAAGTTGGAAACACTTCAACAGGATTCTTCCATTGCGACGTGGAGTTCAGCCGGAGAAAGTCAGGGGTCCTTGTGGGACCTCAAGCCTTGTCAGTCACAAGTTTTTGTTCCACCCGCCCCCATCGTACCTGATTTGACAGGTTAATCGGTCCCAGAGCATCTCAGGGTAAAATCCAAGGCCTAGACTTCCCGAGAAGATTCGAAGGGGTTCGCTCCAAGCGGATTATGTTTCGTGGATTCGTCTCTTTCCTTCCCCTATTTGAGGTTTTTTTTTTCTTTTCATCCAGACCGCATAGAAACCGTCGAAAATCCCTCGCATCTAAACCCGTTCTGATATGAAAGCAACGTAATACCGCAATGTGGTCTATTATACGTCTCGGGATCACAAAAACCTCAGCAGTGAATCCGATCTAGTATGAAGGTGTCGTTTTTTGTGTTAATCGTCGCTTGTCCTACTAGAAATTAGTAGTATCAGTTACCCAGCAGCACTACAGATCATTTCTGAGGTTTTGTCAGTCACTCGTCGTGGGTAAGCAAATATACTACTTGTCAACTCAAATTATTAAGCTGAAAAAAAAACAAGCAGACAAAAAAATTATTAGAAATATAATCGCCGGGGTTGGCGACATTTTAGTTGGAATGTGATATTATACTCTTGTAACACTATCACGAGAAAACCCCTTCTCTCTCTTTGTTCATAAAAGATTAAGAAGTTCAAATACTTGATTGAACGCTGATCGCTGAAGGCAATCGAAGCCTGATTTGTCCCAGTATACAGTAATGATGTACCTGATGTGTCGTCAACCTGAAAGAGTGGAGCAGTCAAAGGATGAAATAACTGAATAATTAAATGAACTCCTTTCAAGTAGGTTGGTATTTCGCGTTAAAGCGATACATTCCAAGTATGGAGCATGGATCGGCTGTTTTAGACCAGATGGCGGACGCTATTTTGGGTTTTGAATCCACACACATTGAAGAGTAAAAATTGTACCCAAAAGTTCTGTTCGAATTTTTCTAGTTTCCCAAAAAAAGAAAATTGCGAGGAAAACTGAATATTATAGTAGAAAAACTACGTTGAGCGAGAGCTGGTTTTTAACGACTAGACCAAAGAGCTGGAGTGCCGAGGTGGTTTGAGGAAAGTTATCTGGGGAATCTATTGAACACTTTTTCTCAGCCTTTTCGTGCCAAAACGTGATTGACATTTTAACTCAAAACGCTCCTTTTTCAATCTGAGACCCCTTTTCTGGTCTTTTCAACGAAACCCCGCCCAAACGACCAGAAGAGGCTGGTCTGAAAGAAAATCTACCTAGAGTTTCACCTTTCACGTGTGACAAGAAATATTGATGAATGACGAAGTTTTTACGACAGAAAGAATTGGGTAGTCAAAGGCTTAAGAGTGGCTCTTGGAGATTGAGAAACGTGTTATGGAGAGATGACAGGTACTAAGTATGAGACAGGACCTTCACACTGATAAGGAGATAGCAGAGTCAGCAAAAAAAATTAGTGCGAGGTCCTCAGTCAACTAACATCTTGGGCTGACCGTATCTGGGCTGATAAGCGCTCGAGCGCTTAGGTAAACTAGATTGTATCAGCCATACAGGGGTGAACTTCTTTTACACATGGTAAATGGTTTCCTCTTTCACTAACACTACAGAGATGCTTCAGCCAGCTGCACCACCTCAAACTACAGCGACAGCATAATCAGACCCAATGGAAACGTTAAAAAGCGTGAACATGCACGTTGACGTCAAATCGACCATTGAAATCGATTATTTCGCCTCCAAATCGTTTTCGAACCATCGGATGATGGCCGAGCTCGGTTCAGCTCCAATAAAATTGTTAACGAGGCGGCAAAAGACCAAAGGGATCCGCCGGCTTGGAGCTGGAAGATCCTAAAATTGTGTCAGGGCGGGAGGGTAAATGAGGAGCTGGAACCGGTTACTGGAGTGTCTGGAGGCCCTTCCCTTGTTAAGAAGACGGACGCCCAAATAATAAGTTGCCAGAGTTCTGGGAGATCACGGCTATCCCCAAGATGAGAACATCCTGGTATTATTCAAGACCTGCGGTGCATCAACGGACGAATCTGCACAAAACCGCCTCTAAGATGCATTCAAGTGGTTTGCTTTCCATCCTTCTGTCGTACTCACTCTTCATTCACACTTGTGACATTTTATTACAATCCACATGTATAAATAAGTATGAGTTGAAGTAAAAACATGAATAAGAACGGTTGTATCTCCACATGCAGTGCTCTGATTGGTAGCCAATGCCACCACAGCCGACCCGCAAAAGATTGGCATAAGCATAAGCAGTTGGCTGGGTGCTAGCCGACCCTCAGGGGGTTGGCCACGGTATAAGCATTTGGCTGAGCCTTAACCAACCCTTAGAGGGTTGGCCAAACTAATCCTGTTGGCTGGGCCCAAGCCTACCCGTGCTAATCAACTAAAAACCCAATAACCAACCGAGGTTCGAAAACGCGGTCCTCAATCAATTAATTATAAAGGTAAACTTCATTTCAAATGACGTATGGATTTTATTGTAGAATGTCGACATAGAGAGACCAAATAATTGATATTATTATGAATCTATATATCTATCTGAGACCGTTTGTACAACGACTTCACACACCTCCACTATGGTTTGAAAACTGATGATACGGTATTTCTTGTATCTCCCTCGCGTTCGATTATCGTGCTCGCAGAACAAACACCGCCCTCTTGATTACCTAGGGATGCAACCACCCTCGTGTTGACTTAAGGACGTCAGGAAAACCTAACTCACCCAGCATGAAAGGCCCTACCCCCTCGGTTTTTTTTTCTTCTCATCCCCGTAAGAATTTTTTTTTTTTTTTTTCGCCGCATCCTCTGAACAGCCCTTTTTCCATCTTGCTCCTCGAGGGAGCCTCCCCAGACATTTATCAGCACTGATGTTTCACAGATGAAGGCAGATTCTCCGTTTACAGGGAAAGATAAGGAAACGCGGCCTCATACGTACTCGAACCACAAATTTGTTTAAGTCTTCATCTTATGAACCACTTTTTCAAGAGGAAAGCCAGTGAACGTTCAAGAAAAAGAATTTAAGAAGAAATCCTCCAATGAATTGATACCAACTGGATGAATTCCCGCGCAATAATCCAAGGTTAGTAATTATCTGGATTTTTTAAGTTATTAGATTTGAATACTTGAAGAAAAACAACCAGCTCAATTATTCTGATTTATCTACAGCTCGGTCCAGAGACAGCCAGAAAGGCGTCCAGCGTGGTCGAAGAGATGCAGAGCTTGTGGACAGACTTCCTTCCCTTCCTCCATCTATTTGTAAACAATCTACTCTAACCCTCACCCCTCACCCCCTTACCAAGACTCAGCACGGAATCGAGTAAATATTATCACAACCCAATCTTTCAATGTCAGCCCCGAAGTGAAATTTATTGCTCGGAAAATATTTGGTTTCGAGCCGTTTTTTCTCCGCTTTCAGGCTTGAAGTCCATCGAGGGAAGCAATAACAATAACTTTCTCGATAAAGAGTACAGTTACCGAGCGGAAACTGGCACTTGTGAAGTTCAATAATAAACAACGGAGTTAAACTGCGTTTCGAGGAATATATTACACCTATTAATTTCTCTCCAAACGACGCACTTTCGAATAAACAAAAACCGTTTGGTTCGAATTCATTATGGCATGATCATTTGGATCCGTAGACATCTGGAGTCTGTTCATTTCGCCCTATCGAGTACCTGAATATTCGATCCTACTAATGCTACTAAGGTTCTCTTGCAAAGGCCCGTATTGAAGCAATGGGGGACACAATTTCGAAATGAACGAATGCGTGTGGCATGAAGCATGTTAAAGAGTAGGTACATCATCCTACGTCACTGTTCACTAAAACAACCTTCCTGACGAGTGCAAATGACTTAAAGTGATCACATTCGGCCTACACAAGAGCGGCATTACAGTGGCAATGATGCGAGAGAGTTCATCCGGGGAGAAGAATGGACTGCCAGGGCGTGAAAGGCGTTGATTAAGAGACTGGTGGGGCCTACAAATGATTTTTGGTCGAGTGGGTTGACATTGGGAGATGGAACAATGAAAGTGACTCAACGCGGTTTCTCTCCCCCAGAGGGCTCTGTTCATATTGATCGGGGTTTCGCTGTGCCGTCTGCGAGCCAGATGCCTTTTTATCAGGCGTTTTGAAAAGTATTTTCGGCGAGAAAGAGTGAATATGAGCGGGCTTTAAGAGCATAATCTTTTTCCGCGTTGCCGCCAAAAAAAGAGTAAAACGATTGCAAGCTAAAAGAGAATTTGTCCGTTTACGGAAAACGTCCATAACAAAGAACTTCATAAAAAATCTAGAATCGCAAGTCGGTTCAGTTTTCATTTTTTGTGTAGGATGTCTGTTGGAGAATACATTTTCAAACATTTGAATAAGAATCGAACGATCACAGATAACCTGGGCAGTTGCAGGGCTGCCAGCATGAAACAGAGAATCGGTGCTTGGTTCTATTCTGATTCAAATCGACACCTCTTCAACCTACGCGAGTTTCACAAGGGAGCACCCACTTTCGACCAACAGACCCTGTACTTCAAGGACTCCTTTCCTCCATGAGCTATTGAGACGTCCTCAAGAAGCGGAAGCCTCCTTCGAGCCCCCCCAAAGTCCCTTTTTACCCAAACATCTGTCTAAGGAAGAGTGATTAATAGCCTCGCCAACTAACCCTACCCCCTCCACCAAGACCATATCTCCCTCGCCATGTCCCGTCCATCAGGCCACAGGGGACTTGAGGTACTGCCATCTATTTTACTGCGTCATTAATTTCTCTGTCGTAACTTTTCCACCGGTTCAACGCTCGTCCCATTCCTTACCACTGCGGGAGAGCTACTTCTTCTTGGCCTTCCCTCGATAAAACATCCTTTTTTTCTCTTCTATCGTTTAATAACACACACAAAAGAGCTTTGTCTGTTTTTTCCTACAGTTTCAACCTTTTATTCCTGGTGGCGAAATTCGATTTTTATCATTTTAATAACTGATTGCAGAAGAAAACTACAATCTGAAAGCCAATACCCCCATAAAGATTCATCTAAGCAATGAAAGTCTTCGTAGAAGCTAGGTCATTGTTACTAAATGAATGAAACGAAGCTTCTCGAACATATCATCCCTTTTAATCAAGAATAAGACACAGATATAATGAAAAAATTAATCCATCACTTCTACAATAAGATTGCGTCTGTCTGTCATTGATGCCTGATGATTCCCGAACATCTAAATCGAACGATTTTTGGTTGATTATTCCTTGAATAATCAACGTATGTGATAATGTCAGAGGTCTACCTCTCCTATTTTCCCCAAAATTTGACAGTATACATTTCATGATGTCTAGATCAAAAACGCTGCTAATTATTCTACAATGGTTGATTGTTCTTTAGAGCAAGAATATGGGGAACACGGCAAGTATGGAGTGTCCCGGACTCATTCTAACACACACAACCCTTTAACACATAGCCATCTCCGGAGGGCGCCAATCGACCTAAATCTCAGTCTGAATAATTATTATTCAAGGAGTATGAGAACATGGAAGAACAGAGAATGTAACCAGTGAAATAGATTTAATCAGAGTAACAAAAATTAGTTTCATTGTTCAAATGATAAATCCCTAACGACACCCCTAGAAAAATAGTTTTTTTCTATGAAGAAAAGATTAGAACGAGGCTTTCTCGTGTCAACACTCAACACTAACACGAAACCGAAATTTCGATGGGTATTTTTTTTAGTTAGTCAACTCGAGGCGAGTTTGCTACAAGTTAACCTCCTGGCTCAGGTATCGTGAGGTTTTCGGTCTTCTCATTACTATTCACCACCTGGCGGGCTCGGATGAGACCTGCGTTCTAGTCGACATTTGAACCCAAGTATGGGGTCTACTGACGCAAATTAAATCTGTCAAACCTCTTGATTGGAAGTTTTTTATTCTTCGTTAGAATTTCAAGACGAGTCAGCTCTCTCATTTCATCAGCTACACGCACAGGTTCAATTGGGAAGACGATGAACCGCTCGACTGAAGCGTGAAACTTCCGAATATGGTTAGATAGACACCAAATAATTTCGACGGAGACGACGGTTGTGAGGTATTTCGATATAAACCACGATAAAATGTAGATAAAAATTCCCAATTTTCCGGTCATCTCAATATTTACTGGGGATATCTCATATTTTCCGCCCAGCTGGCCCGGCCATTGGATTCCCCGGTTGACTTGGCGTAACAACATACTTTCGTGAATTTTCGGTTCGTTAAGCCTCTCGTGATTTTCTCACATATTGGAAAGCTGAGGGGTATACACCCATCCCATATACCTGCGAAAAATCTCAATTTGAAATTGTATCCACATGAACATTCACTTTTTTAAAATTAAAACACGCTGCAAATGAGTCCACAATAGGTAATTATTTCTTGGAGAAAAATTATGGGGGTAATAGTAAGTGTGGGGTGTCCAATAGGTAAGTAGGTGCCGCTTTAGACCCGTACCCACCCCCGGTAGGCGCCAATCAGTCCAGAATCAATCCATTCAGAATTCGAAATTTGGTGGAAAATGATACCCTACATGCACGTCTCCAAAACTCGAGTTTCGAAAAACACATTTTTACCCATACCCTCCCCAAATTTGGTCCGATCGGGCTAAAAAATGTTGAGGACCAACTAAAGCCATAGAGGGATCCCAAAATTTTTAGAAAATCTACTACCAAAAAAACGACATCATGAATCGTAAAACAAAAATAAAAAAGGAATAATAAAATTCAAGGAATATTACACCAAAAATAAAATGTGTGATGACTATTCGCATTTATTACCACGATTTTCTATATCCTCCGACAAACGGAAATGGAACAAACGTCGTCAATCTCAATTTGAGATGAGATCTTCCGACGAAATACTCTCATACACTTCTTTTATATTCTTTCCGTAGAACACTGGAGATTGGACTCGGGGAAAACTATAACCATATCCCACCACAGAACAAGAGATTAGGTTATGCGGGAGCCCTCCCACGTGGAGAAAAAAGCCTTTTCAACGTGAAGAGGTAAAACGATATGAAAGAGATTGGATAGAAGATTCTCATTGTGTCTTTTTCCTTCACGTGAAACCGGAGAATCCTTCCTGCGAGAGTTATCATGGGCCTCACGTGTGTCGTCCCATGCTGTGCAGAACAACTTATTTCAAACACGTACTTAGTTGCTCCAAGCCTCGAAGGAAGAAAAAGCCACGTTTTCGTTGTTTATTCAATAAGACGATTCAACGTTTTCTTTTTCAAATTATGCACGCGTTTCTTTTCCGGACGCACTTCTTCAAGTTTCAAGTCCGCCGAGTTTTTTCTCGTTAGAGCCTAACCGGGTCGTGAAAAGAAAGAATACTTCACTAAGAGGAGATTAAACCGAGCAGTGGGTCTTAATAGGTTCCGACGTTTGCAATTCCAATTGATTGATTGTCTGAGGCACCACTCGTACAGACAGACGTACACTTAACACGAAACCGTTCAAATGCAGAGACAAGGCGTTTGATGTGAAGAGGAAATGGGAATCGATGAAGCAGCAGAGCATTAAAAGGGGCCTGGAATCGCAGGAAACGATAGAAACTTTCATTTTGTATTCGCTGACGGTCGATGAAACGTATAATGTTAAACTCCTTCTGAATTCCAATTGACCCTTCAGTACGACACATTTCTACACGAGCTTTGATTAATAGCGAATCTCTGGTTTGAGTGCGCTTCACGTTCCATCTAAGATGCGGAGAAGCGTGTCCTGCGTAGTTTGTCTTCATTTTATAATTGCTCGTGCACTAGTCTCGCTGAAGTAGCAACCCTTGTAAAAGTTGCTTAAGTCAAAAAATTTGCAAGTTGCAAAGCGCCACCAGGACGGAGATGTTTCGGCGATCAAACCTTTGCCCAGAATCTTCTTTTCAATGGTATTGTACGTTTTGATTTTTGAAGGGAGGTTTTGGCGAAGTCTAACCTGTGAACTTATGCCATTTTTAAGCTCTGGAATAATCAAGAAAAGTTTGCATTTTAGGGAGGTAGGAAATTTGATGCTTTTAAAACATCAATAACACTTGGTTTGAAGTAATCTCCATCGTCGAAGCGTGGAAGACTCGAATTGCAGCCGATAGACGATACGAAACCAAGGTATGCGAAGTATACTAAACTACTCTTACAGCTGTAGGATAGAAGGCACATTTATTTAAGGGGCAGATGGGAGCGATAGTGTGCGTTGCAGGAGGCAGAACAATACCCTTGCCGACAGCGGAACCAGACCCAGAGCCACGACTGGCTATGTCGCGAGGATACAATGGGCATACTCTTGCAAATAGTTCACGGGAACAAGAGCCCAACGTAGGGCTGAACGGACAAAACCACTCGCAGTGAGATTCCACTTGTGCGATCGTTAGTACAAAATCAATCCTGCCATTCCCTCGCGATGGGCGTTCTCCCTAAGATACATTGCGTGGAACAGTAAGATCGCTCCGAACAAGTGCCGAAAGGTCGAAACGAAATGGATGAAGTGCCAGTCTGCACCCCATCTCGGCGTCCTCAGGCTAAGTCCAGGCCAACTAATGGGATTGAAGGCCCGAAAGGCACAGCCGGAGCTCGCGTGATCCACTGCCAACAGGAATGCGAAGGCCCATAAAACACAGCGCCTTGCCTCGTCTCACCGCGATGAGAAGCCTCGCAGCGCCTTTTCAAAACAAGCGGATTGAAATCCATTAGCAGTCAGCGGCTCGTTTTGTTCTTTCTCCGCCAGAATACCGTTCTCGCCTTTCCGAAACCATTACACGCGACCGACTCATCACTAGAATGGATTCTATTCATATTAGAGGCTAATTAATTCATTTTATTTCATTATTCTCATTGGGGTAATATACCTATGTATTCGTATCTGCCATTGAATTTGTTTTCTGTTCATCCCAAACTTCTACTTTTATGTTTTAAAAAGTGCGTTGACCCTAAACCAGGGCCAAAAAAGGTCTTTATAATGTTTCAAAAAATTGCAAGTATGGCCCAATATACCCCTCTCAGGTCTCAGTTGTGCCCAGATCAAGACGATGTGCCACAGAACCTGCCTCCAGAATTAAAAACAGGTTTCAACGGATGGATTATTGAGTGGTGTGCCGAATCGGGGAGTAGACGTTGAGCCAAATCTGAATGGAAATGATCATTTATATCGGACGGCTATTCTTAAGCAGCTATTTCCACATGAGGCGTTGAAAGTGGATCAGTCTGGTTCGTAATTCAATAACCAACATGCTGGCGAGTCCACAAGTGGGATATTACGGGGGAACGAATTTTACGACGCGCCTGGAAGAAGTGAAACGGATCTCTGGCATCAGCGTCTGGAAGGCTCAAGAACCAACCGTCAGGCAGGAGAGGGCATGGGGAGGCGATTGTTAACAAAGATTTACATCCCGACGAGGGGGCCGGACGTGTTTATGGCTCGGTTCAGGCTCGAGAGTTGTTCTGGTAATCATGTTCCGGCTGATTGTCTGGGGGCAGCACAAAACTCGCTGGGGTCTAGGGAGAGCAGGGGAGGCGCAGCCGGTTTTCTGGTGGTGGATGAGGTGTTGGACCGAGAGTAAACACACAAGGCGACGGGCCTCCCCTGCCCGTCATACGATACTCACTCAACAAAGGAGCGGTTCTGGGTATGAACCTGTTTTGAATGAGGATGGAACAAGCTAAATGATCCTTTCACCTAGAATAATCCTCCATCTCTTATACAACAGACCTTCCTACTCCCAACAACATTAGAAATACGTGAGTGAACCAAAACCATCACCATTCCCTGGACCACTTCCTCAATGGTTTGGAATTGGTGTCGCAGTTGCTGTTTCTCAGGGTATTTCCAACAATCAAGGAAAAAATTGAGAAATGTCTCAAAAATGTCCAAAATTCGATAATCACCACTGGCGCAGAATTGATAGGTAACGTAACGGAGGCGAAGCTCGCCGATACACTGCTAAGAAATATGCCGAGCACACACGATGGATGACGAGACACCCAATAAATCACCGTATTCGTTATAGGGGTCTTCCGAGGAAAACAAATTAACCGAGCACCGGCCGAGCTTTAGTGAGATTATCTCTCGTGGTTTTCTACCAGCTCCGTTTCTGCGGCCTGTGTTACTTCATCCAATTGAACCCACCTGAGGTCCAACGTGATATACGCGGCTGAGATGGAAAAATATTCCCTAGGCTCTTTCATTATATCAGACCGAGATGTGCGTACACCGACGGAGAGTGGTTTTTCGCTGTATGAAAATTTGCAAGAGAACCCCATAAATGGAACTGTAAAGAATCGCAGTTCCAAACATCGTTCTTATTTGTTTTCTCCCTTCAGTCGATGAGATTGCAATGGTGTATTACTCTAATAAGAGAACCAAAAGAATTAATTGACTAATCCAAACACTAACAAGTTGCATCATACATTTTTTATTTTTATTCATTTTTTTTTTTTTTTACCGAATAATAAAGCCCGTCTGTAGGCAGTGCCTGAATTGACGGGCCTGAGTTGTTCTCCGATAAATTAAAAAATACAAAATGAGAAAATTAATTAATTTAAATGACGATTTAGGGTGAAATTTGACCATTTACATTCAATTGTACATTCAAATTGGAGATACGGGCAACTGGCAACACTCTGACGAATGTCTGGGTAATAATAACTTCAATTAAATGACAAATTGTCTACATTTAAAATCCATTCATTATGTAAAACATCACAATGAGAACACGCCTTACGCGAATGAATGACGTGCCATAGTACAGCTTTTCTCAACAGTAACACACAGTGACAGTGAGTTGCCTTCCTTATTATGATTCATTCTCTCTCTACAACGTAGGAGTTATGAGAAACTCGTTCAAGAGATAATGGTTGATTATAAATTCCCTTCCTCAAGCCCATTATGGTCGGGTTACGTTTCATTATTCATTTTTCACAACACGATGTATAAGGGTGTTTTGCAGATCACTTCCCATTGTCGTCGCTCGTAAAATATTGCTTCGTTGTGTTACTTTGTGGCATCTTGAGAGCACATGAGTTAGTCCCTATTGTTTAGCCGAAAATTGACTTGGACTCGAGAGATACAGAGGCGTACCTAAAAGACAGAGTTGAATATATTTCATAACGAGATTTATTGAAAACATTCTGAGCTGAGCAAGCACATTATTAGTATTATGTACTTGGATCTTTATAAGAATGATGAAGTCAGATCCTGCATTTGTCCAGCATTTTTAATAATTTCGGGATTGGGCGTTAAATCCTAATCAGAAAGTACCTAAAAGTATGAACAAATCTTACTAATAAATGGAGGTTATAAATAAGTAAAGAAGAGCGCACATTGCATGCACGGTGAATGAAGACGAAATACGGAAACTCTTATAATTTTAATCAAAACTCTAACCAAAACAACACAAAAACAGTAGGGTTTTTTTAACATTGCATACGACTAATATTTTTTGGTATTATTAGGCACATTTTGTTGGGCGACGCCCAACCAGGCGACCTTTTGACATTCAACGGTACACCTCGTTACCGCAAATGTTAATAAATTCTCTTATGCGCCTTTCACCAACCACAGGCCACGAGTGTTTCTACTCGCGAATGTCAATACAAGTCGTCATTCAACTTCAGTCAAGCCCCTTAGGAACGAGTCAGGCAATAGTCAACGCTGTTTCTCCACACTATCCGCCACATAGCTGTCTTGTTACAAACTCACCAACACAATGAACGGAAGCGACTTGTTAATGTTTCTTAACGGACCCTAATCCAAATAATGTTCCAGGGAAAATGCAATTTTCTTCTACTTCCTTGCGTTTTTGATAAAGGTGAAATGTTAATATTTCTGCCGTTGACTTTGTTTTACGCAAATATCTTATAATAACAGAAGATCTGACAGAAAACGTTTCCACTTGTTGAAGAAGATGAAATACAGAGTCGAATATTGCAGAATAACTTATTCCTACGGCGACAATAGATTTGATAAATTTGTTCAACATTAGCGGAAACTGCAGACACGTAAATCGGAAGGTTCGTCAATATTCCAATAAAGTCAATAACTGGAAATACTACACACCTTTACATATCGAGTCCTAAGCACGAGCTTTATATTGGCTAATCCAATGCCCGTCCCACGATAAACATTTTTTTCAAAGTTTCCGATTACGCAATAATCGGCTCCAAGATTTCCGCTTTAATTGACAGCTCCACCGATAGGCGACGGCTATCTGCCGTTGTATTTTATTATAAGCTAACTCGTTCCAAAACCTTGTTCCTCCGACGGGATACAGTATATCGTATTTACATTATTAAACGCTGAGGTTTGTTATTTACATATTTTTTTTCCTAGCCATCTTCCTTTTGTTTCTTGCTCCGAGGGGAAGAACTGACACAACAACCTGTCAACGTGAAGACATGCTTTCTACCTCAGGGGGTTTAACGTAGTTGATTTGAATTTTATTAAAAATCGTCCCATGTAATCAATGCCTTTAAATCGGAGAACGAGTTATGTGAAACGACCCTTCGCAGTCATCAACGATGTTGGAAATACATAAATGACGTCAGGAATTACAAGCCAGGATCTTGTCGTCCATGAATTATTGGCCACAAATTTCCAAACCAATGATGGATTGGACAAGGATATGGCTATAAAATTGTCAGTACTGCTAAGTAAATTTCCATCGAATTATACTCGGCAACCGAGCATATTGAAATGAAGCGCATTTATTATGAATAGGTAACAAGACCCCTTCAAGACCTGAAATGCGGAGTTGTTTTTTAACTTTGGAACTATTCCAAAATTTTATTACTATTGTTCATTCTGACAAAGCCTGATTGCAAATGACTTCATTAGCGTACAATCCCGTCACGTAATCCACGCCTCGCCCAAAAAAGATTCTCGAACGGAACGGATGGATTTATTGGTTTTCGTAATTTAAACTGAAAACGTGCCAAGAGGCTTTATTGAGGGTATCCATTCAACAATGAGCCTTTAGAATACAAACAACCCTAATTTGTAAGACAGCAACAACATGGCGTTGTATTTTTTAATATAAACGCTTCGCCGCTTCACAAATCACGTATGATAACAGCCATGATTTTACAAACGAATAGACTCATCACGAAGTTCTGTGGTCTACGATGGTTAACTGCCAGTAGGTAATAATTTTAAGGTAAAACAAGGAATGAAAAATACGAAAGATTGATTATCGTGTTACTAACTGAAGAATTTTCAGTAACACGATTGCGATTTTACTATGGTTTTTTTTTTTTTCAACAAAATCAATAATACTGATCCCCCCAATTTCGTTAATCTTAAAAACACCCTGATCGCGAGACACGCAATCTTCCCTGGAATGGAACGATTCTATTCAAGAATATTTCCATCTCTAGAGCCCATTTTAAGAAGGATTTGAGTCGCTAGGACTCAAAACGTAGGTGTTACTAACTAAAGAATTTTCAGTAACACGATTGCGATTTTACTATGGTTTTTTTTTCGACAAAATCAATAATACTGATCCCCCCAATTTCGTTAATCTTAAAAACACCCTGATCGCGAGACACGCAATCTTCCCTGGAATGGAACGATTCTATTCAAGAATATTTCCTTCTCTAGAGCCCATTTTAAGAAGGATTTGAGTCGCTAGGACTCAAAACGTAGGTACCTACTTACGTATATCATCTCTCTACATGATTTAACCCATCGTACAGGGTGGCCGTTTTTATGGAGTTGGTAAAAAAGAAAACCCTGGAAACCCAAAAAAATACGTCTCAACGGGACTCAACGACCATAAACAAGAAGAAGATCTGAATCTATAAAACTGCGGTTGTTGGAACAGCCCGACGTTACCCACCAGGGGTCCGATTTCGTGGATGTAGCGCGTATCTCATTGGCAAGGACGAAATGAGACGAAAAACTTGTTAGAAGTAACGAACACGGTTCTGTGTTTTTAGTCAGGTCTTTACCGTGGACTTCACACTAAATCTTCCACGAAGGCGCAGCAGGGGGATCGAAAACTTTATCTCGATGGCCGCAACCGTATTTTAATAGGACCCCATGACTACCTCACCTGGAAAGACGTGTCCACCTTTTGGAGTTATCGCCCGTGTTTTCTGAGTACGGCCGACGGTCTCTTCGGGGAACTCTAATGAAGTCTCATGTCCTCCTGGCGCTAATGAGGGGGTCTTTTGTTTTGAATTGGGTCCCTTACTGGGAGGAATCGTGGATTTCTGAGCCTTGGTAGGTCTGTCGAAGAGCCGGCACAAGACCATGAATATTCAAGAGTGAAACAGTATTATAGCCCGACAGTAAGGACGACGGGAATTTCACTTGGGTTAGCGCTACCTGAAGACCAATAATCGAAAACCTTTGTCTTCGACCTAACGGAGCATCCTTCCTTGGCTGACTGAGTTTCTGTTAATATTCAAAATGAAGGTTCGCTAATTTTCACGGGATTCTATGGAGTACAGTACAACCTACCAATATCAACTCGAGTTTGTTGTCATGACTACAAAGAAGGATTGTAAGTTTCAGTCTATTCGCGGCTGTTCCTCGACCAACTCCGCTATGTTCAACCCTCAACCAGTGCAGCCCAGTCACTGCGAGCTTCTAAGAAACTTGACAACCACCTGCCTCCGCAACCCTCACAGCCTTTCACATAGAAATGAGATCCATTAGGCGAATGAATATTCAACGAATTCTAAAGATTTGCAAGAGTGACAGCCAGAACCGAAGAAATTCAGCTCTCGAAAGAAAGAGCCGATTGAAAAAGTTACCTGATTAATGAAACCAACTTCAACCTTTTCTCAACGCTCAAACTGAAGCTGGATTAGTCCTACCTATAGACAGATAAAATCTAACTAGCGAGTTTTAAAACACTGGTTTCAAGATGAGGTTTAATTAAGGAAAACTCGTTTCGATAGTCTTCGGATGAAGCGACTAGCATTATCATTTTTTCAAATACCACGATGGCGGTAGGTAAATAAGCTACCCAGCACCGAATTCTCGAGGATAGGACTAGAATTTCGAAGTGGTAAAGTGGCTGATAATCGCCCGTAATTACGTGGATGGTTATCGTCATAATGCAACGGATGACGCTAATTCGTACGTGGGAAAACTGCCAGTGGGATTATGGCTCAATTAGGAATAGAACGCGTTAACCACATTCAAAGCCGTCAAAATGACAAATTTCAAAACAATATCACAAAAGAATATTTAAAAATTTTACATTTATTTTCAAATAGTCTCTAATTGCTTATTGACACAATATGAATAAGACTCGCGTTCAAATTTTCAATAATTAACATTTTGCAAAAAAAATTGTGTTTGAATCATGATAATAAGAGCCCCTCTCTCTCTGTCCCGGTATCCTTGTCCTCCCATGCGCGACGTGTCAGCGGCTGGTTAGCTGATGATGCTCTTCCTGATTGAATACTAATCGCGCGTTTCCCGTCGTTTGCAAGCGAAACTCGATTCCACCTATTACAAATCAACGGTCCATCACCTCTAATAGCCGGATCCACAGAGTTGGAGGTAGGAAGAGACTTGTTTTGTAAACTTAATGGACGAGAAAACTCCATGTTTGCTAACAGAACGATTGTAGATTCGTAACATAATTAAATAACACATTTTGTGCATTTCTTTTCATACCTCATGAGAACCATAACGAGGAAATGACACCACATACCTGAAACAAAAAACACAAAAAAATTATGAACACGTATTGACGACGGGAGAGCTACTTTTTAAATTATCGAATAGCGCGAATTGCGAAGGTAGCGGATTGTTAAAGTGTATCAAGAGACAGCTATAGGGAGTTTAGAGCTCCTTCGGGTGTAGTAAAACCAGCGGTAAACAGAGAGAATTGACTGAAATTTACTACTTCAACCGCTTCCAGACCGTCCCAGTGAGAAAGGCACCACGATGCGTTAAGCAAGACATTGTGAAGGTGCCGTGTTGAAAATGATTCAAGCAATCTAGAATAACTTATACCACCAATAACGACCATCCGAAAAAAAGGAGGCTATTGAACTTACAGGCCGAATTGTACCTCCCCCTATAATCCGTCGACGATTAATAATTACGTGGTGAATGACATCTGAGCTTCTCCAAAATAACCACGTCCTGAACGCAGTGTTTAGAGTCTCTAGTCAGGCGCACAAATGTGTATTTTTCGGAAAATCATTGAAACCTAAAATACAGCATTCTTTCCCGAATTCAGAACTCCGACTGGGAAAACATGATGATTCCTTATCTAGGCGCGCCCCTCTAAACCGGGTCATATTTTCAAACAGCTAGCAATTCTTGTAGATGCAGCATTTTATGCGTGGTAATTGCTCCGTTAGCCAAGCTAAAAATGCATTAAAAAAAGCAAATTCCTTCGGAGCAGATATAACTTTGGTTTTACAAGCAATCAGGATAATATTATTGACAGCGCGCAGATTCTAGACGAATAATTTTGAAGTGAATCACTCAAGTTTCTAATTCTACAGACTTCCTGGAGCATTGAACGACCACGAGTATCCTAGTGCCTCACGTCACAACTCAAGACATGGGGGGTAGACAAGACGATCATGGCTCTCGCGCCTTCGTTAGAACAGACAGGAGTATAACAAATGCTTCGAACGACGGTCTTAGTTACTAAGATTCACACAGGAGGCTCCACGGGCTCCAACCTGGTAACGAGTGAGCTACGATAGGCCTCTTTCTTTTTGAGGCCTCTTCAAATTAATCACGTCGTCTTTCCAGCGGAAACCAATAAGACGAGCCCACTTTCAAGTCTCAAGAAATAATATCCTTCGCACGTGGTGAGCTGTTAGGGGTCGTTATTCAAACGGTGAAACGGGCCGGGATAAATTTACAGGAAGCGAAAAGGGTGTGAAATACTGTTAATTTACATTCCCTCGCGTAGAACCATGATTTTCGCGCGCTCGAGGATAATGCGAAGTGAAAGGTCTTGTTCGCTGGGAAACTTAAGAACCAACAAGTATTACGTGGTGCCACCAAGCAGATAGATGACTACGGCTCTCCACATTTCCAAAGCCCTATCTGGCGATCTGCAGTGCAAACAATATTTGGACAGGGTTTGGTGGACTCAATATTTAAGTGGATAAAGTAATATGCCGGCCGCTTCTAGACTCAATTCGCAATGTGCTCTGGCTAGTTGAAATGTGCTCTCAGCGTTGAAAGCTTCGCGATTCTACGACGGGAAATTAGCAATTCCATCTATTGGTTTTTCTGGGGCTGGCACATAATTACGGAAGGCTTATTCAAACGTTGGAAGTTCTCAAGTGATTCCAACCCAAGATTAGATTGGAAGTAGCAGGCTTCGGAAATTCCTTCTCCAACTCTAAATCAACCTGTAAATTACAAGGATCCTTCTTTGGGAAGACCAATTAAAACCGGTAAGCTTGTTATTTCATTTAAGCCCGTAGGGAGTTGTGAAGAACTTTTTCGAAAAAAGAACCTCCTTCGCGCTGCTGCGTTTGGTCAGGAAAGATACGGGAGGCGCCAGGTTGGCATCGGAGGCCACCCCGCTGGGAAGATACATGGCGGCTGGGTATACGGACTGGCAGCAGCGATAATAAAAAGTCGAGACTGGCCAGAGAAGAGAAAAAGACGTACGGACACGATGCAGTAAATATAAGAGAATGGAAAGGATGAGGAAAAGAAGACCGAAAACCACGAAAAAAACCACTGATTTGTGGAAGGGATGCATGTGGAGCCGAACCGGGTTAAGGGTGAAATATGATTGCTGGACGGATATAAACAGCGTCCTACGGCCAGGTACTCGCGTAAAGATGCCTCGGGGAGATAGGCACCAAAGGATTGTCTTTGTTTTTTGGCTTCGCAATACGGAACCTGGTCCAGCTGAGCAGAAAATGGTGACACCTGCGCCATTTCGAATTAAAACAAAGGTCTTCGAGACAACGCTCAATACGAGTTTTCAAAAGTTCGCCTCCTCTCCTCTGGCTTTTTTGGTGATACTAGAACCGTTCCTTCTGAAATATGGGATAGCCACCTGGCTAAGAGGTTAATTGGTGTTCTTGGAGGAAAAATGGTCTTGCATTGCCCACACATTGATTGAAATTACAGGTATGTCAAACGACTAATAAATTGGGTGCGTCAGACGGGAATCCATTAAGTCCAATATTCCAAAGTATCATTGAACGATATTACTGCAGCTGGGGATGATTTTTGACTGAAGACTTGAATGTTCGGTTCATAGAATCTGAACAACTGACCCAGACCGTATCGGGATTCACAAAAAGTCCCAACTGTCTCGTTACAAATCATTTACGTCCCGAGACTGGGGTAATATTTTCGACCTCACGAGACATTTTTAACATCAAGAGGTAAAAAAAAGTCGAGGGCCGAAGTTTTGTTTACTTTTGCCCTCGTTCAGACCACCCGTGACACCGACCCCCTCTTCCCTCGACCTTTTACCTCGTTGAACCGTAGTCAAGGCAGGCAGGGAATCAGTGGGAGGGTTTCAAACGAACGAGCTATGTCCGCAGTTACAAGGCAATCGGACTGGGAAAAAATTACGAGTAGGATGTCCCGTGAAATCTCACACTGTCAACATTTAAAAATATTCTCACGTACGTAGGCTAAAGAGATCCTCCTTGATAACCCCATACCACTACAAATTGAGATAAATATAAACGTACCACAAACAGAAAAGTGATAAAGCAACGATCTACTCATCTCGGTCGAGGACCAATGCCGACTTGAATTACCACTTTTTCAACATGAGCAAATAAAACGTAGGAATTCGTGAAGATCAACGTTTGAGACAGTTATTGACGAATAAGAAGTGTCGCTGTGGAGCAATAAGCGTTGGTCATCAAACTCACACTCGCTTATCTTATTTTGCTACTATAAAATGAGGTTTTTGCTTATTTGCCATGCCAGGGACCACTAAACGGTTCAACAGATTTGATTTTCTCATTATCAGTGCGCCCTACGGCAACCCCATACTGCAAATCCACAAACATTTTTCGTGCGATTACTGTACCCACACTCAGAAGGAAAAGGGATACACAGGGCACGGTGAAATAAGTGGGACAAAGGGGAATCCTTCCACTACAAACCAAGCAGCCAGAGGGAAGGAACCAGTGACAGGAGGTAGGAAAAGACCAACAGAGCCTTTTCTCTTAGTTTTTGCTTCTCTGACGAACTGAGAAAACATATGAAGGGAGGAAGGCAAGGCAAAATCCTACCATTTGCCCCTACTTACCGTTCCTACCACAACAAACCAAGCAGCCAGAGGAAAGGAGCCGGTGGCAGGACGAAGGAAACGCCAACAGAGCCTGAGTCGCCTGTACACTTGGTTTCTGCTTCCATGACAAACCGAGAAACCACAAGGAAGGAAGATGAGGCAACATCTTACCAATTTCACCTACTCACCATTTATGCTTAAACACTCACCAGAAAGTCTGAGAAAAGGAGACGAATAGATTAATCTCCGCGTTACCTTCCGAATTCTCAAGGACCAAACTATGTGTGCAGTCATGCTACTTCAAATACATGTTCAGCCAACCCGAATACTATACGTTTGCTCTCAGGGAGACTTGCCTCATGAATGTGTGAAAGACACCCTGCGAAACTCAGCTCCAGTTCAAATCTGCTGTAAAAATATATCAATTTATTAGGAAAAAGAAAAAGTAGAACCATATCAATTCTCAAGGCTACTCTTCTCAAGTCTTAACCGCAACCTGCATGTCAGCAGGAATCCCCCTTATATTTATTTCCCCGTTGTATATATTTTCAAATACTGGCTACAATCGAATACATTTCCAACTCAGATCTTCGAAACCCACCCAAATGAGGCGAAGCATTACATTTTCTCTCAGTTCTCACGGGATGGGATATCTTCTTCAGTGGGAGTCATCCGAAGGAGAACGAATTTTCATAAGAGCTACTGGCTGAAAGAAATCGAAATTTATGCTTTGACATCGCTCAGAACAACATCGACAACCTGTACATCATCGACATTACCATTAGATTCTAAGAACATTGTATTGATCATGGGTGCAACAAGGATGGTTTCTCGGAAGACGCATCGGCCGCTTTTTGCCCTGAGTCAGGTCTTTCGATAAGAAACGCGACACTGGAGCCTCCCCAGCCCCCGGGTGCAACCGCTGAAACAACACTCGACCACTTGAGTATCCAATATCACCAGGCTGACCGTATGTTTCGTACAACCACTATACACACCGCGACGTTATTTTCAAACAGAATTTTTTACCAACATCTGTGGGCGGCCTTCGACTCCACCTTATAAACTCGAGAGGTTTGTTCTGGACGTATTTAAAGTATGAAAAAAAAAGTCTTCTAAGCAGAGGAACAACGAGGATCGACTCGGGAAACATAACAGGCCCTTATACGGTGTCCGAGTCGTTAATAACTGCCTGAGGTATGAAGAACACGCACTGTGTACCAAAAGCAGATATGAAATCGGCGCCATGGATTTCTTCATCATTTGTCCTTCGATTCATTAGTCAGACGACATGGGCCTCATTTACTGATCCGTTCCTACTACCGATCTACCACAAGTCGAGTCGAAAAATAAATTAATATTGAACGACAGCGCACCTCTACCATCGTGGGTGGTTAGCGAACGTATTCCTTACGTAAGAAGGGGATACCTACTTGAAATACCATGCAGGGTTATTCTTTTGATTCATCTCAGATCCCGGCTTACACCTCACCTTCCATCGGACAATGGAATTGAATACGCATAAATTAACGCATGAAAGTGAACGTACATTAATAAATGCCATCTAATTATGTAATGGCCGTTCCTTTAAAGTAGAAATCAGTTTCAAATCATAAAAATCTCGCTCACATAAGATTCCGTCTTTCTCTATGGCAGAATTTTAGAAAGGAACAATGCTACGTTGTATTCCAGTCGGTCCGCAAAAATTCCAAATAATCGGAGCATTTTAGAGGCTACACCCGGAAGGATATTCAAATTTAGAAAACACACTTTAGACACGTCAACATCAAACATAGCTACATTTAGACACGCCAGAGCAGTTTGCAATAAATAAGTAATCTGACCCGTGATCAAAATTGCCTATTGAGTTCAGTAGCTCGATTGAGGCCGCCTTGGAAAGAATCGAAAAAAAGCCAAGCGGTTTATGTCTCGAAACAATTTCTTTGTTGAGGTCCGTAGAGAACGTTCGGCTCAACCCCGAAGGTTCTAGAAGTAATTTTATCTGAAAGGAAACCCTTCCAGGGATAAAAGTCCTATTCTTCCCCTTGACGGGGAAAAAAGCGGGAAAGGACCTGAAATTAACTTTCTTGTTAGATTGCCAAGAACAACCCATTTCAGGGCGATATGATCCATACACCAGCGGGGAGTCGAGGGCTCTCCAGGAGGAAAAAGATAAAAACCTTTTAGGGAGCTCTGGAGTGTGGTGGTGGAACGAAGGGGGGATTATTATTGGACGTCCAACTCTCCTAAGTCTCGTCTCTCGAAATGGTGCCGTCAATCAACAAGTGCTCACTCAGGTCTTCCTCATGTGTTTGTCTCGACGGTGACGTCGCGTCAGCGTGCCTTCTGCCTCCCACCACACGTTTTGGAATAACATCCTTCAACTGTGGAATCAACAAGCTTGGAATTTCTCGTGATCTGTCGACGTGATTTGAACAACCCTACTTTCCAGGCCAGCCAGGAATGCCAACAGTTTTATACCAGGCTTTGACTTGAGCTCCATTTGTGCTTGAACAATTATTGCTGTAAACGCCAAATTTTGACGTTGACTATTCGCTTCATTACTATAAAATTCAAAGCTTTTGAGAGGAGAGGGGGTTTCTTTTCCAATCGACGGAAAAGTCAGAGAAATGGAGTTGAAAGTAAAAGGACGAAGAGGGCAATACACCAAGAGTCACCCCTACTTAGAATTTTTTCTTCCACCACCAACCAATAAGACAGAAGAAACGGCAAAAAGGGAACCTTACAAGTTATTCCCATTTCAAAGCAATGCCTGTTAGTATGGCAAAACCTATTCATTTAGAGGAAAAAGGGACTGTTACATCTGGATACAATTTCCAAAAAATCTACCAACCTACCAACCTACCAACGTCTCAGTATTTCTCTGTAGTGTAGATAGATTGAATTTGAACTTCCGTTTTGCAACGCAGCAAGCGGAGAAAAGGGCCTCCAGCGAAAATTTACGATACTTTCTGGGCCAATTTATTTACTTTACTCTGAGCCTATTACGTGACTCGAATGTTTGACTGAGGCACGGGACGTGCCCGACTTTCGGCTCAGGTTCTTTTGAAGGTGGAAAAAAAAATATATGAAAAATCTTTTCCCCTCACGAGTGACCACACTCTCATAATAGGCTTCACCTTCTACCTGCTCGGCTTGGAAAGAGGATTTTCACGGATTCAGGTGGCTGCAGGGAGAATGCGTTTTTGTGATTTGCTAATCCCGAAAGTGAAAAGGCATTATCGATTTAGATGTCACTCCGTTGGCAGGGTAGTTGAATGAAGAAAAGAATTCGACTCACGTGAGCAGCGAGGGAAGTTTCTGAACGTCATGTTAAGGAGTTTCGTCTCTGAGTGATCACCCGATCAGTACGACCTGGCTTTGTATTCGTCCGGACGAAAGATTGATCGAAACATTGACTTTTCTGTTGTGCAGATCAATCATGTGGCGAAGTTGACTAGACCTACAGCGTGGTTGCTGGGCCCTTCGTCTGCCATCAGCTCAATACGAAAACATAGGTTCATTATTCAATAATAAATAATAATAACCAACCAGAATTGAAAAACTCTAATTGAACACTTGGTGAAACCATAATTATGGTCCGAGGAACTTCAATCTATAACATTTTTCTATATTGGTATTTTTAACACGAGCTTCCGGGACTAATAAAAATGGCATATTTCATCGCATTTAAGACGCTGAATCGATCATGTGGGCTGGACCGAGCGACCCCAGAAGAAGGTATGGATCAACAAGGATATTTGATAACGAGGAGTGTGGGGACCCAGGCTTGTGAGGTATCGTTTTCCACTTAATCTTGGATGTTTAACTGTTGCGAAGTTTAAAGATTGCGTTTAAATGGGTATTTTATTAATTGGTTTTTGAGATTTTTGGCGACCCAGGCGGAACATAGTGGTGAGGCGAAATAGGGGGAAAGTGCGACTAGTCAAGCCCAACGGTTGATTGATTGATTGATTGATTGATTTATTTATTTATTAATCTGCCCTGCATTAGGCTAAAAGCCCACTCTTCCTGCAGGACAGATACATTTTATAAAATTACTTGAATAACATTTGTCAGGTCAACAATATAGTAACTTCATATATAACATCTTCTGCCTAATTAAAACTAAATTAAATTAATCAAATAATAACAGAAATAAATCATTGTTCTTCAAATACAAAATTATGCAATTTACTCTCCAACACTAATCTTACAATTGTTTTGTCGTATTTAAAACTAAATTAAATTAATTAAATAATAACAAAAGTAAATAATTTGGTAGTTTGGTTGGTCTAAATTTGTCAACGTTTTGGGCCAGGGAATGAAGAAAGGTAAGTTGGTTTCAGTTCAGAGAGCTCTCTGATTGAAGGAACCAATGTCAGTAGAATATAACTTTGTGATTGAGCAGGGTCTCCTTCTTACAGCTAAAAACCCCGGATACACCATCATAGTTTCGCCCATCGAACGTCACTTGTCTTCAACATTAACGGAGGATTATTATTTCCGTATTTGGTCGAGCACACGTCAAGGTAAAGGCTCATGCAAAAGAGGACTCATCATATCTTGATCACACATTCAAGAATGAAACGAATCCCATTTTACCGAAGCACCCAACTCCTCAGGGGCCAGTCGTGGGGTCTGGTTCAGAAAAAATAACGTGGCTCTTCTTACTCGAGGCTTAGTTCCTGACGGAATTTTAATGCGCTGGCGAATGCGAAGGCATCACCTGGCAGGGCGCCTGACGTATCAATTATGTTGAATTGTGTCAACATCCCAGAACGATCTTGAGATTCCTTTCTTCCTCTGATGGATCCGCTTTTTTCCACGATGGCTACTGAAATCCCTCGCGAAGACCCACAGTGGACAATTACTATCCTGTCCTGCATCCCGGCTCTTTAAAGTTGTTCCCTCCCGAATGCGTCTTCCCTTTTTATTTCTCAACTTCTTTCTGAGGCTTGGCCTCGTCTTCAAGTTGGTAATAGCCTCTTGGCCCTCGTGCGGTTGGGGTTCGAATTTATTGTAGCATTTTCTTCAACTGCTCGGCTACCGCCGTACGCATTCTTTGCGTTTTCGGCGAGCCATTTCTCTTTCACCAAGCTAAATTAATCCAAAATTCACTCACGGGTTAGTCTTCATTTTTTCGTTTCAAGTAAGTGACTACAGTTTGTCGTCACTGCTATATTCCCTTGTGGTTCAATGCAATGAACAACTCTAGAGCAGCTTCATGCTTCTTCCTTTTAGTTCCATTCTATCCATTATATTTCCTGAGATAAGTAGACGCTTCGACACCCGTAGCGGGCTACAGTACATTTCAAAATGCAATAATATCAACATATATTAATACTGCAATAGCCTTTATGACCACAGCTCATCCGTGGAATTCTTAATTAGCTCAGGATGAACACCTGTTTGCTCAAGATTAATTCCTGAGAACTCGTAAAAGACTCGTCTAACGACTGCCATGGGCTATGTCCAATTATCTCAAAAACACACCGAAATAGCGTTGGCCCAAACCCCAGCTAATCTAAGTAAGCATCTCCGTGGAGTTTCCAACCAGGTTGGAAATAGCTCTAATTGGATGTAAGTGGTAGTCCATTTCTCAAAGTCGTTAGCTGCTATTATGTATCACTTAGCTTTTTTACGGTCTTCGTGTTCTCATGGTCTCAAGTTTTATGGTGCTTGAAACTTTTTCAACAGCCGGAACGAGTTGAGTTCTCCGGAAAAAAGGATTGGCAGATACTAAAACCAACGGCCTGCCCAAAATTGTACTTGGGAAAAACGTCAACGATCTAACAAAGAATCGTGTATCACTGCTGTTAATTATCAGGTGTTCTAGATTCTGAGAACAATCTGATAATGTCAGCAGTATATTCTGATAGCAAATCGTAAGAAGATCGTAGAAGAAAGAAGAGTCGAAAACTAGATCACTATGTTATATATACTTAAAAGCAGCCAGCAACAGGTTACACACATAAAATAATTGTCCATTTAATTCTATAAACTACGTGATAAAATAAACTCTGATTAAATTCAACTTTGAACTCCGTGCATCATTAATGCGCAAAAAAGGCTTTTCAACCGGTAAATGGGATCCGTGCCTTCTCCACCCGTGAAATTCAAATACATTTTTCAAAAGAGGGCCAAAGAGGATTAACCCAAGGTAATTTACCGGGCGGATTGGTCCTTCAGGAAAATCCCTTTTCAGTCTGCGACTCCCTCAACGATCCCTTCAGCCCTTTCTGATCACCCAACGCCCTTCAATCGTTTTCCGCATTCCCTTCAATGAAAATCCCGTGATAAGGGTTCAAACGTCTGTAAGATAGGATGAGGACGAAATAAAGCAGGGGAACTGGAATCAAGCACCGAAACTGCTTCGAAGGAAACTCTACCAACCCCCTGATGTTCCATACTTCGCAGTTCTAAATTAGTTACTATTACTTGGTAGTGCAAATATGGGAAAATGGACCATACCCAATTCAAAGAACCGTATCCCCATCAAAAGAGAAGGGAACTTCAATGAACAGAAAAGAAGGCAGCAATTGGTAAACATCAAGTGTCTAAATTCGAATGAATCAAATATATAATGTGATGATTGCGCTCCATATGCTCTCCCATTTCTATGGGGAGAGCATACTTTCTATCAGAAAGTAAAATATGTGTATCGAGGTGGTAAAAAGTTGAAATAGAACTACAACTAGTAAGAATAGAACAGTACACCATTGTAATTCTACCGACCAGAAACATTTTTCTCATCGAACATTCATTTTCATACACGTAGATTCAAAATCAATACAGTTGGGGACAAAAAAATCAATTATAATATACATTAAAAATCTCAAATTACAAATTTATTTAGACTTTATTCGAATCCTGGTCGTAGTTATGTGACTTTCAGCCAACCGGGGGCAGGGTGTGAGTAAAAGATGTTATTCTACAAATTAGTGTCAGATTTTTTGGAACCTAGGCGTGTGGAGTAACATTTACAGATATTTTTCAACAGCTGAATCGATTGAGATGGGACCTATAATGACTCCTACCAGAGTAGTTGGTATTTTGGGTCAGAGATGTATATTATTTTGAAAAATAATATAGGAAAATATTTTCTCCCTCCTAGATACAAACTTTTCGACATGAGCAAGTTTCACTTAATATAATAAACCATTGAAAAGTAATGTTTGGAATATTGATCACAATTATTAGGTAATTGATGATTTCTCGTTGATATTTGTCTTCCTTTTTTTCGCAGAAAGAAACTATCTCTAAACCTTGTATTTGGTTAGTGGAAACGAATTGCTTGAAAAACTAACAATTTATTTTTATTGGCGGTCAAGAGGAAGGCAGATACGAATTTCAAGTTATTTTTCCGAATCAATAAGGAAACAAATGTGAATTATTTATTTGTTTGCGTTAACGATATAATCCTAGAGCTCCGCCCGATGAAATCCGCGAGATGGCATCCTTGACAAGGCGATCTTTATCTGCGGCCCTTTCGGGGCTCAGCCTATTGATTTAGGAGCCCAACGCGTTTCAGGATCGGAGCTGAAAGGCTCACCGACTATTCATCTCAGTTAACCGGTTCAAAAACTCTTCCGAAGAGAGCAGCTTCCTTTTTATTCCATTTTTTCCGCCTCGGGCTCCCGCCTTCCTCGTCCGTCAATATCCGCGACTAAGATAGGAAGCGAACGAGGAACCGGCAGAACTAGGCACGTTCGGGTTGGGAAAGTGATTCCGATGACCGGCGAGCCTTGGACTTGAGCATTCGTCTCGAGAAGAGGGGAGGCTGGGTTGAATTCTTTTTACCGGCTAGTTAACACCTTGTCCAACACACTTTCCACGCATCGTTGGGTTCCGAAGGCTACAAACAAAAACACCCGTCTAGAGCCCACCTTCTCGAACCCTATCACGAACTTCATTTTCTCAAACAGGTCCAGCCTCTGGAAGAGTGAGATGAGATCCTTTGAGATCACATTAAAAGCTCTGTCACAGTGATCTTCTTGCAGTCCAGAACCCAAACTGAGTTCCACGACCACGAAATGGCGCGTTCTAGAACATTTGCGAAAACAGTTTGCGTTTCGGAGTTCTGAACATTTTTAGAACAAACAGAACCGTTCTCTGTCGATTCCAAACTGGGTTCTCAGAGCACTTCTGAGTGGATCCACTGATATCCCTTGCTGCTTCGAGCGACAGAAATGCCGGATGGTGGCTCTGAGTGTACCCCGAACGTTCGCGTGAATTCCGTACTGCTCTCCGATTCCGTTTCAAGTAATTGAGCAGCATGGTCGCAATGCTGACAGCCGCCGTCATCCAGCAGCCACCCAGTACACATAAGACGCAAAGATATCCAAGCCATATGGTATTTAGTAATAACCAGGTCTGCGTAGGTTCTACGCCAACCCAAGATGAACGATAACTCTACAAGATTCAGCGCTTATAAATAATGACATCCATCAGGATACGATCAGTAAATATCTCTTCAACGAAAATTTACAGACCTGGTGTTCCACGATGTGCACGCAGATGACACCTCAAGATAAAGCAGCCATAGCTTAGACGGTTTATTCTGAAAGGGTGACGCAAGGGGTTATCATAATGATCGACTGCTTCATTGTATTCAAAACAAGTGATTTACTGAACCGGCGCAGATTCCGGGCTGGGCTGTTTGATTAGTCCCTGGTAACGGAGTTATGATTGTAATACGTTCGAACGTTCGCCCCACGTTACGACGTTATTCGTTGATTTTGCCAATCGTGTTCAAATATTCGAGAAACGTCCAGAAAAACCTGTTTTCAGAATCCTTTCACGTACGACTCGTGACAGTAGTTTGCCTTCACGCTTCCAAGATTGTATGATGGAGTGGGCAAACGCAATTTTCAGTGATTTCAAAGGCGGGTAATAATTCAGTGGAAATGCCATTCAGACATTCATTCGTCTAACGAAGTGCGACTGTCCATAATTGCAATGGAACCTGCTGGCCTCCAGGTTATGCCTTGGCACCTCCGCTGGCTACTTGAGCTGGTCTAGGTATTCTTCAAAATCTTTGTCGAAGTGCGTATAACTATGGTTGAGCTTAGAGCTCCAATACGCCTTGAAGTCCAACCGGTGTTTTTTGCTACAAGAGTCATCCTGGAATTTTGATAATACAGATTCTTCCATACATCACAAATATATCCATTTTTCATTGTTTACTATTTATTCATTTTTAATTTGACTTATTATTTTCTGTTAATTCATTATAACAATCAATGAGCGTCTAATATCATGATTTATCGTATATTATAGAAGTTTGGAACATTGATAGGTAATACATCTGCTCTCCATGTAACGTGTTCGTATAGATCCAATCCCAATCCACAATCTATAAAGTGCCTTCAGAGGCCTCATGATCCCGCTCATGACCACCTCTCACCAACAAAATCAAGTAAAGTTCTCTCAAGTGAATACATAATCGCCGAACAGGGTTAATTCGCAATACAACACGCGTGTCCCTAACGAGCGGAACGTCAAATTTGAAGGATCTGCAGTTTCGTCAGTATTCAAGATTGCAATCTTGAGAAGAGCCCAAGGCAGCCACGGATTAGCGAATCTCGTTTGCGATAAATGCATCGCGTGACTACAGGCTAAATGAGGGTTCTCCTTAACAGGGATGCTCGGCTACTTGTTGACCTTCACGTTTACCAGCAGGATGGAGGAAAGTTGGAAACGTTTTCAGAAATAACTAGAATCTGCTGCAGGTGTCAGTGTACAGAAGAGTAGTCTTTCGAGACCAGGACAATCAACAATGCAATAATATCATCCTGAATGGTTTATAATTCGCGAGAAAATCAGGTCTGCGAGAGTACCGGTAAGTAACGAATGCGTAACTTTCAAAAATGGAACAAATTCAAAAGATGGCAGTCAGAAAAATAATTAATTCTATAAGGTTCTCTGAAAGGAAGCTAAATATTTTGAAAAATCAGTATTGTCCTGAGTAGACAAGTCAGCATTATTCGCAAAATTACTTGAATCCTAGGGCCGACTAAAACCTTCACTCAGGACAGCCCAAGAAAACATCCAAGGGACAGAGGCATTTGTTTGTTTAGCGGACCCAGTCCAGTCGAGGCCCTCGTCTCGTTAGCACCTGGTACCTGTTGAAGGAGAAAGATTACCATCGAGAGCCTCCTCTAGGCCCTCTAATGAGTCTTTCGAAGAATCTCCCTCGAAAAGAGAAGTTTCGAACGTCTAACAACGAACCAGGGCCGTTCAATGCCTCGTGGTCCAGGACCCAGATGTTATCGAAGTTAGACTCGGAGAAAAACGAAGGCAACAGTTCCACTCACGGCAAGTTATACGGCCACGACCCAAGAGAATAAAAATCTAGAGAAGAGCGGGTCCACGATAAATGGTGCACTATAGTACGACTCAACAAGCGTTAGCGATCTTTACTGCCACGATCGAGGCACTTTCCCACCACCAAGGCCGCAGAATTGCCGTGAAAAAAGAACGAAGAGAATGTCAGAGCATTCAGAACGTACGGAGTCTTATTTGCTACTCGAGAGACGCAAGGATAATGAGATCTTGAGATACAATTTTGTGAAGCACATTGTTCTTGTTGAGACAAGTCCTTTATCAGGAGCTGGACAAATAAGACTACTAAACAAAAAGGTGTTTTTTATGGCTTCCTTTATCTCTTGAGAGCAGTGATACCGTCCGGAGGCCTCGATAATAAAACACATGAGTTTCCTTCCCGAGAATACCAGAGAGCGGGTGAAATTGTTACAGGCAGAATCTCTCATATGCAGTGTTGCAGATGAACACACAGTTTAATGAATTTAACTATAAATACACACCAACAAAACCTCAGGTACCAGGTTTGGTGTAAGCTAGACTACAACTGGATTAGACTTGGTTCTGTATCAGCTGCAGCCGTTCTCGGGGTCAGAGGCACAGTAGGAGGTTGCTGCATGATCCCATCGTGGAGATAGGGAGGTCGCGAGTCGGAACGTAATTTAACGATTACATCTGAGATAGATATTTATGCATGGGACTGAAAGACAATAGAAAGCCTCGAAGCTCACAAAGGTAAAAGTCTCGGAACAAGATCAAGCTCATTAGAAACGCACGGGGAAATACAGGAGCGACTCGAAGCTTATCGCCCGGTCGAGGTGGACACAAAACGAAAAAAAAATATGCCGATCGTGAGAGTATTGTTGGTCCACTCGGGCCTTGAGTGGGGGTTGGTGGCCTATTGTTTCTCGGTCGGCAGCATTGTGGCGAGTGAGACAATGGAAGACCGTTTAGGGTAATGCGCGGGAGGGAGTGGGCGCCTTGCACGATGCATCGGAGTTTCTGTGCACGCAAGATCTGAATGCGCAAGATAGTGGGATATTGGCACTCACGATTTACAGATGAGGCGTGACAACGTCAAAAGTGGAAGTGACCAATTTCACTACATTGGTAACGCGGTGAAATCGCTACTTAATCGATACAGCTTCTAAAATCGAACGCACAATTGTGATATTATGTCCATTATCTAACTGATCAAAACCTTAGTGATCGCGTGGTGAGTAAATTTCTGCTTCGACATTGAATCTAGAATACTAGAATACTGCACGAGGAATAAAGCCTTTTTACAATGATTATTACAAATCTACGAGCAAATTAATAATTTCAAACTAATTAATGTACATCAACGGATTCAGCATAGAATATTTAGAAAAAAAATAATCATCCAAATTTCATTGGAGACGGTGCACTGTTGGTGAGACAATTACAATCTTCTTTTTTTCATTTTTTTAGTTTTTCATTGGCGTACAATTTCTTATAGTTTTTAAAAAATGTAAATAGGATAGGAAACAGTATTTATGGAAGAAGTGTTAGAGAGTGCCCTTATTCTTTCCAATAAAGTAAAGAAGAAAATGGCTTCAACAAAATTCATTATAGTTTCTCTTAAATTAGAATGATGAGATGTACATCAATGTTACGTGCAATTTTCAGTTCACTGTTCCAACCACGAAAAATGGCCAGATTTTGTACTGAAGTCACATGTGTATGGTTATGTGGTAGTTATCGAGTGATGGCAGACGTGTGTACGGAAGGGCCCGGTGACACTAATTCACGATAATCGCTCCCTTCAGGTCCAAGAGGAGACGGACCAACCCCTGCATCCGCCCGGAGCGTTTCCAACCCCCACACCTGACTTTCAAAAGGGGGTGTGAAGCACATGTGCCGGCTCACGGTTGACAAACCCTCGGTAGGGGGACTGCACGGCGAGGCAGCATCAGGTAGGGGAAACAACGAGGAAGGAGCCTCGGGAACGTCGAGGGCCCACCGCATAACTGGGAGATGATGGATGGAGACCACGCCAGTTCCTTGGACTCCAGCCAGACTCTTTACGGACAAATCGGCTCGTTCAACTTTGAACGGGTCACAGTGCAAATGAGCCGAACGCCAACAAGTTTACTTGAGAAAACTAACTCCTTCTTAACATCAATCAATTCTCGGTAAAAACGCACAAGCAACCCATTAGAACGTCCGTCATCACATCGACAATGATTAGTACCTACAAGCCCCCACTAACAGGATTCTGGATGTAGATAGGCTAACCAGCCATTTACTCTAAGTATCCACGCAAATTGTGAGTCCATGAGCAAAATCATAAATTTAAAGGAGCTCTTTAAAAGCTAATTTAATGGTTTCCGTCTGAAAATAATGCATCAAACACTTTTTGTTCGACAGAAGTGAAGACAATTTTCTAGCTGTCTCGGACACAAAACCGCAAAGCCTTGGAGCAAAAGCTGGGAAAAAACAGGACAGCTTAGAGGGTTGGCTCCAACGCCCCAATGGATTCAGCGTCCAAAAGTTTAAGGAAAATGATACCGTTTATGCCTAGTTCCTGAGAAGTCCCGAAAATGAAGTTTCAAAAAACATATCTTTACCAATAACCTCCTCAAATTTGGTCCGGTCTGGCTGAAAAGTTTCGAGGACCAATCAGATCCAAAAAGAGGTCCCGGGCCAGAATTTCAGATTTTTTCTACATCCAAAAAAACGAGAGGCAAGGAGGCCTGGGAGGTTCATAATAAAATTACTTTACAGTCGTTCCTGATTATATTTTTACCAAACACTTGTCACTGATAATCTCAAATGAGGGTTCGGTTCAACTAGTTCAATATTAGAGAGGTTTATCAAAGCAAGCGTACTCAGGTAGATGGAATAAATTTCCATGGGACCAACAAACTCGGTTACAACGGGAATTCATTCAAAAGAGAGCTACAAGGTAACAAGTACCGATAAAATCTAGAATCAGAGCAAGAAAGATAGGAGGTGCTAATAGATGCCGGGGAGAGGCTCAAGCAATTGCAGGTTGGAAACGAGAGGTAAATTATTAATCAGCGGAGAGGAAGGTGATTCGGTGACGTTGAATGAGGTGGGAGCGTAATGGAATTTCTTATCGCCTGGTTAGAAGTGTTTTATTCGACAAGATTGCGTTTTTCAATTTTGTTCACAGTGTAAAAACGCTGCTAATTCCTACACACGGGTTGGTTATTCCTCGGACCAGGCGCATGGAGACTCATTTCTTCAACATGGGAAAAATGGGAGAAACAGTGGATGTGGCGAGTCCCGGACCCATTCCAATTGATTCAGGGTCCAAAATTTAGTGGAGAATGATACCCTACACCTTTTGGTACCAGGAATCCCGATGTGTACATTCGAAATGGGTAGACAGAAAACCATTTTGACCCATAACCTCATCCAGAGGGCACCAATCGTTCCGGGACCCATTTCATTGGATTCAGCTTCCATAATTTAATTGAAAATGATGCCCCACACGCCTAGATTGCAAAAAATCTCGAAAATCCATTTTTCAAAATACACATTTTTACCCCTACCCCACCCAAATTTGGTCCGATTGGGCTGAAAATTTTTTACCCTGACCAAAATTTTAGGTTTTTAGAAATTTGTCTACTACCTAGATCGGCATGGACGGCGGACGGACATTTCCTAATTTTGATCTAGACATCTTGAAACGTCCAGTAAAAAATTCTGGGACGAATTGGATAGATTTACTTTTTGCATGAAAACATAGGTTGATTCAAGGAATAACCAACCAAATGAAACTGGAATGAACGACAGTTTTGTTCAGTTCGGACGTATCCACGGCTCTGCCACAGGCGATTCGCAGCTGAGACGACATTAATGAAGGATTCGAGGGTATTAAAAACAAATTAATAGCCTGAATGACGATGGGGATCATATTGAGAGCTGCTGGTCGCTGCCTCAACGATATGACGTAGGCGGTTCAATGAGCATGGTGAAGGCAAGGTCGCTCGTAGCTTCTTCCCGTCTGTTCCTGAAGAATGTCTTCCTAATGGATAGAAAGGGGAAGATGGTCCAAAATGAGAATTCCCATTGTCTCATTACACAACCCAAATTGTCGGCCTCCTCCAGGATGATTCATCTCGAAGAGCGGCTTCTTTCTGCCATTGCTCCGCTTTCTTTAGTCGAATCCCAGTTCCCTTTTTTCAATGAGCGGCATTCTTTAAAGGTTTCGAGCCGTTCGAATCGCTAATCGCCGAGCTTCTTAACTGTCGTACCTAGATTTCATGCTCAAAATCTACAAAGTATCCTTTTCATCAACTGATATCTACGTGTAATCATGAATGACTGTACTCCCACCATCTAGAGCGTTCCTAGACAAATCCCTACCTAGACGTTTTTGCTCCTCTCTTACGTTGACACAAATCCAAAACTTGACACAATTATTACAAACATCAAACTGCCAACGGACACTATCATACTGTACACATACAGCTGCAACCATACTCCTGATGAGATTGGCAATAGGGTTAGGAAGAAACACATGAAAAAATGTCTGATTGTAACTCTTGAATTGCTCTTTAGAGCCCTTAAGTACAGGTTGGTAGTTTTTTTCTTCCAAAATTCGCTCTTGTTTGCATTCTTTGTTTTCAAATACTATTAGATTATACTAATTTTACAAGCTTACTTATAGAGCAATTTAAAATAAAATTCTTTCAGCAAAACACAGGTTACAATGAACTCAAGGAATTATCGCTCTGCACGAGCGGCTCAAATCGATTGTCAGCCCAAAAGTCCAAACTCAATGAAAAAGGGACGAATTCGTCAAATTTACAAAGAGAGACAAAAAAAAAATGCTGGCAGCCTGCGTTGAAACAACGGAGGACGAAACACAGCAGATTCCCAGTCAGCGAAAAACCGACGAAACACACAACTTGTATGACAGAAGTTGAAACTCGTGTAGAAAGTTATGAGTTGTGACTTCACCCTAGTCGGCTACCGTTTCCATTTCAATTTCCTCTGAGCTTCCAGCGCTCACACCAGTTTCTCCCTTCCTGTCCCATCGACATCCGAGCCCTCGAGCACAATCAAGGGATGAATTTTAAAATCGCGATGCTGCCGGCCTCAAGAAAATAGCGAGCAAGGAGGAGAAGAATTTGACAAAAAATTGTTGATTTAGCTGAAAATTGAGTGGCGATCCCCAGATTTTAAATGGTAATGACCAAGTGTGTTGATGAATCGACTATGGTCCAGTTTGGCATTACCGCGATGATAATACGAATTAATATATAATGAATGATGTGGATATACGTGGACGATTTCTGTCAGTACATTGAAAGTGGTTCAGATATTCTGTCGCCGACTGAACAGAACTCGCATCCGACTGATTGATCCAATAAACTAAACAAACGAATTTGCTTCATCCATTTGAAGTAAAAACAAGACAAAATTAAATCACAACTCAACGCTACCACCGTTGAATTTCATTAAAAAGAATTGCCTTCAAGACCAGCCTTAACCTTCCCAGAAAGGGTCTTCGGATTACGAGGATAGGCGAGAGGAAAATTTTTATTACCGCTTAGATTCGAGGTCTCATTATGGGCACTTTTACGCTAGTTAGCGTCATCTTTTATGGCCTGAGGATGTGCGGCAATTGAGTTTTATGAACCGGAGAGCGATCGACTATCTCATCACGGCTCGTGGATTTGGCTCTGTTCGTTCTACAGTTTGTGAATCGCTTGCCTGAAATAGCGGATGTAGCGAATGTAAGAATATGATCGGTGTCTGGTTAATATGCGGTCTTGCTCTTAAGAGGGCAATTGACGTAGACATTTGCGACTCATCGATTTTGTTTCCTCGTAAATCTCGTTTTTTTCGTCGAAAATCTATCGAAACTTATTGTTGTTGTTTCAAGTATTTTTCAAGGGTGGTAAATTACCTTCTTTCCGTAGTTGGGAAAATTAATTCTACATAATACATACATCTAAGGTAGACAAGAAGAAGTTCATATCAGCGTCACTCACCAGAAAACGTTTCTGAAGAAAAATTATTATCAGGATGTGTTCAACATAACCTATTCCAGCACTCTTTTAAAATGTACACATACATACGTTCAATTCGTTATTAACTTTTTTTCAGATAACACTTTTAAACATGAAGACTGATCTAATGAGCCAAAAAGTTTATTAGTGCCTGTAAAAGAGTGAACCCAAAGACAACAGACATATTTAATGAGGATTTTGTTCAGCACAACCCTTCAAAGAGGGTCGAATTCGTTACGAATTCGCCCCTGGTGTGGAGTTGCGGAGATTGCTGTACTGACAAAACAGAAGGGGACGTTAATAATGGATAGCGATTACACGACACGACAATGGCACACGTGAAAAATACCTACATTTCGAGGCGAGCCAAAGTGGGTATGCGATAGATCCCGCGGGAATTGACAATACGAGGGTAGTCAACAGGGACGCGATTACGGAAAAATGTTTTACCACCCTCCAACACGATCCATCATCCTACACCGGTTATTAGCGGCTACTCCGCTACCGATATTTGACTTGATGTCTCATCGCCTACAAAACAGACCACTCGAGGGGATGTCAACCTAAGTTCATTAGTACGTATCCCACGTCCCACCTACCCCTGATCCAGCCCCTGCAGGGTTGTCAAGGTGACGGGATGACTGAGGTATCCTGGATGTAGCCCCAAGCGAACGCTCAACCCTCGAAAAACCTTCCCCCCAGAGGCAAATATTCGACACATTTTCAGGAAATCCGATCCGAAAAGAGCGAAAAACCCTCAAAGCTGAAAGGGTGAAACCGGTGGAACTGTGACAACACGAAAAATCGCCTCGGGATGGGTAACCCGCCATAAGTTTTATTCCACACTTTGATAGAATCACGATTTCACTAAAAACTTCCATTTTTCACGTCATTTTCACCCTTAATTTATGTCACAAAATAAATTCTAATATTCCATTGGAATGCCGGTATTTTGAGGAAGGTTTTGCACGAACGTATGAACTGTTCTGGGGATAATATTTCCTTTACCAGGCTGAAAGTTGACAAGGTTTCGCCTTTTCCTAACTTTAGTCTAAATTAGTTAATACCAGTTCTCAATTGTTGGAGACTTTGAGGGGCCCTCCACAAGGAAAATGTGATGCTCTTCCCAACGGTGTACTCAGATTTGAGATTATCTTGTGAACTAAGAGAGTTATGGCTGTTTTACTGAAGTCAGTCCGAAGACACGAAAAAAAGGTAATAACTCGGAAACAAAGCCTCTAAAAAGAAAGATCCTGGAAGCACTTATAGTTCCAAATGAGTAGTAAATGGTCTTCGACCTCTTGAAGACTGTCAACTATAAACGTTTACACCCCGTATAAATGGAAAATCGTCCGATATGGTCAATATTGACCTCATTTTTTCGTCTTGAGAAAAAAGAGGTACGTTATAGACGTTTTTGGCACGTCAAACGGAACAAAAAAAAGGTATCCAGAAAAAGGAGAGGGAGGTTTTGGGGACTGGGTACACAGAGTACAAGGGCTGTCAGCTATCCTTCTTAAAAAGGCCATAACCTCTTTTACTATTGTGTCCTAGCGTCCTTTAAAAATGAAGCGTGAAATTTTTGAAAATTAAGTTGAAAATTGAATTGATTTTTTGGTTGGCTATACCTTGAATAATCAACATATGTTCTTTTCAATTTGATTCAGACGAAATGCTCTCTTTATTTTTTTATTTTATTTTTTTTCCTTATCATCCCCAGCTTTTTTGATTATTGTTTTTTCCTTTTTTTTATATCTTTTCTCAAAATATCCTTATAAAAAGCACAGGCAAACAAGAAATTTGTCTTCGAACTTGAGGTCCAGAGCTCTCCAATAATTGGCAAATTTTTACAAATATACAAAAACTACCCGTTTGTCGTAAAAATTGACCAAACTACGGAAATATGCAAAAATTTAATGTTTTGGGTACTATTGACAGCCTGTAATTTCCGTCACAGTTGGAAGTATTGAGTTCCGCTAAATTTTATTTTGAAGCCAATTTATTCTGTTTTATAAATGTTTGTAGTGGCCACCTTCACAATATGGTTCATGGCTTCACACCAAGATTTTTCAAGGTGAAAAACTTATCATAATCAACTAGTTTTCCTTTTTTTCACGGCGTGTTGACTGGACATTTGAGTTTGAGAAAACTAACAGCTCAGAGAGAGCTTTTGAAATAATGGAGATCAACTGGCTGGGTTCGTGGGTGGGTTGAATGGATCAGTTCAGTGTAGGTGGACGACAAACGAGACAAAACGAGTTGAGAAAGTTATTCTAGCTATATAATTATAACGATTCGGAAGAGGCTGAACCAAAACTCAAACTCCCGTTCGGAACAAAAAAAACCCAAGGGGCTAAACGAGTCCCAGATTGATTTTCTCCCATTTTTCCAGGCACAGTCAAGAGTCCGGGTACAGGTAGACGGAACCCAAAACCCAGCAGGCCTCTGAGCCCCCTGTCAGACTAAAAGAAAATATAGTCCCATCTTTACTGAAGGGGTGGAAGTGCAACCCTCCACATGGCGCTGATCGTAGAGGACTTTTAAAATATTTACGACGAGCATCCCTGGGGTCGTTTTGGGCCCGATCTGATGGTGAGAAACCTTTTAGTTCCCGAGAGCCTTCGTCATTTTGGCTGAGCAAGAGTGGCAGGTGGTTTCTAGTTTTGAACTTGAGTGAAACTCGAGTCACGTTTTACGACGTGATTTATATCGGGAGCGACGTTTGAGGTGCTTTGAGTAAGAATTGAGTATGGTCAATTCTTGCAGTGCAAACAGTATGATGTGGTGGTGGTGTTGTTTCATTCCCAAGAGTGTACCGTGATCAAGTTTCTTATGACGTCGATAAGTGAAGGATTTGCGTGGTGCAGGAGCACCAAAAAGCCTCCAGCAGGTCTAAGAGAGTAATTAGAAACTGTTGATTCGAAAAATAGCTGCCACAACAAGTTATTCGTCGAACATGGAGCGTATCAGAATTGGAGAAATCGGTGTAGCGAGTCCTTTTCTGTGATTTCATCAGCCGATCTGCAAACCACGATCGATCCCAAACTGCCCCAATTCGCTCATTGTTCCAAAATAATTGCTTGAGAATCCCTAAACCTCGGACGAATCTCGATAAATCCTCAGTTCGAACGGTTCCCTTCGTCAATCGAGCGTTTGTGTGTGTGTGGATCCCAGGACGGCTTCCAGGTTCTCAAGGGCCTTCGAGTGTACCGAACGGCCTACCGTTTCCCATTTGAATGGCAGATGAGGCCCTTCCAAGTCGACTTGAAAGAAAATGCTCGAGCTCCCTCGCTCAGCTCACACCCGGAGGCTTCAAGTTCCTTCATCGACTGAGATAATGTTTGTAGAAGGTTTGATTATTGTGAAGATGAGTTCAATAGATCGGCTCCATTCGGTAGGAAGTTCTCGGAAGGTTACTTCGTACTAAATCGATCCCAAAGTAAACATTTTTGTTTTCGGTTTCCTATTATAAAACTTATAGTTTTACACGCGTGTACCTAGTATTTTGTACACACAAGAACGTTAATAAATTCATTCACTTGAAAACAACTTCAATTTGTTTTCCGTTTTGAAGTGTGCACAATCAATCCAAAATCTTGGCGGAAATTATTTGCGGCAATCCATTCGACTCTCAAGTCTTGAATCCTAGATCACCTATAGAATTTGATTTTAGTACATACCCGGATGACAAATCAGTCGCACGCCAAAACTACTCGGTTTCCCGCCAATACATATTTGGTCCTCTTGGATTGACTGTAAATTGTACATGTTGGCTGAACGTAGCTCATTCGGGGTTTTTGAAAAGGGCTAATTAAGGGATATCTGGGCTTACCGCAGATATGCCGTTTGTAATTCCTTGAATGACCAACCTGTATAATCGAACTGGAGGTCAATATCTCGAATTGTCCCTAAATGTGACAGTATACGTCTCATGATTACTAGATCCTGAAAATGTCCGTCCGCCGTCCACTACGTTTTTGGTAGTTGAAATTTTTCTAAAAATGTGAAATTTCGGTAAGGAACCCAAGGCTTGTTCCTTGAAACTTGGAGCCGATCGGCCCAAATTTGGGTAGGGTATGGGTCTACCTACCTAAAATAAAAGTGGGTTTTTGAGATTTTTCGGTGCCTAGGAGCGTGGGGTATCACTTTCCACTAAAAATTGGGTTCTGGGACACTCCACACTCACTGCCTTTACCCACACTCCTGCTCCAAAGAATAATCAATTATTATGGAAGAATTTGTAGCGTTTTTGAAATGTTTCCCGGGCGAATTGTGCGTGGAGTAACACTGTAAACGAGTTATAGGTTTATTGTTTGTATTACGAATTTTTAAGGTTCTGAATAATTTCCAATAGTGTATAGCGCTGGAAAATAAGTTAATAAATTTACGATGCCAATAGAATTATGAATGATATCTTCGATGTAACTCACCTAATAGACGTTTGACTTCTTGGAGGTTCAAGTAGAGGTCCAGGTGCGCACAGCAGGAGTTGGCCAGAACCATCAGCAGCAGGAAACCGACCAGCGTTTTCCCGGGATACTCGTACATGGTGGACCAAATGTTTTTCACAAGCAACTTGTCACAGTACACAGAATACGACTACCGGTGAGCACAACCTGAGAACTCACAGTCGACTCAGGACGAGTATCTCGTCAGAGCGAGACATAATTGCGAAGGAAATACGCGGATTCCGAATGCTTGTCAGCAACAACAAGCGAGAATGTTGAAGAACTGCATCGACAACTCCAACCGTTCTCTACGAGAGACAGACAACAACTGAATACTGAAGGCGGCGGGAATCATTTCGAGGAAACGAGACGAAGGAGCTCCTGCCGAGCGTTGACCCAAACGAGGGTCCCGAATGCACCCGAGCCGAGCCGAAAAGAGCCGAGCCCTCCCGAGACCGGCCTTCTACCTAGCCACCACCCTGCCTCGAAGTTGTTTTTTATTTCATTTTTGTTTCTTGTTGATTTTGTATGTGGTTAGTAATAAATAAGGGCCCTCACGGAGAAAACAGGGAGTTGGTTATGCGATGTAGGGGAGGGGGTTATCCACTTGTTAAGGGCCCCTTCTTCCCAATGCTACATCATCTCATCCGAAAGACCATAACGATTTACTACCTATTTGTACGGAACTCTCACCGTGCGCATCCACTCAACTTTCATATAATTGGCAGCCGATTTGAATGAAATAGATGGTTCTTCGTCACGCCCCGAGTCATTTCGTTAATCCTCCGTGATAGTTATCCGCACTCACGTGACTTGTGTGTATTCTACATGGAACCTAACGAGAGAAGAGAAACGGTCGATCTCAGAATGCGGGATCCCGCAGCACTCAGAATACATCACACAAACGTGGGGTTTTCGGGGTTGGAAGATTATATTATTTTATAATTTAAGGAAATTCAAAAATACATTATTATAACAAAATAAAATTAATTATTGGTTAGTTCACGAAAGATAAAATATGTTAAAATGTATATCGAATGAGTATCGATTTTGAACAAACAATTAATTAAATCAATCTCGCTCGTGAACTTAATCCTGCCTTATAGGCCTCAAAAGGGTAAACAAAAGTGAGCCATTGGACTAAAAACCATCACTGTCAATATTAAGCTTCTTGTTGTTGGAGTTTGAATACGTTACATAAAATAATGTGTGTTTACTGCAATCATTATAAATAAATAATACCTAAGTAAATAAAGTTATAAGGTACCTCAAATAGGGTCTTTTCTGAATTGGCACAACCTGGAAAATTCCTCCTTTTCTCTTTTTTATTACAGAAAATGGTTCCTTCATTAGCTTTTTGGTAAATAGATTACTATTCGTCGCTTCGAGATAACAACACTGAAATGAAGAAGAATCGTCCGTGACTATGTGACAAAAAAGACTATCTATTTATTTAATCAAATTTAAAATTGTTTGTTTCAATCCTGTGTATTTCAAGGGCTATTTTACATACAGCACATACACTAACACGATGGTAAGTAACAGAATGATTATGTGACTTGGCATTTGCCATTTTAGGCTTTGTTTCAGGATGTAATATTTGTAATAGTTGTACTATGTAGTTCAACAGTTCAAAAAATAATTTTGTGAGGCTCATCAAACAAGAAGCATGAGTTGTGGTCTCCAGCTTATACAAAACTGATTTCATTAAAATCTGATATTACAATTACAATTTGTCTTGTAATAGAGGGAAGTATTGTCACTCCACGTTGGACAGTGCGGTCTTCAACTGGGCTCTGCCATATGGGAACAGTACTGCATCGAACATGGAGTCCAGTTTGATGCCACGTCTACGGGTGCTCAGGATTCGCAGGGATTTTCGTCGTTCTTCAGCACGAGCGACGCGGATAAATGCCATCCAAGAGCAATATTTGTCGATCTGGAACCAACGGTAGCAGGTAGTACCTGTTCTTGCAGAATAGCCGTGTTTGTTCTTTTTGCGAGTTTCCGTGCTCACTAAGCGCAATGTTGTTAGACCAGGTGCGTAAAGGGAAATTGAAGGGGCTATTCCGTAATGACCAAATTTTCTCGTGGAACGAAGATGCCGCAAGTCTGTTTCCACGTGGATATTATGTTTCTGAAAGAAAACTTCTCATCCCCGTGTATGAAAGGCTGAGGTTGTTCTTAGAGAGCTTTGACTCTTTCCAGGGTGAGTTGGTCATTTTGACATTTCTTGTGATTCATTAATATAAATTTTATAGTCGTCGTAACCAGAACCCAATACTTACTGGACTAAATCACCTTCACCATGAGCAGGATACATGCTGATAAGGTCGATCGGCGGGGGGACTGGTTCAGGTTACACATCACTCATGCTGGACTACTTGGGAGAAGACTTGGGGAAAAAACCGGTTATTGATTTGGACTTTTATCCAGCAAAGGTAGGCACACTGTAACGACTTACTCTCAGATGCATTTCAGCAGACGAGTTACAGCGTTAATATGCTATCAATGCAGGGATCGGGAGTGGTAGAACCGTACAATACAATATTGAGTACTTCGGCGACCTCAAATCAAGTAGGATGCTCATTCATGATGGACAACGAAGCTGTCAATCGAATCTCGATGAACACCACGGACTCTCCAAGTTATCCATCCATGAACCGTTTGGTTGCTCAAGCTGTCAGCGCCATCACGGCCTGCGTCCGCTTTGAAGGATCCATGAACATGGACTTGAACGAATTTCAAAATAACCTCGTTCCATATTCAAGGTATTTGAAGGGCACTCTCTTGAATAAGTTAGCATGGCTGCCTGCTTCACTCAACCTTTGAGGTATATGTGTGAGGATTGTTTTCCTGGAATTCAAGTGCCCGAAAATTCACTCTTAGCCTCCTATCCTCAGGCCTAATTGGTCGTGGAAGGATGAGCATCACAGATACACAGAAGGCTCCTTTGTAGAAGTGGTAAATGGATTGGTAGATGGATTGCTTAAAAGAGCTTCAACAAATCATTTTCAGGATTCGATTTCCATTCGTTTCCTATGCCCCCATACTAAGCAAAGAGAACAAGTCACGGGAATCTGTGCAGTCGATGACCAAAGCGTGTTTCGACCCTGGCAACCGTCTCTGCAGCGTTTCAGCTGAAACAGCCCAATACGTCGCTGTATGCCTCGTATATTCTGGCGACGTCGTTCAAAAAGAAGTTGTTGAGTCTCTCGCTCACGTCAAAGATCTTGGCCTAGCCAATCTCGTGGACTGGTCTCCTGGATTCAAAATTGGTGGGTAGCTGGGTGTTTTGTATACCTACGTGATCAAAAAAGACTTCCGGCTTGTGGACGACTAAGATCAAAATGCTTTCAGGTATCAGCAACAAGTTACCGATTTCGCATCATGACATTGGTCTTCGACAGAATGATTTAACAGTTGGAGCTGTAGCCAACACAACTGCAACAGGGGACTACTGGGGAGACATCAATCGTCGTTTCGATGTCATGTTCAGGAAAGCCGCGTTCCTGCATTGGTTTTTCATTGAAGGAATGGAAGAGGCCCATTTTCGTGAAGCCCGCGAGAGCACAGAGGCCATTGCATCGGACTATGAAGGGCTCAATAAATCTACGCAGTCCGGTATGGTCTCACCCTCATGACTTCAATAAAATTTATACATCAAAATGGAAAATCAATGGATGTTGAAGGGAATACTCCTCCATAGCCTCATTTACACTGGCTTCTGGTTGGGAAAGCAATCGCTTCTCCCAGCAAGCTGAGGTTTGCTGTTTGGGCCCCTTCTCATCTACCATATAGCACCTCGCAAATGAACACTTTGTTTTCCAGAAAACTAACATGCCAGGTTTGCTAGCCTAATTAAAAACGAGTTGTTCCTGATACAAGTAGGAAAACAGGTAAGCTATTTATCAAGTGGAATGAATTTTCACAACCAGAATCTGTCCATGTAGAGTGGCCAAAAACTCATTTGAAGGTGACTGTGGACAGAAGAAAAATTGTATCAATGAGTCATGTCAGAGACCACGGAACGCATACATTTGTCAGCTGCTTTCCCACGGGATTTGTTTAAGGAAAGGTCCACAGTGATATAGTAGCCCCGCCGAACTTCTGTAGGACCTCATAACTCGCCTTGTCACGGCGTCGTGTCAATTCCAAGCCAAGATGTTGTTTTCTCTAGAATAGTTTGTATTCTGGGAGGTAGATAAGATTGTCGTGTTGATGTTGGATAAAAAAATGTGTTAATTTTTCCTCAACCAATTATTACCTGCTAATTTAAGTACAACGAAAATGAACAGTTCAACTGATTCGAGCTGCCAGACCTAAAACAAGTTAAAAACAGCCCGAACCTACAGAAGAAGCGTTGAAAGCGTTGCTTGCATTCCTTTGTCCTCCTCCCTTCCATATTTGATTATTCTGAGAGTATTTATTATTAAAACATGCGTGTTAGTGTGACGACTTCCATAAAAATCATCGTCCACGGTTGCAATAAACCGTCAAATCAGCAAGACCAGAATGGGACCATTTTGATATTTGTTTTCGGGCGATAAAATCATTGAGAAAGTATTCAACGGGTTCTGAGGGCTGTCTTTCTAAATCTAGAAGGTTCGATAAAAAACCAATGCAGATTATACAGCAGTTATACTGTAGATCATCGACGTTTCATGGTTTGTCGACCCTGTGGAAAACGGCTCGGCCGCGTTTCATAAATTTCCTACGCTCGCCAAACAAGAAAAATAACCGTAATTAGCTCGCCGAGCCAACTCGGCTTGAGTTTAATTTTTCGCTCGTGAAAACTCACCCCGACGAAACTTTTTCAAAAGGGGGAACGGCATCACTTTCACGAGAGTGGGGGTAAATATTGAACGAGCCCCGCTACAGTTTAGGATTAAAAAGGATTTGCCGACACTTTCAACGTCGTCCCTATATTCCCTCTCTCCGTCATCATTTTGAAATATTAAAATGTTTTCTCCCCCACGGAACAAACAAAGGATCATCAACGAGACGGCAAACTGTTATGAGTTGGCTCATTAAAACAATTCCACGAACAACCTTTTATGTAAGGCATCTCATGAGTAACTGCGGTGTACAGGAGTCAGCATAAGTAAAGACAATGGAAATCAAAGAAGAGCTGACGTGTAAAAACAACGCCCACTTCACATTTAAGTATACAAACGATAAAAAAGGAATTTACGCAGAAAAATATTCATTGTCAGACGTGAGCTACACTGGTTTTGGAATACTTTAGTGAGGTAATATTTTTTTAAGTTGAATGAAAAAGATGAGATCAAGTCATGCCTCTTGCTTTGGTCCATTCTTCTTTTTATAGATTTCTTGGGTATATTTTTAGAATTCCTAACTGGTTATACTGAAAATAATGTCATTTTGAAGAAAACATGGAGTTGTGTGTTTTCCTTCCAAGTGAATATAAGATTTAAACCGATGCAGGAACTTGCAACCAAGCAGGAACCACGTAATAAAACAACGAGGGTGGGTTTCTCCCTAAATCACAAGGGAGTATCGTAAATCAACGAGCTGTACGCTGGGTATTGAGGGGGAAAAGAAGCGTTTGGAGGATCGGAAAGTATTATCAAACACTTGTTCCTGTTAACTTTACCTGCCTTAGCGTTACCTCTGAAAATCCTTGTATATCGTCTCATTGACAGTGATTTTCGATTCACTTTTCCTCTTCGAAAATGCAAACAGGGTACGTATCAAAGATGAAAATGAAAACGTGAATCGTGAACCTTTCGATGTTTCAGATACAGTTTTGAAGAAGAACTTCAGGACGACATTGACTATCTTTCACGAAGTATTGCTTGGAAATTTCCCTGAAGTCCGTCGTGAACGCATGAAAAACAAGATGAGGATTTTGCTTCCCATCTCTTTACTTGCAGCAACAAGACGAAAATAATCAACACCAAAAATAAGATAGCCTTAAAGCAATCGAAGTGAGGTAATTCGCTCAAACTAGTCTACACATTGAATAACGCATTCATTTATGTCTACTTCAGAATTCAGTAAGCAAATAGTTTTATCAAAGCTGATGATCTTGAGCTCTGGTATAGAGAACCTAGACCATATTATCAACCGATAAAAGCACATCGACGCATTACCTTCATGGTAATTTATTCTCGTGATTTCTGATAGTCGATCATGGTACACGGATATTCCGATAATCTACATCTTATCAACGATGTATGTCACTTATGAAATAATTTGCATGCACGCCTTCAAAAAGGTCCTATTTTCAAACATGAAGTGGTTTATTCGCTTATTTATTTTAATCTATTCAGTAAATAAACCAAGGCATTGCGACCAATCCTTGAACAGAGGTTATAAAAGGGATCTTGTCAATAAAAGACGAGTTTGAAGTGCCTCAAAGAATGAAAGATCTTCACCCCAGCCAATATCCAAACCAATATCCCGCAGCCGACTCTGGAAACCTTCGTCAAGGAGAAGGAATCATATCCGGGAAAGCGACAAACAAGAAATTGGCTGTTCTCCCCTCTTCCTTTTTCTACAGTGAAGTGTGGACGGATAAAGAGAAAGTAGGGTCGAAGGAATGAAAGAACAGAAAAAGAAGGCAATAGGGGAAAAAACGGGTGGAAGTTTTAATCAACACCAATGGTTGTGTGAGGGGTTGGACAGACTAAAAGGAACGAGGCAACATGAGGGATGTCGTGGTGGAAAATCGTAGCCAGAAAATGGAAAGGGTAGGAAACTCAGAAGTGGTGTTTGGCTGAGAGGGTAGTTATGTTGATAAAGTCACCGGTTGGATGTTGAGTTGGGGCTGGAGCCTTTATCGGTCCTTTGTGGGAAAGGTTTCGCGTCCTTTGATGGGATATCGATCGAGTTCTCTCGGTGTTTGAAGAGGACGTTGATTGGAGGCTGATGTGTCATTCCGAAGAGGGCGGAGACCGTTCTCAAATAATCCCGTAACTCTGCAGAAGGTGGAAGTTAGGTTCAAAGAAAACTTTCAACAACCACGTTCATTCAAGTGGAGCAACCCCTAATTCAAAGAACTAGATCGATGGCATTGGCTCATTAGTGTGGAAATGAGTAGCGAATGGCGGAGAAGTTGCACAAAAAGTGCAACCGTTTAATAATAATATTTTAAAGTATGAAACAAATCTAAAGTTAGGAAAAATTAAAAAGCTTGAACAGTGAAATAAGGGAAAGAGTTGACAGGGCAGTTAGTGGGAAGAATTCCTTCTCGATGGAGGGCACCTCAAGGAGACGGCAATTTGTCGGGCACCAAGATGCCCAGCCACAGCTATTATTACCAAAGGCTCTTCGAGACGAGTACACACTAACTCCCCCCAGGTCACGAGAGGGCCTTGTAATTATATTACCCACTAACCAAACAAGGCCATTGTTACAGGAGTGAGTTTTACTCTTGCAGGCAGCCAGCAACGTTATGAGTCTTCCTTGTACATCTTCTGCTCAGACAGTTTCCTTTCAGCTGAATCGCTGCCCAACCAAACCGACAGGAGTAAGGTATTATAGAAAAGGATTTTTGAAATTAGTGGAGAATATGATTTGAATTTTGGACGCCGCAAAATGCAGAATGACTGATCAATGATGAATGTGGAAAATGTAAACAATCCTGTTATCTCCTGAATGAGACTGTGTTCATTGTCAGTAGAGGAGCACCCAAGTTGGGATTTCGAAGATTAAGGCAGCTGTGCCGATCACTGGGCCAATGTGCGCCGATTAGACTGTAAAAGGGTCTACAGTCTCTCTATCACACAAGTATGGTTTTCCACGTATTCTGCTGACATAGCAGACACAATTACTCTCACGATCAAGTCCTTCCAAAACAATAAACCAATATTCACACAAAAAAGTGTTTTGAGTCGATATCTCAACTCAGTAAATACCGAGGGTTATGATTTTCCCATAGAACGAGTTTCAGATCCGCGAGTGAGTGCAGAAAGCTTCAGACTCCGAACGAAAATACCCCAAAAGACTCTCTAAGCAAATATTTCTCGTCAATAGGTTGGGCAAAAGCAATAAAAACTCCCACCTTCGATTTGCAGTTTGTATAAATTTTTTTTCCCTCAAGGGCTTCAAGGAAAGAGAGGACCCTCGTTCGTAAAATGTCATCGATAAAAAAGAAAACGGTGAAAGTTCGGCCCATCGAAAACGAATTTTTTATGGCAAATAAATTCGAACTGACCGTTTAATAGGTACTTTCCTCCCGAAGCGGTTTTCTTTTTCGGAGTGTGAGGATGAGAATTGCGTCGTTCAGTTGGGAGTGCTCGGTCCTTGATAACCAATCTGGCAGTAAATTCACAGCAAGGGAGAACGATCGCGATAAAGTGGTCATATGGTCGACAACGGCCGGGAATCCGAGTCCACCCTCATTTTGTATCCTCGTCGACGTGAAGTTATCTCTGATTGAGTAGTTCCAGTGGCTCAGCGGTAAACCCTCGTTGAAATAATTACCTACATTCAAGAACTCCTGGCACGTCACAACGTTATTAAGAAACCGAACGTTGAATTTTTTAGTTCCTTCGTACGATAAGGGAGTTATACCAACTTAATGCGAATTTTTACGAAAAAGAACCAACAACCAAAACATCTAGGATTAGTAGCATTAGCCTCTTATGGATCAAATGACAAAGATAATCAAAAAAGTACTATTGGCCCACGTTTCAACTAGCCACGAGAAAAACCTCTCTCGCAAAAAGCATATTGCTATTCTGCTCTATTTTTACATCTGGGCACACTTGAGGGTGTCTTGAACGAGGAAAGGACCTCTTTTAGCAATTACAGTTCAATCACACTTAAGTTTGTAAGGATCAAGGAGGTATACATCAGAAATATTGGCTAAAACCGCAGGAGTCAAGGAGACAACATTAATTTGAGAACTTTGGATCATTTTGAAGGCCTTTAGCAGCCCGGTCAATGGACGGCTTGGATTTTGGAACATAATATGAGGTTTGAAGTTTCGGTACATATTGATTACAAGAGGGTACTATTCCGAAAAGAATAGTAATGCCACTAACCAATCGAGACACACACAAAGCCATCGAACTATACAAAAATTAGTGGTTTGATTATACAAAAAGGATACGAAGTTGTAAAGTTGATTTGAGGTTTTCAACTAGAATGTTATTCTTCAAGCTCCGAAGATCACCTTATTAAACCAACCGGTCAATCTGAACTCTAGGGGACTTATAAAACTAATGAACAATACTATTGTTCTCATTATTTTCGTGGAAATAGACTCTATCAGTATATACCTCCGTTTTTATTCAAGTATGCCTTGCGAGTTGGTAATTTGACGTCACAGGGAGAATGTTAAACTGTCAAAAGCACTTGACACAACGAGTTGTAGGGCAATATTATCGTATTTCCTGCTGGCGGGAGGTATATTAACACGGTAACCAGGGTGAGATAAGGGTGGTAAAACGGGGGAGAGGAGTGAAATTTAATTTCCCCTCAGAGCTGCCCTGTCAGGCCAAACCAACCGGCTGACATCTAATTTGAAACTCGCGTCCAGGATCAATTAGGATCCCCCCGTTGACATAGTATACTCGCACCAAATGGCACGGTGTGGGAGTAATGAAGCAATTAGCGGAAACCGAGCAGCTGGATACGGTGGGCAATAAATAGTAAATTTTGGTCAATTGCTGAACGTACGCGTAGACTCGTGAGAAACAACACGTTGTGAATCATTTGAGGGATGGTTTAAGGTTGAAAGACTCGTCTTATTCCGTAACATGAGCCATCCGAAGGGTGGAAAGATGGAAAATTTATCTGACACGGGATGAGGGCTGCAGGAAAATGGAAGGGCGATTCAAGCGCGTACAATGCAATGGACTTAATTCCCCTCGAGTTCCTTGGGGAACTGGATTCTGTAGGTAGAGATGAGGCTCTGCATGCAGACCATCTAATCACTCGCCGCCTTCCCATGGGGACAAGTGATACGCGTTCGTGCACACGCATACTGATTTCGACATGATCGATAAGGGAAGGGGGTTTTCGTACACATGCAGCAAGTCATAGTTTCGGCTTCCGAGAGTCGATTCGCTCATCCAACGTTTAGCCGAGAGGGAGTGTACAAATTGATTCTTTTTTGAATTCGACGAATCACCTGTAAGCCAGAGTTAAAAGAGAACACTTGCAATGCAGCTAGGATAAGAAAAGAACTCTTGAAGAATCACTTGCATCACTCACATCACTTGCTGCTAAGTCCCAAGCTGGCAGTCAGCCGCTGACCTGCTTTTCAGCTTAGACTCGTCAAATTCCCTGAGGGATTCACGTTTTACGAGGAAGGGTTGAATTTCATATTAATTTGTGTTTAGTCGTTCAATAATCTGAGACAACTTGCTGATTGAAGGGGTCTTTAATGGTGCTCCTTTCATGGTTCCTTGCCAGTTGCCTAATACCAGAAGAAGGAGCTGATAGGTTGACAATTTACTTTGCAATTCGTTCCAGCCGCGTCGGACACACTCAAAAATGCATTTAGAGCATCGTGGTCGATTATGATGTGTACTGGACTAGCTGATGCGTTTTCAAAGTTTTCCCTTAGTGGCTTTGAAGGCAACATCTACCCTGGTATTATACCTAATCCATTATGGAATTGTTATTTCACTGTTTTAAATTTTTTCTTAGATTTGTGGCCAAAATAGGTAATAATAAATTTATTCATTTGGCCGACGGAGTTTATCGTTCATGAAAGTTGATGACCCGTGCAGTTGTGTTGTTCTTTTTTTTTGTGTTATTGGGACAAGAATTATAGTTATTACGTGTCAGTTAGCTACACGAAAGTAAAATGTACGCTATGAATACAATTTTTTTGAACAAATTGACATTTGTTAATCTTTTCGGCAATAACTGATTGGCTCTGGCAGCCCGATAATAGAAGGCCACTTCTAGTTCTCCCTGGGGAGGTTAGGTTAGTAAATCTGTCTTCGAAGACTTGGAAGGGGTAGTTTAATATCACCCAACGACCCAAGCAGTTTATTGGCCTCTTGAATAAACAAAGGACTCTTGTTCAGTCGTCTTTTTGTCTTGATCTCCGCTTCACAACGTCGTCCTGCCTCGAGCCAGGGTTTTTTCTTCATTTTTTTCGTGCTAACCAATCAATGTTTACCGAGCTCATCACGATGAAGGAGGAGCTAATGATGGGTTTAGTACAAACCGGAAAGTAGGTATCGTCTTCCTCCTCAGAACGCTCTCCTCAAACGAGCACATCCCTCAAGACAGTTCAAAAATACCAGTCGACCTCAGATTAGTTAGTTCCATGAGAAGATCTGAAGTTTGTATCAAAACGACGGTAGTTAATTATACACTCGTGTCTTCGGTTCCGAAGCTCCCTTCATCGTCAATAATTTATTGAAACTTCCCATGTAATGATGATGAGTGCGTGTTGTTTAAATAGACGCTTCCTTGCTATCAATCAATTCAGTTTGTTTCGAAAAGTGATTTAATGGAACGACGAAAATTTCCAACTTTTTTCCTCTCCGGGACCAATCAAGTTGACTAGTAGTCATCGAGCTACCTACATACCCTGCTATAAAAACCTCCCAAGAACAGAGAATTATATTGAGTGCTTCAGACGGAAATCCCCGTATGATAGCAATGACAAAGGTCCGTTATTTCATTTAAAAATTATTGAATATTGGTAATGGTTCACAGTGGAAGAATATGATTGTTCTCCGTGAACGTGTACCGACGTCTGAAAGTTAACTTTTTGTGTGTTATAGGCCCCTCTCCCTCCTGCAATCGGAATTGGTACATATCTCTCCATGTTTTCTCTCCAATAAGTTTTGGGGCGAACGCGCGATATTTTTCTCGAACAGTACGCACCTGTACGAATGAGTATGAACCAGCCGTTAACGACAACCTGTCATCTGATTTGATTGATTAGCCTGGACAAAATACCCCATTAGTTGCGGGGTCAACTTCATTTTCGTCGTGAAGAGTGTTTTATAAAGTAATGCTTCGAAAAAAGCCGATTTATTTATTTTATCTATTTTTTTATTTGCTTCAGAGACCTTGAAGAATAACGCTATTATATTCCTAATAAGACGACTGCAGTGCACATGGTATACTCGGACGACTGCTATCGTTTACACATAAATTTTCATAGGATTTTTTGAAGATGATTCTTAATTTCTATGTCCTCCTCCTTTCTCTTAGGAACCGGCTATAGTAGAGTTAAAATAAAATAAACAAAACACTTAAGCGCTGAATTTTTTTTTTTTTTTTTAAGCGAAACAAACAAGTTTTGGTTATAATTCCGCAAAAATAGTGTTGAATTAAGAAACGGAAAGCATCATGTGAATCAGCGTTAAAAAACAATGAAAATTCATGTGCCACACTTTAGAGTTCACCATTAAAAAAATTGGATGAGGGATCAAAAATGTTCAAGAAATTTTGTGAAAAATTGGAATCTGCAATAAAGTTGGGGTTCCCATTTGAAATTAGAAATTTAGTGTCACTTGCGCATGATATTTGAAATCCTCGCAAAGAAATATGAAGATTTAAAAAGAAAATTCTTTTCGTTTACACCAAATTGGTTGATTTTAGGATGGGGGAATAACTCGACGGACACCCTGTATTGTGTAACTTTCAATATCGCCTCCAAATGATACAACTTTTTTCGCAAACCAAAATCGTTCATGGGACACTAAGGTTTAGTGAATTGAGCAGGATTTTGTCTGTGCAGTTTATGGCCTGATGACGACAGTTGATTGGGCCCGAAACTCTTTTTCAGCGAGGGTCGAAACGGAGTGGCGACGGACGAGACGGGGCGACCGTTCCCCGGGGCGAACGGGTTGCCGCAGTGGTGGGGCCTACCCAGGGAGGGTCCCGCCGTCGGGGGAAGATGGAGCTCCGGCCGCCGTTCCTACCGTCGTTATGGCCGACTCCCGATTATCTGGGTAATTGGAGCCTGTCAGGGGTAAAAGGGAGGGAGGGGACCATCTTCTTCCAGGATAATTGGCGGCCACCCAAAACGCCTTTTCACCGCCAATCCACCAACGTTATTAATGACTGGGTCTCAACTAGGTGCTTATCTACAACAAACATGGGAATTGGATTTCTCTAGGATGCCCTCTATCGTCACAAGGAAGAAATAAATGGACGCTCTGTACTACTTGCCTCCTTTCTGCTTACGTAAACGCAGGATGCCAAACCTGCGCCAACCTCCCACCGTCAGTCTTCGTTCTGTCATGTTGTGGGCAAAAGGGGACACTGGGGCAGTGTCGATTGTTTCTCGCTGCAATTGTGTTAAGCTAAACCGAATAAAACTATTTAAAAATTCCAAACATAATTAAGGAATCATTATTAACGCAGTTAGTAGGACAGTGCGTTGAGATAGGTCCAGTAAATTGACATCTGAAAGGTTTATGACTTGAGTTACTCGGTGGCAAAAAGATTTATAAGGGGTAAGTTTAACAGAGAGGATTGGTCTAGCAGCAAAAGGTATAGGTACCAACGAGGCAGTATGGCATTGGTTCTGAAGAATCAGACAGTACGATCAACATTTCCCTGGGCATTTCGGGTAGCAAATGATGGTAAATCGGAAGGCAAGAAGCTTTTTTAGGTATGTGGGATGAATGCAGAGGATAACAACCAAGTGAGTGCCTTTCTGGGTATCCTAAACAGATCCTTGCATACGTAGCTTCCTACAACGGTACAAATGTTATCGGACAAAACGAGCTTCAAAAACAACAAAATTTAAAAGTAGCGTACCTATCGTACAAATATAAGGCCAGTAAGTGAGACCAGTAGAATCTCATGTATTTTTGAATTGCAATTTATTATTCCTGCCTTGCCTCCTTCCTACTTAGGTAAGCACAGCATTATACACCTCACGCCGGCAGTTTTCGTTCTGTCGTATTATGGGCAAGTTACGCTTCCGACCACGCTAATTTGATAAAAATGATACTGAAAGGAGACTATCAAGAGCCATGATTCATGATAGAACTAGAAGTCACTAACGATTTAAGAGAAACAGTAGTTTTAGTGTACGTTAAATTGGTACACCAAACGAACGCAGATTAATCGATGATCGTCATCGAATATATATTATATCCAAATAACATCTAAATGCGCGATTAATTTCAATAGTTTATCCGGTATGGAAGTTTATACTAGCTACAAGGTGGTATTAGGACTCGATAAACTCGACCTATTCAGACAGAACAGTCCACCCTGACTGCCAAGTAACCACAGCAAACTTATTTAAAAAAGACTTCGAACTTTCCAATATACATTCAAAATCTCCGTTTTTTTCACAAAGAAGAGTCTCGGTCGCAAACGTAGATTTCAGTCCAAATTACGTTCTTATTAAAAATTTAGAAAAAATGCACTACACAGTGAATATTATCAGAATTTTATTATGAAAAAGTAACAACTCTTAAATTCATACAAATGTATCATAGGTCCTCTCATTACTAACGTCAATTCTTCCAATTTTCTTCTATTTATTATTATTTAATTTATTGATTTACACAAGATATGTACACAACAATATAAAACGTTTCAGGAATGATCAAGGGAGACTTAACAACCATAAAAAAATCTAATAGTCTTCGATAAACCGAAAATTGACCTAATGAAATTCATTAGACAAAAATAAACTTTCCGTAAATAAAAATAGATTTTATTATTGCACACATTGCGCCCAATTTATACTGATTGTGCAGTATTTGGGTGTTTTGTTACCAGCACCAAACAAAATGGAAGAGTTGATTGCGTTCTGATGCAATTTCAAATCGCCTTCTGTACATGAATTCTAGTTTTTGGAGTAAGTTGTTCGTTTATTGTGGACGTCTGGGTGGATAGGGGAAGACGTCAGTGTGATCAGAATGGCCAGTGAGAGATTATTTTGGCACTCGAGTTAAACACCGTTCCGGGCAAGTGGTTGAGCGATGGGCGAGAATGTCCACTACGAGGGAGGATGCAATTTATGTATAACGCATTCGAGGCAATCAGACCTCACACAAAGACTGATGAAGCCCGTATCTCGTCAAACTAGAGATGCTGCACGCGGCTAACATTGGATTATGTGCACAATGAGACGGAGAAAAATAACAAAGTGCATCAGCCTCAAATATTCGGTCTCAGTTATATAAAGTCGTAGTATAATGATGAAAACTCCTTCCATAACTCAGACTACAACAGGCAACAACACAGTGCGAACAATCGTAGGAAATACCTACTATCATCCCTAAATTATAAGAACGAAAAATCATCACTCGAATCCATAATTGACTATAAAACTCCCAAGCCTTCTTAAATATAAATTACCAATTGGGGATGAAAATGTAACATTTTCAGTAAAACGTAACGCGTAAAATGACAATAACAGTAAATAATAAAATTATCGACAATAGGAAAACTAACATATTATGTTCAAGGGATATGGAATGATATGACGATTTATACATAGTTCACATTACACTTTGCACCTAATTAAACTAGTGATGGACGACACAAAACACACAAATTCGAATATGATAACACTTATGTCCAATGAAATTGAGCGTTTTTATTTGATTTCACACGAAAGACGACATAATAAAACAAAATGCAGTAAAATCGAGATACAATGAACGTGTTTCGATGGACAGTCAACCTGTTGTAATTAATGTGGGTGGGTTAGGATTGTGTTTGAGATTAAGGAATGATGAGAATGACAAGTGCCGAATTCCTATGGTTAGAAATAGAGTTTCACCGAGTCCGATTGGGGCATTGAATTAGAGGACTGATGTCAATGTCAAGTAACCAACAGTAACTCTAAGAAAACCAAAAGGAGTTGGTAGCGGCTCTGATCAACCGGCGGCTTAGAGCACCCCCGAGAATGCTGTAAGGAACTGGCTGAGGCTTTCAAAAATCGGCTTCAGCAATCCATAGTACCCAGTACCCCTTACAAAACCGGAATGTAAGAACAGTAAGAGTGCTTACAATGGTCTCTGGAATGCTGTAAGGAGCCGGTACAGGATGTGGAGGAGCAAGAAGAGTGGCCTAGGGCATTCCTTAAAAAGCAGAGAGAAAGTAATGAAAGGTCAACAGAGGCTGAAGTGCCCTTTAGAAAGGCAGGAGGCTGCTAAAGTAATGCCAGAACGTTATGCTTGAAAATTTGAGGCAAAATAGGAAAAATTGCCAGAATGTATTGTTACAAACATTGGACACACAACAGGATGATAATTTCATGACTACTAGCCACTCAAAAAAAAAAAAAGTTTGATAAACATATTCAACGTTGATATGAATGCTAACAGATTGTCAATATTCAATTCCAGCGCAGGGCCAGATTGAGCATTAGAATATGCATCACAAACTATGGTTCCATGAACCTTAAGTACAACTCATTGAGGGGTGCTATATTTTCTACACTGTTCAATGAGTGTAGAGGTAGAGTGGCAGGCAAATGTGAGACATAGATTTGGAATCACATCCAAAGTTTTGGTGATACTCTTACATCAATGGTTAGTATTTAACAAGTTGCAAGAGGAGCACACCCATAAAATGCGTTTGATAACAGAAGAGTCATGGATATTTCATTTTTGGGGAAGAACTACTTTTTCATTTGCTCAGACAATTGATAGTCACCAGACTATCAGAATTCACTACAGAGATGACTGCAGGTGACTAATAAGGGTATTCTTCCGCAATATTTCTCAGATCTTAGAAGGTGGGGTACCAGAGAAGTACACAATCTACAAGCCACATGCACATATGCTCAAAATCTCACCATTTGTTATCTCTTGAATTCAGTAAGAATAATGGATTCAGTTTGATGATCCCTCAAGATAGAACACAAGCAAACACCAGTCAACATAAGACTTCTTTGAAAGTGTTCCTTGCATCAGCGTTCCGCTCAGTGTCTATGCAATGCTCCACTCAAGGAAGATTATTAGTAATTGCGGATCATTCTAGCCAGACCATTTTGGAAGGGCAGTAATGCTGCACAAGTGAAATAATCATGCATTTGTGACTCAAACTCACTCAAAGTACAAAATGTGACTTTAAGCCACCCTTTAAAAACATACTTGATGGATCTACCTCATTTTCCCACAAAAAGTTCCTTTCATGTCAACAATGCAGGTTCAACCACAAAAGCCTTCGCCCAACAAACGGTTCAACCGCCCGTACGTAATTGTCAAAATCACAAGTCCCATAAAAATATACCACCTTGCTATGAGACAATAATTAAAAACACTAATCAAACTGAATCAATTTGTCTAGTAGAAGACATACCTAACAGGGCTCACACATTTCCCAGCCTCAACCGGATATTGTCTCGTTGAACAACTGCTGAAATAATCCAGCAACACAACTAAAACGTAGTTTGAGGGATTGCTATAATATTTGGCATCTTCCCACACAACTTTGAATGGTGAATTTCAGTCAATACAAACGTTTCTCAACAATATTTTACGATACTAAAATCATTAAAAACAGTCAAATTGAGGCCAAAGCCAAGAATATCCCAGTTATTTTTAATTTAGGAAGTCATAATTTTTTTTTTTAGAAATAAATAACATATTCAAAGTTGAAGTTTGATCTAGGGATCACTTTTGACTGTGTCACATCCTCTTTCTACAGCTCAATCTGTGAATATGAAGAGATATGTTTGTCAATTTATAAAACAAGTCAAATTTGGATAGAATGCGTCTAGGGAAGGCTGTAAGGTTGCCACTGAAAGTTTGTGGGAACTGTGGTGTTTTGGGGACTCCGTTTGTGGGTTTGGGAGCGAGACGGCGTCGATCATCTGGAGCGAACCTGCCATTTGAAATCCGAGCTCATGACCCAGCGTTGTGCGCGGGAGCCATCACAGTTTTTGAGGAGCGGCTCGCCTTTATTTTCACCCGGGAGAGGTCGCTCGAGGCACTGATCAGTGTTGACGTGCTTGATGGTGCCGTCCTGTCAAAAAATACAATACATATAGTGATTCTTCCACTCTTGTACTCGTGCTAACTGTATCTTTTCACTATGCGCAGCATAGTTCCAACTAAATCATTCCACTAGTTACCACTAAAAACAAAACGTCATTTAAAACCCTTTGGAAGTAGCCAGCAGGAATCTGCATTGAAAAAAAGACTGCAGACATTATCCATACATCTTCCTGCCTTGATTAAGTAGGAGATGAACTGTTAAGCAAGAAGGTTTAAAGGCTGCCTACGATGGACAGCAGCAGCCTAGCGAGAACTAATTTCTATTAACCTGTCCATTGCATGCGACAATCTCCTCTTCAGCCAACCTTCGCTACTTGAAATATGTATGCTTATATGCAGCCAGATTTCTTTTGATCAAAAACCAGATTTGTGATTCCCTTATTCAGACTGGGCAGACAGGGCTGTGACTTTACAATTAGCTTAAGCATTCAATGCACCACATTCATCCATATCTCTCAACTGAAGGCGAGCTCATGATCACAATCACGTCCTTAGGCCTTTCAGGGTAAGTAATCTCCATAAACAAAATAAAAAAAAGAATATTTTTTGCATCTCACATCAATTTCTTTATCAGTAACCACTGATTGGAATTAAAACTCCTAAACGACACAAATCTCTTATAGTTTGACTTATGGGTCACAGCTCAAAAATCAAATCACCTCTGTGCTGAATATCCATGCTTGGTTTCCACCCATTCCGTGACACCGGACAAGCTTCACGGGCCCATCGAGCTTTGCTGCATCCAGGCAGTTATCGTCAGACATGATTTGTTGACGTTTGGTGTAGGCAAAAACCTAAAAAGGAAATTGATGAAAAATTGTTCGACAATCATGTAATAGAATGGTTGTTTGGGTTGCTAGTGTTGAACCTCTTATGTTTCAAATTTTTAAGGCAATGTTGTAGATCACTTACTTGGTTTCCACCTAAGTTATGGCAGTATCCCATGCCGAGATTTTCGTTGCTTTTTCTACCAAGAGTGTCCAAACAACTTTGGCTCTCAACATTCCTCACCTACAAATAGAAATAATTGTGCAGATTGTGAACCCTCACGAATTAATAATAATATACAGGGTGTTCACCTGTAAGATTAGCAGCCTTCAAGGGGTCGCTTCTACAACTCATTTGCAGGTCCATAAGTGTCCTTAAGGACTTTTTTTTTTAGGAAGCATCGTTTCCGAGTTATTCACGATTTAAGATTTTTTTCGACCTGCAGTCACTAACTTACCGAGCTTGTAGCCGTACCATAATAATAATGAAAATACGAATATAACAACCTCAGATTCAGAATATTCTTTTGCATTCACAATCATACTCACCTCTCCGAGATAATAATAATCCAACGGCATGTGAGACTCAGGATACACATTTTCCAAATACCATCGGAAACTCTTGCATTTCAGTCTCTCACGAAGTGCTTTCCTTTCGGATACATCTCCTACTTCAATGGCATGCGCGCCTGGAAGGGAAATGCGTCAAGCTGGTTAGCCCAGATTGTATAAATTTGACGATAGAGTAGGATATGTGATTAATTCAATGATGTTGTCAGTTGTCATACACCACATTAGTACAGCTACCCCACAGTGGAAATAAACGTTCATGCAAATTGCAAAAGATGAAAAGAAGCTAAGGACCGAAATGGAAGGGGAAAGTTCACTCATTACTCTTTCCTGTCAAAGAGAATAGCAAAGAAACCGGAATATAATCTGCTAGAGCAGAGGTTGTGGGCGAAATAGGTTGATCTGTTTCATGAACGTCGCCAGTATTGTAATAAAGGCATTTGTTTTGGGATGGCAAAGGCGATTCCTCAAATATTCCTCAAGTAGAGTAGATTTGTTTTCAACTCATGCTAAGCTTCTGCAGAAAACTTCCTGACTGCACTTTCTCAGATGCAAGTGAGGTTGATTGCAGTCGTACATACAAATGTAGTTTCAATTTGCCGTTGCAGGTCAGGAAGAAGCCTGGATTCAACGCTATTGGCAAGTTGGTGTAGAAAGTTGCCACTTTTTTGCCTGTAGGTACCACAATCCATCTTTGGCAAAGCAATAAGGTTAGATGCTCTTGTTCTTCGAAGATTTACTCTCAGAGTACATTATGCCCCTTCTTCAACTTGATGGAACTAAGAAAACAATTCAGGGGCGTTTTGGAACTCAAGGAACCCCACATCACATTGCTAACATTCGGGAAAAAATGACCTCTTTATCGGTTTTGGCCACTGTCTTCGATTTTTACGACTGGTGAGCTCCTTGATTGCTCTTGCAACTTATAGACTGAGTTGGTAAACCGCATGAAGAAGTGATAAACTTGTTTGTCACATGTATGACCTCCCCTCTCCCCATGGATAATCTTGTATTATGGTCAAAACGTGATGGGATGTGCTTTTGGCCTGGGGAAAAGGAAAATATTACCAAAAATAGTTCATATAGCCGATTTAAGATTAGGGAAGACATGAAATCTGGAATATTGGAGTTATTGGGAGTTCCTAGGGAATGGAAGAGAATACTGACAGCGCTCCGAACAGAATGGCGTCGAGGAGTACTGACAACCAGCTGTTAGCGTCGTCAAGTGAAGCTTGGGTAGGACCTTAACCAGATTCCTTTGATTGGAAGGATGACATCTGAATGTCAATAATGTTTACTACGCTCTTGCAACAACCTGCAAATGACTCAAAGAAAGTGGCCTAACACAAACCGCACATCCCCACTAGGGATGCCTGCTGCTAAGTTCAGTAACACTGGATTCAGATGAGACAGCAGCAAAGATGGCAAATCGCTTTTGCAAGAAACTTCTGAAGTCGGTATCTCTCAGTTGATTCATGGTATCCTCCAAGAAAGGATCGCAGAAGAATTCCTCGACACGAAGAAGGAACGAGGCCAGAGCAATGAGGCGAACAGGAATTGTGAGGAGTAATCTCGTGGATAGTGCAAACCGGTGGTGAGAAAATGGGTGCAGGATACAAGAACAGGGAACACGGAGGCATGCCGGCCAAATATGAAGCGTGGGCAGGACGCGTTTCCTGACCTGGGTTGATTGAGTAGTAGAATCCTTTGTACTCGTCCAACCAAACTTCGGCCAGACGAGCGTTGTTGTGATTGACGACCCGGGACGTCCCTCCAGGAAAGGTGTAGGGCGTCGACTTGCGGAATACATGCCCAACGTGAGAGCACGTGGCGATTTCAAGGACCCCGCCGCACATCCAGATCTGGCGTATGCCCAAGCGAACACACCAAGCAGGAAACGGCAGAGCGTAAATATACAAGCGACCAAAATTCCATTGCAGGGGTCCTCATCGAACGAGCAGTCATGGCGTAAATGAATGTCAGCGTAATAGAGTGGACACAGACATGAACACGAATAACGCCTTACAGTGAAAAAATTGTTAATTCATACTTTTTAGAACTTGTCCAACTTTTATATCCTTGTCTCGACTCAAATGAAATGTACGAGTAGATAATTTAAATGAAATACACGTACCTAGTAGGCACCACTTCCCAAACTGTAGTGATTTTTATGGTTTGAGTGTTTCAGATTAGATCGAATCCCCAAAAAATGAATATTGCGAAAGGTTTTTCAAAAAGGTAGCTATAAAAGAACGTTACTGATGTTAGGATTTGCAAAAACGTTTAATTTACATCATGGTCATCGAGTTCAAAATTCTTTAAACCATAAGTAGGGTGAAAAAAGTTTTTTCTCAAAAATTTGTTGTTTCATCTTCCGCAATTTATAAGCCATTTTTTCACGAGTGCATTTCGATGAATAATAAGAGCTGCTCGTTCGATCGACCCTGCCTTCCAAGACTACGTTTAATGTTGTTAATGGGTAAATAATTATGAAAACGCATTCAAAAGAACGAAGATTACGATTAATAGGGTCCTGAAAAATACGTGATTACGAAGATTAGTTAACACACGGTTTAGTCACAGCGATGAGAAATAATCACAATCCCACTTCGACGCTAAAGCGCACATTACTCCGCCACCAGTCAAAACAGAAGCAAGCTCAACGATACACAGAGGTCATGAGTACACACGGGTAACGGCAATGCGATGGATGATTATGAAGCTGAAAACGAAGTAACTACACACAATGTACATCACGTTAGTCCAATTCGAGTTTCAAAGGAGTGGCAATGTGTTTCGCCTTTGAGATTTGAATCGACTTCAGCTCAGATGAAACTCGATTTCAGAGACATGGCAAAGGTTAGTGTTATTAGTAGAACAAGCAAGATCGTCGAAGATCAGTTGTCAAGGCCCGTCGAAGGTCTGTTAGGAGGCGAACCAGGAAGCCAAAGCTGATCACTGGCGAATACACGAAGGGGGAGGTATAGGGATGTGAGACGAGGAAACGAGGATTAGACAGGTAGGACCAAACAGCTGTGGATAAATTTTTGGAGGATACGAATAACAGTAAGTCATTGCATTTTCCTTGATTGAACTCCAGAGTGGCCTCATGAGAACCTGTATTCACTACTTAATTCACCCTAATACCCCAGAACCAATGAAGATGAGTAAACCTCAAAAACTGCATCGGACTTCGTTGGAAATATCCAGAGCTTCGCAAAATTTGGAACCCTAGGCACGAAGTTACCACAATTGAGAAGCTTAATTCCAGAGGTACTAACCGTTATGTTAGTCAAAACTGAGTTAGGAAATTGGGAAGGTTTTTGGCGCGGGTTGTACCCAAAAATGAAGTCAAAGCCGGAATTCTCATTTTTATTTCAAAAAGTGCTATATCCACACCTGTGCATCAGCGAGTGTATAAGCATTGTCGCATGGTTGGTTTCAATCCAAAAAGTACAATATTTCATCCATGGATCATATGACTTTGAGCTTTCTCAGTTTATTGTTGTTATTTTTTATTGTCATTAAATTCTGAGGGCTTTGACTGACTCAAATTAGAAGGATTATGATGCGGGTAGTGTAGCCATGCAAACAGCACTGCTGATCTCCTTGATGAACAATGACGTGTTTACGTTTCGATTCATAGCCTGAGAAACCCAACTGCTATTGATAAGCGAAAAATTCATCCAATGAAACATCCAAAACCCAGCTCTTATTCATAATAAAACATCGACACTCATTAATAATTACAAAGAGCAATAATTTCATTTCAAATTGTATCATAAACCAGTTTTAATAGCAAAGGGTACTATATCCAGAATCTTCAATTTTCAAATTTCTCTCAGAATAATTTCTTCAATTCCTCATACCCTAATTCACTTCAAATAATCAAATTTCATTCTTATTAAATTCTGCAAAGAAATCAGGGGCCGGTGAAGGGTTTTTTTTTTTTTTTTTTTTTTTTTTTTTTTTTTTTTTTTTTTTTTTTTTTTTTTTTTTTTTGCATGATATTGTTGTTTTCCTCAATTTCCCAGAAGTTCCTCAAAGTAGTAGGAATTAAGCTCCTCAATTATCTCCCTCCAAAGCTACTTCTGGGTCGTGTCGACTTAGAGAGCCACTCTCTACTGAGGATATCTCTCAAAAGTTGGACAATGCTCGATCACAAATCACAAATGAGGGCAATTGAGGAGGAGGTTAGGACACAATCAAGGAAAGACAGGAATTGTAATTCGCCAGTTGATGAAGTT